>CM077034.1:93862719-94246547 GCA_039090855.1 Macrothele yani
CCTTGGTCAAATTATAGACCTTCTTCAATTACAAATAAAAAAAATTATTGCGTGCCCTCGTAGCAAATAATACACTGTAGAGTGGTTGTTCAATAAGCAGTAACATATTTTGCCTGAAAGAATCAAAACATGAAATACCTGAAAGTAATCGCCGTCAACATGTATACAGCGTTCCATCGTTGCATAAGTTCTTGTATTCCTGCGGAATATGAGCCAGGCTGCTGCTGTGACCAGTTATCTTAGACTTTAGGCATTCGATCATCCGAAGTGAAACGTTTGCCTTTCAGATTTTTTTTTCGTAGCTCCAGAGATGTGGAAATCGCAGAGAGATTGGTCAGGACTATAGGCCGGGTGTGAAGCCACTAAACGCGCTGTAATGTCCTTTGCGTGGTTATTGCGGCATGTGACAGGGCGTTATCATGCAGAAGCAAAATACTCTGAGTAAGGTGTCCAGGTCTCTTGTTTTTGATGGCTTGTCGAAGTCTAATTTAAGTTTGACAGTATCGTTCGGCATTGGTGTTTGATCCTCTTGGTAGCCACACAAGCAACACTGATACTCGATGCTCAAAGAACAGAATTAACATCACCTTGCCTGCGGAAATGGTGGACCGTTGTTTTCTCGGTGGTGGCGATGATGCATATTGCTACTTCATACTCTGGCGTTTCGGACTCTGGCTACAAATGATGATACAAGCTTTCGTCTCCTGCAGTAATGCGTAACAGCAAATCTTCACTTTCTTCGTGGTAGCAGAACGGATGCTTTAATGATAGTCTCATTCGTTGACTCATCTGTTCATCGGACAGATGTTTCGGCAGCCACGTGAAGCGGACCTTACGATATTCAAGGTGCGAAGGCATGATTCATTGCCAGGTCCGATGCTCACATCTGCTCTGTTCACCAGCTCTCGGATTGCAATTTTTTTAATTGGTCTCTACTGCAGCTCCATGCATGCTGTAGAAACAGCACGACATAGTGCTACTGTTTTTGGCTGGTGTGCTGTGTTTGTTCGTCTACCACTAGAGAGCTTGCACCTCCACATTTCAATATTGCGTGGAAGACAAGTAGGCCAAACACCGCCTTTATTCGTCTATGAATTTCGCTTGATGGCGTTCTCTCGGCTTTCACAAAGAAATAAATTTCAGCACATTGAGCAACTTCGGAAGTATCAATCTCCTAGAGAAAAATAAAGTTAGTCCACCAAGTTAAACGGCTTGCGTAACAAACAAGCTGCAATGTAGGTTACATGACCTTTCGATATCCTGCAGATTAGCGCCGCCCATTGACAAAACTGAGAATTGCAAAAGCAACAGAAGTGTCTCACTATTTATCGAACAGCCCTTACAATACAATTACTGTTTTAAATTAATATCAGGACCTTAAATTCAAATACGTTTCGCTAGCAGGAAAAAGATGCCTTGAGAAGACGTACGAGGATTAGCGACTTTAATGATGATTCTCGAGAATTGAAATTTTCAGCTGCTAAAGCGCTACAACTTTGTGTGATTAATTTAAAGTATGACCTTATGTGGGCAATGCTCCTAGATAAGAAAGCCGACTAAAAGGAATACGTTATGACAAATAAACGAACACCGGCACTTCGTTGGGTCCTAATTACAAACCCTCAGGCCAATTTGTAACAGGGGTACAAGTTTATCCGAAATCTAAAAATAAGCCTTGTTTTCAAAGATGTCTTTCTAGGACACACAACAAAGGGCGTCATCACAAATAATTTCTCATTGGGTAAGTCTCATCTTAAATTATCTATTTAAGTACTTCCTGCTCACATACTTCTTGTTCCCCTTTTTTTTTAAGGGGGACGGGGGTACTGCTAGTCTCTAAAATAATATCACTTTCACCTTTATAAGTTACAAAGCTAAGAAAACAAAGAAAGAACAGACTATTACAATAAATATTAAAACTGTGGAGAAAGAAGCGTATCATCGTAAAAGATTAAAAATTTTGTAGTTTAAGTGTAGTGTTCGATCATTACATCAAACTAAAGGACAAGGACGTGGGACCCTCTCAGTAAGCATGTCTGAAATAGAGATATGATTTTCACGAACGATTCATCATACTGAGTCATCGGCGAACACATTTTTTCCAGAATAAAGTCGATTCCTTGACTCAGAATGGCCTCTTACTATATATAAAATTTTCGCCAGGGGCGTCTCGGTGAGGTCCATGTTCTAGTTAGGAATCGTACCTCGTTCAGAACTGTACAAATGCAATATATTTCGGGTGAACTTTTCGAAGCGGACCGTTATGAAACCCGCGGAAAAAAAATTCCGTAAGAATTAAAAACAATAAACAAAATTAATGGCCACTAAATCGGAAAGTACCAACAAACGAAAGGATCTGACTCAGAACTGTTTCTCTAGATACAAATCGCTCTTTATATCTGAAGAATCAGTTATAGAAACGAATAAAAGGATCCGACTTAGAATTGATTAACTAGACACAAGTCTTTCTCTAAACAGGAAGAATCAAACGACTGAATCGGCCGGAACGAATCTTCCTAGAGTGGAAAATCGAAATAACCGATTCTTTCAAAACAATAGGTTTGCCAATGTCTAAAGTCCTCTTACAATGAACGATTTGTCACACCAAATGATAAAAACTAAATAACGAACTTCTTATATATATAAAATGTTATTGATAAAATAGGGCGAAAGTTGTAGGTAAACAAAGAGATTTTGTGTTCAATAATACATGCAGGAATATTAAAAACACATATACAAATGTGTGAAATAAAACAGATAAAATAAAGCCAATAGTATTAAACATTTGAACTTTTGTATAATGTCCCCCTTGTGTCTGGCAATTTTATTTGCATTGTCCTGCGATTTTTACACTGTTGTGAGACTGTTTCTCCCACATGCTTTCAGTTACATGCGCTGTTGATTAGCTTGATTTTATACATTAGTAATGCATTTATATGTATATATTAGAAATACTCTTGGTCAGTAATAGATTTATTGGAAAAAAAAGAGAAAACAACCAGGTGTCTTGTTCAAGGAAGGTTAAGAAAAAAACTGCAATCTGAATAATAGAATGCTTAACACTTTGAACGTGGTGATTTTACTAGAGAATAGACGCCTGGTACCTCTGATAGAACACTCAAGTGACTTTACTAAAATGTTAGTTCAGAGGTACCAGGCGTCACTTTGTTTTGGCATGCGGTATCTTGAAATGAAAAAAGTAGTTACTTGAAGAACTGGTTTCAAATTCGTGTCACATCTAGAGGAGCAAGCCACATTGTAGGTAATCATCTGTAATGTTTCTTGAACATCCGAAGATTTAAAAGTGAATTTAATTGCTTTATATGATTAACTCTGCATGTTATGCTAAAATTTATATTTTTTGCACATGTGCTTATCTCATTTAGTTATGTTGATTCCAGTTTGATAGTTTTTTTAAACATATATTCGATAACTCTCTAGTTTTAGCTTTATTATTATGGTTTAAAGCTTTACAAATATATATTTTCTTTTCACATCATGCCAAACGTTCCTTAAAAAAATCGAAATCTCTTCTGCTTTCGGTCATACATCTTATTGCTGGGTGGATTTCAAAACAGGGGTGCATTACAAATTCATGTCTACCTGATATCTTAGAAATTCAAAACCATGATGCATTTCATTATCAGAAACCTTTTTAAAGTGAGAATTCCAAAGATTTTACCCAAATCGGTAGCCTTTTATCTCTAAGTTCCTGAATTCTAAAACATTGTAAATAACATCCTGTCTAACTGTCTCAGCCTAACACCTCCAAACAAAATTAAATGTTGACCTTTCTGCTTATTATATATTGTAAGGGTGTAAATTTGAGATTCTCAGATGATACTTCAAATTGAAAAAATATAATGCACTTATTATTTTTGATTTTGGAAATGAAGGAAGTTATTTTCCTTTTCTTGTCTTTATTTAACTGCTTCGTGTTCCGTTAAATACTTTTTCCACTTTTCTGATAAGTTAGGACATTTAGTTATAAGGATCTTTAATAATTTTAAATTTTTGTTTTTTTTATTATAAATAACTCTTGTCTGTGATTTGTCCAGTTACAAAATAACATCCTTTTCTTTTCTTCCATAAGACCTGACCAAAAAGCGAACTAAATTTTTTCTATGTTTTTTATGTTTGCGAAATTTGTTGCTGTTGAGCGTTATTTCCTTTTGCAAAGAGCACAACATAATCTACATATGATAATGACTTCAAATAACCTAGTTTAAGTAGTAGTGAAACTTCTAAATCTTTTTCTTATTATTTAATGATATTAAAAATATGTGCTAGTCATCACTAATATAATACCTAAAGCACAGGCGATTAAAAACATCCCTCTCTGACAGCCGGAGTAACATTTATTTCTTTTGTTAGGCTCTCACCGAAAATTTGGGTAGTAGTAATATCTTCGTATAAATTTTCCATAATATTTATAAACTTTTAAGGAAAACCATAACTGATTGACAATTTATACATTTCGTTCCTATTTAGCAAGTGAAACGACATACCCTGATCCATAAGAATTATACCCTGCTTTAATGTTATTTCTTGCTCATAAAATTCAAAAATTTGCTTAAGTTCTAATACATTAAATTGAATGACTCTATCTTGGGCTAAGCACATCAGCCCTGTCTCGATTAAATACATTAAATGTTCAGACTTCGGTAAGTTAAAAATTTTGGATAAAATTTTATAATCGAATTTCAAAATCGCACAAAATTTGAGTGTTATCCGGTGATGGTACTTTAGGTCACCGAGAGATTTAGTGTTATCCGGTGATGAACCACACTAAAAGAACAATTTAATAACTTTTGCTCATGGAAAGGAGTATACTTTCACCATTAAATTGTTTTTAATAAATTATCTGTGCTTTCGAGATTATGTTCTCTTTTCAGTTATTTTTTAAACCAGTTGAATGAATAACTGAGCACGGAATCATGGGAATGCTAACATATGGCTTTGAGCAATAATACCTGAGAGAAAACTGGCTGAAGTAACTGGAAGACAGTTTGAGTAGAAGTCAGTGCTGCCAACCTTAGTGTAATTACCCTATTTTTAGGTGATTCCTCCCTTCTTAGAGCTTAAGGTAGGAATTCAAAACGTCGATTGCAGAAAATGTTGGGTAATGTTTGCATTTTTCGTTTTATTATTATTATTATTATTAATATTATTATTATTATTATTATTATTATTATTACTATTATTCCCTTTTCGTAAAATTTTGATCTCAGCATTCGGTAAAATCCGTAACCGATTTCTGGTTGTTTAGCCTTCTCGGCTCGGCCGCTCGCGGAACCTGATTTTTACGTAATCAGGGTTTACTTTTTACTAATGAGATCTGACAAGCACAGGCAATGAGCAAAGCTTGGACATCTGACCACTTCCAGTTGTTTGTTTGACACGGTAAGAAACATTATCCTGTTTAAGCAGACAGCTGCTTCCACATGCGGATTCAGAGGAAAAGTCATTGGTTTTGAGAACTTCAGCACAGAAATGGAGTCCTCTTTCGGATGCTCATGATCCTCAACAATCCTGCTGACTGTAGCAAAAATTCAGGAAAGGAAAACAATTTCTGCCAAATCCTGACAAACACAAAGTTATCTCCCAAAAACTGGGAAGTGCTTCCCTAAATTTAAATGCTGGCTCTGTCAAAGTTCTCGAGGTACGCAGTATACATATTGCAAAGCATGTGATATGAATTTAACAGTTAAGGATCAGACCTTTTGACACATACTCTCAGTCAAAAGCACATGGGGTACTGCAAAGAGCTAGCAACAAACCAAATGTTGTTTTCGTTGCCATACATGAAATGCAAGCATTACAGTAAATAAAGTTGACCACATGTTGACCCACTGGAGCCAGATCACAACTTTACGGATTCAGAGGAAAAGTGCGAAAGTTCCAGACAGTGGTTTTCACGTATCTATTAGTTTTGTATTTATCCCACATTTTTTTTAAATGCTGGGTAATATACAGACGTAACATTTATGAAGTGTAAAATAATTTGGTCTATTTTAACAACTTTCCCACAATGAAATTGCAAAATTCATTACTAATGAAATTAATAATGATCATGATTTTATTTTGAAAAAACACTTTAATAAATAAAAACGAGTGAGTGCATCATTTCCGGAAATTGTATTTGCTTTTAGATTTGATATTTTGGCTAATGCAAAAAAAAGTGAACTCATAATTATCACTCAACGACATTTTTTTTTTTTTGCAATTATACCCGTGAATCTTTTTCAACTATTGAAATTCCTACACTTTTTCGATAACAATAAACACCCAAAAAGAGACGTTGTACAATTAACAATGTGTGTTTATTCATGAAACATAAGAACTGGAAGAGTGTTTTATTAATTTAAAGGAACATGTCTAATGAAAGAATGGTGGTTTAGAAGAATCAGTTAGTCTTATGCATTTCATTACTTTTATTACTTTCTAGAGACATCTTCTTACAATATAAGTGTCTGGCTTTCCTTATGACTGTGAGAGAGGTTAGATATTAGATATTGTTGTTTATTCTGGTTCCGCCACAGAAATTTAAAATTTTGCCTGACGGGAAAATATTTTTTCGGTGATGGAATTTCGCGAATATAAGTACCACAAACAACACGATTTCAAAACAGACTGGGCGCAGCTCATGTGCAATGAGTGTGATTGTCTCTGAATTAGACCTAATCTTGAAATTTACATTTCGATATTGACAGTTGGATGACTGTAAACCGAAATACGTTTGTTTCGGCTTAATGAATTGTAGAGTTGCAAACGGAATTTTTCTAGTTTCATTTAAGCATATAAAAATGCATTGGCGGGAGCAAAACAGCAAATTTTGAACATACTGCTCAAAAGTAGAACGCAACCTAAAATATACGTGATGGTAAGTTCACGACCTTACAATCACACTGTACAACGTGTGAATTATCACGAATCAACAAAATTGTTCTTATGTTTGAATCATTGGGCCTAATAAAAGGCGCCATGTTTTTCTATACCAATTCTTTTAGCTAACAAAATTATAATTATAATTTTAATACATATTATTTCTTTAAGTCACACATTACTGAAATTCTTGGCGTCATTTATTTGCAGAGACATGCGTAAATGACAGAAGGATTTGATATCAAAACATTTGGCTATTAATTATTATTTAAGTATTATGTCTGTGTGACGCTATTTTCATGCATCAGGGGAATAATTTGGTAGGTTACACGATGTGTGCAAATATGGGATATGTCTACCTTTGTAAGTAAAAATTAAACAGATGTCTGTGAAAAGGTTGAGCACCGGTTGTTGCTATGCGCATGCATTTGTTGCTGAGAGTGTATAATGCAGAGTAGCTGTCGATAATATACGCCTTTCCAGTTAATTAGAAAATATTACAGAAATATATTTGTCTTAGTTTTTCACGAATACGTATGCTTCTTGTATTAAAAGTTTTTTAAGAATCTATGCAAAAGGAAATAAATTCTATAATAATACAAATTTTGAAGATGACAATCCGATTTTTGGCGTAAATGTGACAAGGATGATAAGGGTGTTGTATTGCTTCGGCTGGAAATCTGATTCTGGAAATTTTACATAGCACAGCTGTGAAATGTTCTACAATGAGCAGTATTACTACGCAGCACAGAAGCGGTTTCGGGATTTACATGTAAATATCTAGCAACAGTGTGTTCCATTATGTTCATATGTCGAACGATATCAGACTATAACACTTTGGTAATGACGGTGTTTTGGGAATAACCAATGTTATCTTTTAAACGTAGATGGTAAAAATACCGATATACACAGAAATGCCAGTTAATTCGCAGTGGCGACCTCAGGTACGGGCATACAGGGCAACTGCCCAGGGCCCCGCGTCCAGAAGGGCCCCGCACAGTTTCCAATTAATTAGTAGTTATTGCCTGGCGAAATTTAATAAATGGGGAAGATCAAGCCAGGCGATGGCTGATTTATTCTGAATCAAAAGATGCTGTATACTGTTTTGCGTGTCGTTTGTTCTTGCTTACCTCCGGTAGTGCTTAGTTCGAATGAGGGAATCCGTGACTAGAAGCACTTGAGTGATGCCGTGTAATCTCATGAAGCCAGCAAGTCCCACAAGGACTGTATGTTAACATGGTTAGCTTCAGAAAACGGCCGAGTTGCGATTCTAGCTGAACAGCAGCGCTGGAAAGACAAATTGGAGAGGTTACTGGCAAACACGCAATTTTTGGCTTTCCACAATTTGGCTTTTAGAGGGCACAAGGAACTTTTGGCCTCAGATTCCATCAGCAATCCGTTTCGATTTGATCAAATTGATTGCTAGATTTGATTCCATTTTACGAGAGCATCTGCACAAAGTGATGAACAAGATGGTTGTTAGAAACCACTAACTGGGGGAAATATCGAAAATGAGTTGATATAACTCATAGCAAGCCACGCACCACGTTAAAGCTAAAATATTAGAAAAACTGTTAAAGACCAAGTACTATTCAGTAATCCTGGACTGTACTCGAAATATCGCTCGGATTGAGCAGATCTCTATAATACTGCGAACCGCAAACAAGGACATTGTTGAAATTGGGGAACAATTTGTGGGGTGTTTTAAGGGGTAGAGAAAACTTCTGGTGAAGGGTTCGCTGATTGCATCGCTACTGAACTGAAACACCTAGCCTAGGCCTGACTTGGAAAACTGTAGAGGGCAAGGTTATGATAACGATGCCAACATGCGCGGGGGGGGGGAAAGTGGTGTTCAAATAAGACTTCTCAACATGAGCCCCTCTAGCTTTCTGTGTACCTTGTGGAAGCCACCGCTGGAACCTGTTGTTAGGTGACGCCGCTTCATCTTGACCTCAGGCTTAGTCGTTTTTCGGCCTGTTGCAGAGACTCTACAACATTTTGTCATACTTCAGTGAGAGGTGGGGCATTCTCAAATCTCATATGAACATTTCGTTGAAACCTCTCTTAGCAACTAAGTGGGAGTGAAGATTTGAACCTGTGAAAGCTGTAAGATATAAGCTGAACAACGTTTGCGATGCTTTGGTGAGTCTGCGTGAAAAAACCACAGACTGTGGGCTGATCAGTGACTGCCAGGTATTGGAAAAGGAAATAACCACCTATGAACTTGTTACCTCCCTAGTGATTTAATATGATATTCTTATCAAGATACATTGTATCAACAAAATATGGCAAAGTCAAAATATGTACTTAGATGTCGCAGTTAATCACCTATAAATGTTCATCAAGTGGCTCGAAGACTATCGTAAAAGTGGCTTTTCGTCAGCACTGATGACAGCGAAGGAAGCTGCGGAAGAAGAAGAAGGCATTGAAATTACCTACAAGGCCATCATAAAGAGACGGGAAATGAAAACGTTCTCCTACGAAGCAGAGGACGAGGGTCCTGAGATTTCACCGCAAGATCACTTCAAAATAAGCTACTTTAATGTGGTCGTAGATGCCGTGCGAATGAGCAGTAAGCCGAGATTTAAAGCTCTCAAATCAAACGAAAGCACGTTTGGTTTTAGGTACTGAATTAAGGACTGATTGACAATGAGTGACAAAGACCTAATGAAAAACTGAGAAGACTTACAAGTATCTTGAAGCGTGGGAGACAAACACGATATAGAAGCACTGGAACTGTATGATTAGCTCAAAATGGTTGTACGAGTCTTCGAGGGTAAGGGAGGTAACGACGTAGTTTCAGCTCTTAGTATATAGTCAAAAACTGCCTTTTGGAAATCTACCCGAACATTAACATTGCACTCAGAATAATAGCCACCATTCCTGCTACCGTTGCGTCTGCCGAGAGGAGCTTTTCTAAGCTCAAGCTCATCAAGACTTACCTAAGGGACACCATGACACAAGACCGGGTGTCAGCACTCGCTCTTCTGTCCATTGAAAACGACCTGGCATCTACTTTGGAGTATAGTGATTTGATTGAAGACTTCAGCCACAAGAAAAGTCGCAAAATTTTCCTTTAAATAACAGATTTATATTATAATTATACAGCTATTCATGTTTATTTAGTAACAGGTCATTCTGGAACAGGTAATATTTTGGATTCCTAATTATATTAATAAACAATATATTGTATTACATCGTGTTTATTTCATATAAATCAATACCACAGTATATTGCTTTGGGATCACATTCACCCCAAGTGAGGGTTTGTGTGAGAAAAAAAGCGAGCGGCTGGCTTACGGTCTGAGTAAGCAACATGTAATTTTTTACGTATATCTATAATGGCTATTACGATGTTTTTGGGTTATTGCGATTGCGAAGGGACCGTGAAGAGCCATCACCAAGGGCCACGCAAGGGCTAGGGCCGATACTGTTAATTCGGTAAGCCTGTCATCGTCACATAAATGGTTCACTACAATTAGTAAGACAAAACCTGACCGCTGAGCTGGATGTAAATTTGAGAGACCAGCTTATCCTTCATCAGTTTGCTCTTGTTGAAGTGTAAAAATTGTAAAGTGTGTGGTATAAGCATTTTTGAATGGGGCGTTATAATTTGCGACAGACCTGTCGGTTAGAGCATCAGCCAAACGGCCGATCTCATGGTATTTAAACCCCCAAGAGTGAAAACTGGTTATCGTGAATGAATCCACATGCGAAAAATTTCCATAATCAGCAATCATGTCAACGCAACTACTCATGTAGCAGATAAGTCAGTGAAGTCCTCTTGATAAAAAAATACTTTAAAATACTAATCAACTTACATTGGTAGTGATGTCCGTTCCTCATAAAGAAAGAATGTGTGTTTTATACCATTGGCATATTTTTTACGAAAAGAGACTTACCTGATTTTGATGGATAAATTTAGTATTGACTAATCGCCAAATTACTTGTCTTCAATATCTCATACAGCGCACACATTTCTATGATCGTCATTTTGGTGGTTAAAATAAACTTTGACTGAAAATCTACTTACAACCAATACGCTATTTGAATGATCAACTTTATTTATTCAATATATAATTAATTGCTGCATAATCCAGCTTAAAAACATCTGCTGAACCTTTAAAAAGCATGACATCAAAAATGATGCGTTCTTGGGCAAATGATCTTTTATTTTCGAACGATAGTTTTGTTTTTCATTATGAGGTTTAGCAACTACCATTCGCGACTCAATGGGCGAACTATAAACAGTAGCCCGTCCCTCATTTAGGATCACCAGTTCCAATGGTAAATCCAGTGCCGTAAGACAAAAACAACCTCCATGTCTCACCGGAATTCGAACCCGGAACCATCTCGCACGATTGGTTATAAGCCAGTGCTTAGGCCACTGGGGCGCTCTAAGCTAATTTTTCCCTTGAATGAAATTCGGAAATATTACTTTAAACTTAGTTCGGGTATATCATATTCAAATGCTGAAGATGTCGAATGGAACATCTTTCATGTATAGAAGGTACTATGTAAGTGACTGTTGTGTGTTATTAAAGGATTTGGAGCTTTTGAGTTAGGTACTAACAATTTACTACAGTTGCGCAAACATAAATATTATCGAGCGTTCGTAAATGTGAATTGTTCACAAATGTTGAAATATTGTGCTTTGGGGACGTTGGAAGGTTAAAAAATATTAAACATTCGAAAACAAACAAGAGAAATGATTAAGTGTTTCAAGGACACATACACTGAAGAGCAATTGAATTAGAGATACCTGTCTAGTAACGTGTAGCACCAAATTTCGCCCTAATGACGGCGGCGATTCGTCTCGGCAAGGACTCGACAAGACACCGGAAGCGTTGGGAAGCCATACGAATCCATGACCCCTGAACAAGCTCCCACAATTCACGAAGATTTGACGGAGGGGAGTCAGAGCCTCGAGCATCTCTCTCGATGGCATCCCAGATGTGCTCGATGGGATTGAGGCCAGGTGACGTAGCTGGCCAAGGAAGCGAGGTCACGTCGATCGAGTGTTCATCCAAACATGTGGATACAATTCGGGAGTAATGGCACGGTGTATTATCTTGTTGCAGGATGTGGTCCCCAGTGGGATGTTGAAGATGCACAAACGGGAGCAATTGGTCTCCCAGGATATACCGGTAACGTTGACCTCAGAGGGACAATGTCACACGTACCAAGGGTCACATTTTAGTCCACGTAAACAGTCCCCAGACGATAAAGCCAACCTCACCAGCTTGAAGAGTACCCTGCTGGCAAGAAGGATCCATCGCTTCATGTGGTTTGCGCCGTACTCGTATCCTGCCATCCGCATGCACCAACGTGAGTTTCAACTCATCAGTCCAGGCAACGTTTTCCCACATGCCTAGGGTCCAGTTGCGAAGTTCCAGTGCCCATGCTAATCTTTTTCACCCTGTGATGTGCGGTAAGCAGCGGTACCCTCTTGGACCGATATCTTCTGTACCCCATGGCTAGGAGATGGTTCTGAATGGTGTGGCTGCCTACACATTTTGTGCACCAGCGTTAAATTGCCGAGTGATTTCTTGCACTGTGGTCCGTCTATCCGCTTTTACAATGCGAGCTAGCCGACTATGACCCCGCTCATCCACAAGCTGTTGTCCACGCCAGTTGGCCTTTGCAGGGATAGTTTTACCGGATTGATGTACTCACGGTGCAGCCGTGACACAGTGGCTGGCGAAAATCCCAGCGCCTGCATGACTTCCGAGATAGAGTGACCCATTCTTTGGGCCCCGACAATTTGCCCACGATCAAATGCGCTTTTATCCTTCGTCTTACTCATATGGCATCCGACTCTTACTGATTCCCGTCGCATCACTCCTTATATTGTCGGATCGCTGCATACGCTCATGTCGTTCAGGTTTACAGGGCCGCCCACAGCACCACATTTGCATAACGCCAGCTGTCTCTAACTCAATTGCTCCTCAGTGTATATCCAAATATTTCTGTGATACGTACGGAACTACACTTTACAACGCACATCCTACGTACTTCTAGGTCTAGGCTAATACAGAAATAATTTTCAGAAGTTGTAACCATAGACATAATTAGGCACGAGCTACATCATACAGCTCATCGAGGTGCTCACAGTTTTGGTTAAATTGTCCTTTTCCCAGAAGAAGATAAGCAAAGTAGTGAAAAAGTTCCTTTATTTCTGCTGCTAAACCAAATGCAAGTGACTCCGACTCACAAGTGAATTGTAATTGCATTAGGGCAAATGCAATTGATTAAACCAAATGCAATTGACTCAACCTAACAAGGGAATTGTAATTATATTAGGGCTAAACCATCAACTGTGTGGAAGCGTCATTAAGCAGTTCATATTTTATCTTTAAAAATGGAAGACTAGATACCTAAGGAACATTAAATTACTCGAATTTTATTCATCCTATATTCATAAAATCCGTACCCTAGTTATGAAAATGTTATGTGGTTTATAAGAAATTAAAAAATTATAAATTTGCAATTTTTTCACAGAGTTTAAACTTGTGAAAAGTCGCAAAAAAGAACTTCAAAGTTTCGGTGCTCGGAAATGTAGGAATATTTTTTTTTCGTAAGACAAGGTCAAAACCCTAATGCAGTGTTTTCATCTAAGCAAGAAACTTAAGTGACTAGTTTTACTTCATTAAGAACTAAACTATTTTGCTTCGTAAGTCAAAGGCCGAAGTTCCAAAAATAGGTTCAAAGAACCATATTCACAGAAATTTTTGAATCATGAATGGCACACACTTGGTGTGTAAAGAAATGTGATTCATTGATAGTGGCTTAGTAAGTCTAATATCACTTACGACGCTCTTAATCTGGTCACCAACACTGCTAAACTGAAGCCGAAAAATGTTGCACAGTTATCCAAATGGCTAACTCGATTAATTAGGAAAATATTTCTTAGATTAACTGATACACAACGAAGAGCCAAAATATTATGAGCCGCAGATGTTTGTGTAAATCGAGGGAACTACAAGTAAGCGACAGCGCGTGTACAGGTCATGAGGCGGAATAAATAACACTTGATACTCGGATCTGCTAATCAGTATTTTTCTTCAAATGGGAAAGGCAGCGGGCTCAATCGAGTTTGAAAAAGGCCAAATTTAAATCGCCAGTGTTTGGTAATTTCCGAGAAATAAAAAAATATCGGTTGCTCTCGTCATCTGTGGTTTTCACCTTCAAAATACGGTCGGACAAAAGAGACAAGACGAACCGCAGGCAAGCTGTCAGGAGACAGCGGTTCACCAATGCTAATGCTCAGCGAAGACTGCTCCGTACAGTACGAGGCAACAGGACAGTTACTGTGGCACAATTCGCCAGTAATTGAATGCTGATAACGGTTGTAAAATCTTGCAATATGAATAAAACGAACAAATCCTGCAAACAGAGTTGCGTAGCCACACTCCTCCGAGTGCTCATGATAAACACAGCTCAATATCGAAAGTGCCTACAAAGGCACGCCAGCATCAAAACTAGGACTTAAATGACTGGAGGGAGGAACAAAAAAGTAGCCTGTGGAAGAAGTGTAATGTTTTGGGCAATGCTTTGCTGGGAAACTCTGGGTGCAGTCATTTATGTGCAGGAAATATGGCGTCTATCATCATACTAAACATAACTGCAGAACAGGTACATCCCTTCGTGTCAACGGTATTCCACTTTAGTAGAGCCTTTTTTCAGCAAAGAAAATGCACCATGCCACACCACCCGGAATTTTCAAGAATGGATGGCGGAACATGAGAAATACTTCAATGCATTGCCCTGGCCACCGATTTTCACAGACATCAATGCAGTCCAGCATCTGTGGTTTGTGTTGGCACAGCAAGTTCGATTTTTGGCATCTTAACCACGTAAATTACAAAAGTTGAAGGACCTTCTGGTGAATTGCCTTTTTACCAGGTACCACAAGACATGTTTGTAGCGACCTCGCTTAACCGGGTAATAGCTGGCCAAATAAGATGCTGGACGACCAGAGTCATTGTGAAAATGTTATGACAACCTGCTTAATATGATGCTGGATGACCAGCATAATTTTATGCTGGTGATCATAATGTTATGCATTTCGATGTGTATGATAATTTAATACTTTGGCAATGCAGGAAAAATCTTAGTAGATATAAAACTACAGATGGCCGCCAGTCCTTCGCAGTGGTTGGAGCGCTGTCTTCTGAGGACTCGTCCGAGATGGGACCAGGTTCGTATACCGATGAGACATAGATGCTGTATTTATCTTACGGTACTTACTCTCTCCCATCTCTGTTGTCTGTGATCCTACAGTATGGAGGAGTGACTGCTCACTGCTCATCAAATTGCTCACGGAAATCGGTAATCCTCAGTTGAAAAAAAAATCTATAAAGAAAGTGTAAGCTCTATTGGACCCATATCCTTTTCCCTATCGGGTTTCTCAAATTATTTGATACTCTATTTATATATCAGGATTATTGAGACGCAAAATTTAAATGGATGCATTTCAGTGCAAAAGAAAACTAACTTCTAATATGTATTTCTCAACACATATTTTAGAAATACCAAATATGAATTTTGTCGCTGAAAGGCTGCACTAAGTACAAAGCATTAAAACAAATTGGCGAAATTCACATGAATACTGAAGCGCCATCTGTGAATAAGAAAGTTAAATTCAGCAGGGAAACTGCTATTTAAAATAAATGCTGGGGCAGAAAACACACCCTTCAATTTCTTCCTAAATGCAAATCTTATAAATGGTAAATATCTCATATTTTATTTCATTCCTTATTCCAAGATCTTAACCACATAATTTACCATCTGCATATTTTAATCCTTTGTAATGAGACGTCTTATCTTTACTTCGAACCTTAACTGAGATGCATTAAGCATGTTACAGACCAAATAAAAAATGTGCAGACATATGAAAGTAATATATACTATCTACCAACAAGTAATTGGACACCCCTGCAATCGACGATATCTGCCGTCCTGATACACCTCACTGCCACCGCCGTTAAATATCGTGTGGGAGACAAAAACGCAACCAGTCGCATGCAAGATGCCACGCAGTTCGGAGCTATCTGATTTCGAGAAAGGTGTAATCGTCGGGTATCACAGAAATGGTCGTTTCATACATGACATATCCAGCGCGTTGAAGTACCCAAAATCGACAGTGGCCAACGTGATTCACAAGTGGAAGATGAGAGGTGACTGTAGGAATGTGCCCTGCCACGGCAGGACCACAAAACTGGGAGTTAGAGACCGACGGGTGCTGGCCAGAGAAATTCCGAAGAACCGCACCAAATGGATGGGCCACATCCGCGAGGAGTTTTAACAGGCATCCGGGAGTATTCTTTCGATGAATATCATCCGTGAGGAAGCCCATCTGCTCGGATATCATGGACGTGCTGCCGCCCACAAGCCTTTGATAAACAAGTCCAATAGCGTTGCTCGACTAACGTGGTGCAAAGAGCGGCGGCGGAATTATGCTATGGGTGTGTTTCTACTGGTATGGCACGGGACCCTTGGTCGCAATTCCTGGTAGACTCAACGCCGAGACCTACTACACCATTTTGGATGACCATGCGCTTCCTACGTTGTGGCAGTTTCACGGGGTGGACCCATGTTGCTTTCAGGATGGCAATGCCACCTGTCATGTTGCGCCGTCTACCATGGCTTGGTATAGTGACAATGGGGTTAATCGAATGGACTGGCCTGCGCAGAGCCCACACTTTCACCCTATCGAACACCTGTGGGACGAGTTGGACCGTCGACTTAAGGAGTGCCCACACCGTCCGAAATCGGTGAAGGAACTGACTGGCTTCTCCAAGCCGAGTGGAAGAAAATACCGCAAGCCGTCGTACAACGCCTGGTTGAGAGTATGACCCGGAGGGTCGCAGCTGTAATCGCCGCTCATGGAGACTTCACCAACTATTGAAGGTGAATAAACTTCGTTTTCCTTTGCTATCACAGGTGTCCAGTTACTTGTTGTTAGATAGTGTATATCTCCTATCATCATTATGTATTCCAAGTACAGCTGATTATTCGCTTTCATTTCTTGGAATACTCGTCGTGAGGTCCTAACAAACGCCTTCTTCAGATACTTTAAAGGACAAATGTCCTAAATGTGAGAGGTACTGGAATAGTGCGTTAAAACACTTTTACGGAGAAACGTATCCTTCTGCTATCTTCCCGTCGTTGCATTGCAAGAGAGAATTCGCAGCGTCTTCCTTAAACAGATAACGTTCTTCATTTGTTTGAAAATGATAGTGATACCTAAGCAAATCCTGCGTAATGAGAATGGTCACTTTCACAAAACATAAGAGGAATTTTCTCCATCGAGTAAGTGCAGTTAACTCGTCTGAGGTACACATGTGAATGATGCAATTCATAGAGCGTTTTTGGCATGCTAAACTACATAGGAGCACACATGGAATGATAAAATATTTGTTTGAGAATCTCCGTGTTTTGAAGAACGATCGTGTAAAAAATATCTTTAAGGGAATGAGTATTTTTTGTCAGATTATTTAATTTTATAAAGGTATGTGCTCCATGTGAATTTAAAAGTGGACTTTTTTTTCATTCAAAGTTCATAGAATTATTCGTATATTAAGCTTTTCTCAGTGTCTTACCAATTGCGAATAAAATATTTCATGAACTGGGAAATGCACACATTTTCTGTATCTGCAATTGTAGAGAAAATAAGCTCTTTGTAGGTCTTAACGAATTGTATAATTTTTCGGTACAAAGCAAAGAAGAAACTCTTCTGAGAAGGCTAGTATTCTGAATTCGAAACTGAGCCTGTAACATAAATGCATTTCTGTCACTTCAATTGAATCAAACATATGCAAAGCATAGGAGTGAAGAATAAGTGTGATGAAACAAGGCAGCTTCGATCATTAAGTCACATCTTACTCTAAACAACCAGTGATCAAAATATTTCGTTAGCCATAATCGCTCATTAAACGAATATGCCTAAAAAGGCGTACAGAAAATCATCTTTCCACCAGGATTACAAAAGATCAATTAAGGTTTATTTTACTAAGAAACTTTGCAGATAGAAAACTTTAAAATAAAATTCAAATGGAAAATGACATTGACAATATTTATTAAGCAATTGAAGTGTTTACAACTTTACAGCACTTGTCTTTGTAACTGATAATTACATTTCTTTACTTGGCAGCTTTATTCAATAAGTAAATACTTATGCATAAGAAAGTGTATTAGTTATATATAACTCTCAATAGGCCTGATAAGCCACGTAGCTGCAAAAGCAAAACCACTTTTTAATGGTATTATTAACACTTTCCGATTATTATCCAATTAGCGATGTTCAAAGGAAAGGTTTGATTCGGTGCTTCTTTGCTGCAATATCTGAAGAATGAAGTAAGGCTACACCATTAAAAATTTAAAGATGAACTTGATATTTATATTTCATTCCGCTGGGGATCATATTTTCTTTCTAATCTTGACTTCCAAATAATCATTGACACAAAATTTAAGAATGCTGTTTGGATTTACCATGCATGTATACACTGTTAAAAATGTTGTTAGCTTGCACCAAAAATTGGTGCTATACGAGATGCACCACCTCTGAGTAATGATACACTATTGTATGGTGCACACAAAACCCACGACGTGGTGCAGCTGTGTACCATATTATGATTAAAGGTAGATCCGCATATTGCTGCAAGGTTTCACCATGCTGTTAGGTTTTATTGGGTTTTGATTGCACCGCACAATGGTGTATATTTTCTCAGAAAGTGGCCCATTTACTGTAGCACCACTTTTTGGTGCAACTTACCACAAAATATTTAACAGTGTAGTTTAATATAGTTTATAATAATGAAAGTTACACATTAAGAACAATGATTTTCGTTGTCGGTGTTGTCCTAATCTTAAGTTTTCATTCCAGCGGAAAAAGGCGGTCTGAGATTCCATTTGAAGCAGTTAGCTGCTTTAACTGTGACACTGGAGAAATAAAACCTCAGTGCACTTAAAAGGTATAATCTGTACGACAAATTTAAAATGCAAGAATGCGACGGAAATTATACTGTGGTAAAAAGGCACCAAAAAGGGATTAGGTGTGACAGTTGGAAAAAGTTAGTAAAATCATGCAATGCATTGATAATGATACGCTTTCCAACATACCAGAAATTATTACTCAAGTTATGAAGATAATGGCTGTGGAATAAATCTCGCTCATGTGTCCTGGCCTTTGACCCCATTTCGATGATATTCCACAGAGCCGGTTCAGTGCACCTCAAGAATAACATACTAAAGTTTTGTCGCAATAGAAGCCGTTTTACGCAAGTTATGAGAATAATGGCTGTCACATGAATCTTGCTTTTGTGCAATGACCTTTGACCTTATTTCGTTGATATTCAACAGAACCGGTTCACTATACCTCCGGAACAACATGATAACGTTTTGTCGCAATCGAAACATTTTTGGTAAGTTATGATGCACAAGGGCAATGGAATGGATCCCACTCCAGTGTCCTGAAATGTGACCCCAATTCGCCCATTTTCAACAGGGTTCGTCCCCAGTGGCTCCCTACCACATACTAAAATTTCATCGAAATCGAACCATTTTTACGCAAGTTATGATGCATAAGGGCAATGGAACAAATCCCGCTCTTATGTCCTCCTGTCCTTTCACCCCATTTCGCCCATTTTCAATAGGGTTCGTTCCCCGGTGGTTCCCTACCACATACTAAAATTGCATCGAAATCGAACCATATTTACGCATGTTATAACGCATAATGGCAATGGAATGGATTTCATCTTTATGCCCTGACCTTTGACCACATTTCGCCCATTTTCAATAGGGTCCGTCCCCAGGGGTTCCTTACCAAATACTGAAATTTCATTGAAATGGAACGATATTTACGCACGTTATGACGCATAAAGGCAATGAAATGGATCCAGCTTTCATGCCCTGACCTTTGACCCCATTCCTCCCATTTTCAATAGGTTTCGTTCCCAGGTGATTCCTTACCACATACCAAAATTTCAGCGAAATCGAACCATTTTTACGCAAGTTATGACGCATAAGAGCAATAGAATAAATACTGCTCTTATGCCCTGCCTGACCTTTGACCCCAATTTGCCAATTTTCAATAGGATTCGTGCCCAGGTAGTTTTCTACCACGTACTAAAAATTTCATCGAAATCGAACCATATATACGCATGTTATGACGCATAAAGGCAATGAAATGGATCCCGTTCTTATGGCGTGACCTTTGACCCCACTTCACCCATTTTCAATAGGGTTAGTCGCCTGGTGGTCCCCTACCACATACTAAAATTTCATCGAAATCGAACCATATTTGCGCAAGTTATGACGCATAAGGGCAATTGAATGGATCCTGCTCTTATGGCGTGACGTTTGACCCCACTTCACCCATTTTCAATAGGGTTCGTCCCCTGAATGGTCCCATACCACATACTAAAATTTCATCGAAATCGAACTATTTTTACGTGAGTTATCATGCCGAGAGACAGACGGAAACTGCAGGAGCATATACGCTTCTTCAACCTACGGTTGGAAAGCGTAAAAAACACCGACCCGCTACAGCGAATTCACGATTTATCGGAAATGTACAGTTAGTCGGCCGAGTAAATGGCTTTTACAATGGACTTTTAAAGTTCTAGTTACGCGATCTTCTTTCTGGTTAAGTTCTAATATTTAAAATTTTCCTCGTAATATAGTGCATATTATGATGTATTGAGTTAAATATGCAACTTCGTGTAAATATTACGGACAAGAATGTTTTAAAAAACCGAAATACAAATTTTATTTTAAAATTGTGTAAAATCTGCAAAAATAAAAGCAATATATTCTTTTTCAGAAAAAAAATGTCAAGACATTCTACGTGTGTGTGGCATTTATGCGTAACTGGTAAAAATCACTTTGAGATGGGCTAGAGAACAAACGAAATGGCTGGATTAGCCGAGGGTTTGTTGCAAAACGCTACAAAATTGTGGGAGGTAGGATACGGACAAATCGTCGTATATCTAGGAAATCTGAATCGATATAAGGTAAACAACAATTTCGAGTAGGAGTTTGATTTTAACCACATTGGGCGTAACATGAACCGGCTTGTGGTTGCAATTGCAGCTATCCGTGTATGATAAATTTACTACAACGTCGTGGCGTCATATCGCCAGGATTGCAGAACCTGCGACACTGGCTGCCTCAGTTCCAGTGGCTTCAAATATTTCATAATAACATTTAGTAATAGTTCTTTCCAACAGGGTTTAGTGAAAATTGGAACGGTTCTATCTCGCGTTAAAACAAGCACGTGCATTTTTGGAAAACAGTAACAGCATCTATTTATCGCTGTATGTGTTTGTCTTTATTTACCTTATCGTGGTAAACAAAACCACTTTTTTAAAGAATCACTTTATTTTAGCCATGCGAATCAAACACTGTCTAATCCATTCAATAACTGGCACGACTTGAAATTTGCCGCTCCGGTCGCGCAAACTTCTGACCATTCGTTAGTGATTGGTCAGGGTTCGAATAATCCTCTGTTTGTTTTAGGCACAGCTCCTCAAATTCCCATGAAATCAGTAGCCCTAACTTAGGAATGGGCGACTGATTACATAACATCGAGTTGCTCACAGTGGTCTTAAAATCTCCAAAAAAAATGATATCCGAATGATATACATCTGTACAAAATCTACTTTTAACAAGATCGTATTGATGTTACCGGTTTGTCCGTCCGTCTGCCCGCCTTTGGACACCATGTGCCTGCAAATATTAGTCCGATTTAAAAAATTATTTTTGCATTCAGAAGCTTCAAAATGTGAGAATGATAATCCTTCATTTCATTTTTTTACGTTGCACAACTTAGCCATTAGAGGGCGTAAAGGAGGATGTTATCGAATTCAAACATATTTTATTCCATATCATTATCATCATCATTGCCAACCATTATCAATCCACTGCTGGACGAAGGTCTCTCCAAACTTCTTCCGCAACGGTCTGCCTTGTGCCAGTCTCCTATATGTTACTAACGCATACTTTCGAATTTAATCCACTCATCTTTCATGTGGTGTTGTTCCGGATCTTTCCCTGTCCCTTGGAATCCAATCTAAAATTTCGACTGTCCGTCGATGGTCTGTCCTTTTGGCAGTATGCCCCGCCCATTGTCATTTCAGGGATTTTACTTAGATCATGATGTCTTCCACTCTTGTCATTTTTATGATCCATGAGTTCCTCTTCTTATCTTTCCTGGTTACACCAAGCACGCACCTTTCCATGCTTCTTTGAGTCGTCTGCAGCCTTTGTATATCTCTTTTAGTTAAGATCCACGTCTCTGCGATATACGTAAGCACTGGAACGATGCATTGATCAAACACTTTTATTTTAAGATATAATGGCATATTGCTCTTGAAAGTTATGCTGTTTCTTCCAAAAGCTCTCCAGGCAAGTTTTATACACCGATTAATTTTTTCATCAATGTGACCCTCACTTGATATCTGCTGTCCAAGATAAACGAACGAATCTGTTAACTCCAGCATTTCTCCGTCAATCGATAAATCTTCATTTCTTGTAAAAGCATTGTACATCACTTTTGTCTTCTGAATGTTCATTTTTAATCACCCTTCTTTACTCTTGGCAGCAAGTTCCCCTGCAGCTCTGATGAGGTACTTGCAAAATGACTATTTCATCAGCAAAACGAAGGTGAGTTAGATAATCTCCATTGATCTTTATCCCTTTTTACGCCAGTTCCGTGTTTGAAATACATTTTCCAATATGGCATTAAAGAGCTTCGGGGATATGGTGTCACCTTGTTTCACTCCCTTTCCAATTTTGTGTGTGCTGTATTCTCAAACAACCTAATATTTACACTTGCATTTTCATAGACGTTATTAATAATATTAATGTGTGCATCATCAACACCGCAGGATTTATACGCCATTGTAACTGCTGATGGTTTCACTGAATCAAAGGCTTTTTCATAATCGCTAAAAGCGTTGCACAATGGAAGTTCCTATTCACTCGCGCTATCAATTAGTTCTATCAATACGTGGATATGATCTAAAGTGCTGTAGCCACTCCTGACTCCAGATTGTTCTCTTGGTTGCGCCATGCCCAGTTTTACCTTAAAGCGGTGTGGAAGAATTTTAGTGAAGATTTTATAAACCACTGATAGGAGGCTGATAGGTCTGTAGTTCCTGAGATCCTCAATGTCACCTTTTGTATGTAGCAGGATCATTGTAACGTTTATCCAGTCCTCAGGAATCTTCCCTTCTTAAGGCATGGAGTAAAAACTTGGACGAGTATTATTTGTTTCTCTACTTGCTCTTTGTATGATGTCTAGAGTAATTCCATCTTCTCCTGGAGCTTTTCCCCGCATCATATTCTTGATTGCATGTGCAACTTCTGCTGGGAGGACGGGACGAACTCTGGTACTGGTACCTTTCATATAATTTGGAGTAGGAATCTTTTACTCTTGTCAATATTTTGCCTCTATTTCTTGTTACAGAACCATCTTCTTTTCTCAGTGCCATAATCTGTTTTCTTCCCTTACTGTGATGTCCCTTTGCTATCTTTATGCTTTGGTTGTTTCAAAATGCTTTCCTCACTTACGTCTTTAGTGATACGTTTTCGTACTGACTTGCGTAGCACTATATATTCCACTTTGGAAGTCGCATCTTCTTTAGTTGTCCCCATCTCTCTTCTTTTATGTAGCAAAAGTTAGGTTTTTCCTGACCAATTTTTCATATGTATCTTGTTCTTAGTACCAGCCAATTTTGTTGATGTTTCCATAAGAGCTTTAGTTACTTATCTGTTAACTTCAGATATGTCCACTTCTGATGTTAGAATTTCTAGAATAGAGAACGTGTTCTTTAGTTCTTATTTGAAGGTAGTATGATGATTAAGATTGGTCACGTCAATTCACTTTGTTTGTTTTATGAGCTTGCCACGCTCGAGTTTAGCATTGAGGTGCATCTTACATCTTACCATTCTATGGTCACTACCTGTGTTGAACTTGTTCAGCACATTGCAGCCTTCCGTGATAAATTTCTTTTTACGTATAGTAAAATCAATTTCACTCGTCCACTCATTTCCTTTGCTGCTTTTTCTTGAAAACGGATGTTATGATGAAAAACCCTTCTGCCTCTGGAAACTCTACGAGAGTATGTCGACGCTGGTTTCTGTTGTTGTAACCGAATTTACCTACTGAAGTTTCATTCTGTTGCTATTGCCTTATTTTTGCATTGAAATCTCCCATAATTATCTTTAAGTGCTGCTTGACTTTATTATTTAGATGACGAATTTCCTCATAAATTTCTTCAATTTCTACTTCAGGATGACTTGTGCATAAATTTGAACATAATATTAGCATGGTATCTTCTTGAGAGTTGGATAACGAGTCTCACAGCTGTGTCAGAGGTACTTTCAACTGCTAGAACTATATCCTTCCGTTTCTTGTTTATTATAAATCCAACAACACTAGCTCTGCCAGTATCTTTCCCACTTTAGTAGAAGAGATGTCCACTTTTCAGTACAATGAGATCTTCTCCTTGTCTCCTTACCTCTCTTAGCCCGACAATGTCCCATTTGATCCTTTGTAGAACTAATATACACTTGCTGTCTTAAAGCACGATAAAACCACAATAGGCTCCCCTAAAACACCCAATAAAATCACATGTATTAAAAAATTCCAAAAGCCCAATTACGTTTGCACCGACGAGCGTTTTCGAGGTCTCAAGACCTCATTATCAAGTTACTGAATAAAGCCCCGAAACACTCGGAAGCAGCAAGAATATATAGACATAGGTTCGTTATCTCAATTACACGTCACTAGTTTATACATAGGTTGCCATTCTGAAAAAGAAAATTGAAGTCCAATATCCAGGTAGCAACAGGGCAAAAATACAAAATTGATTAAAAATGGTCAAGTGGTCTCATCTTCTTGTTGATCCAGAGCGGGAACCACGAGTCGCCTCCAAAGGGTTGGGATGAAGGCTGGAAAATCTGTGTTACAGTAGGTGTCCCAAAGTTTTTGGATGTAGAGGCTTTCCGCCAGAAATATGTTATATTTGTTTATTGAGGTGTTCAAGATTTTTGCATTTGTTCCATCTGGTACGAAGCCGTCATTAATGACTGCATCGGTTAAAGCCGTGGGAATGTTCCCGGATCGCAGTGCATACTGATTTTCTTTAAGACGGATCTTCAAAGTCCTCAGGGACGAGCCAATGTAGACCTTAGGTTCACAAGCAGGATCCTGGTGGAGAAGATATATGAAATACACTCCCGGCTTATTTCCGACGTCGACGGTATCTCGGTCGTGGCGAACCAAGTAGAAGACATTACGAGTGTTTATGCCATATGAGAGAGTGTGTTTATGGCATATCCCTTTCAATGTATCGACCACAGGAGGAAGGTAGTCCACTTTCCCTACATATTTAGTCGGAGGTCTGGTAATGACGAAAAGCGGAGTCTAGAATGCTCACGTAGTAAACGGTGAAAGTGAAATGAGGAATAACCAAAAATCTGTACAAGAGATTGAATGTACTTGAGTTCTTGAACACGGAGGTTTCGAGAGGGAGAATGGGTGAACGCCCTTTTTTATCAGAAACTGAATAGCAGAGGATTTATATTCATGTGGATAAGCCGATTCAAAAGGAATGATGCAGGGTATGAAAGTGGGGTTTCGGTAGACAGAATAAGAAATTTGTTTGTTGACTAGGTTCCGGGTTAATTGGATATCAAGGTAGGGTAAGACAACCCCAACCTCGTGTTCTTGAGTAAAATAAATAGAAGGATACTGTGAAGACAACCTATGAGTTAGTTGATCAAGCAAGGATATTGAATGTGGCCAAAAAATCAACATATCATCCACATATCTTAATACTAGTAGTGGTTGTACAAAAAAAGATAGAACAGTTTCTTAAATGGACAGCAAGGGAATTTCAGCCAACACGGGGTATAGTGGTAACCCCATTGGTGCACCCTCGGTTTGATGAGATTTTTCATCAAACCGAGGGTAGTTTTTTTTTCAACTAAAGTCATATTTACAACTATTACTTATCAAGTGAAGTTATCAATATTCTGCTTTTACTTAGGCACGAAATATTCATTCATAACCCTAGGCCTTGGCCTTTAAAATAGTTTTTACTCAACAAATGTCATATTTGCAAAGTTTATGATCCAAATCTAGTTAGTAGCGTTGCGCTTTTACTTTGGCACTAAATGTTATTTCACAGGCTTGAGGCCTAGACCTTTTTAACAGCTTTTGTTCTATCGATGTCACATTCATAACAACTACGTATCAACTCAAGTTAATAATAATCCGCTTTTACTTATGCTCTAAATATTATATAAAGGCCCGCTAACGGATTTATCTAATTCATGGATTCCGCAGGTGGAGGTTTTGATTTTAAAATAATACCTCCCTGTGTATGTAAACAATTGTGATACGAAAGTCTAGATCAGTTTACATTTCAGCCTCTTCAAGAAAAATGAATACCAATATTATTCCAGGAAGTTAATGTAAGCCGGATATGCCATTTTGAAAAATAATAAGCTTACTAAAAGGCGCAGGGAAAAGAATTTCCGATTGCTCAGAATTCAGATCACATCACACGTGCAGGATTTTAGGAAGGGAATGTCTGACCCCAGGTCTTAAAAACCCTTAGAAATAGGAAGCTAGGAGATTTGGCTGGAGTTCCTGATAGGAAAGTAAAACGGCAGCCTGGTAGAATCCCTTATTTTTACTGGGGGTAGAAGAGTACCCGGGGTCCAATTGCTTAACGTGCCCATCCGACGCACGGCGGATATTTAGTGCTTCGAGCGTTCATACCTGCCTGGTGTCTAACATGAGGTCTTCTCGGTGGCAGTCACGAAAGTTGACCACTAGGCCGACCGCGGCCTGATTGTTCAGAATTTCCACTGAATAATTTAATCAAACGTTTTTTTTTATTATACTAAAATCTGCTTTTTTTCTTTTTATTTTCTGAAGTTGCCTTTAGTACTTTCAGGTATGCCTTTTCATGAGCATAAACAGCGTATCGAGTATAAAGTAGCACACTAATAGAATACGATTGAAGTAAAATTTTAAAAACTTTGTAAACTGTAAAACCTTAATATATTTGTGAATTTATGAAGTATCATTCAATGCTTAATGTATTATGCGAAACTGACATATCTGAAATGAAAGGTAAAAGCAGCCCGCCTCTGTTGGATTTCCAAGAAGAGATCTAAATGTATCTTCGAATTTCGTTTCGTTTATATTTGATTTATAGAATTACACTAATTTCAAATGTTTATAATGTTAAGTGAAAACAGCAGTTTACAAAATCATAACATCGCTTCATTTGTGTCTCTTAGGAATATGTATTTAAAAGATGAGTTTGTAATTTAGTATCGCGTTTAATGTATGCAATATTCTTGTTACTTTATTCCAGGCATTCGGCTGGATTGCATTTCAACGTTCCTTGGAGATTTGATTAGGCCATAAGCATTATTCCAAATTAACATTTTGTTGAAATACAGTAACAAGAAAATTACTGTGATTGCAAGAAATGAGAAGAAAATAGAGTTACATGAAACTGCTGAGTTTAAAAGAAAAATTTGAAATTTGCTACATTTTCCTTAAGGACTTGTACGAGAAACCACCCAAAATACAGGAGAATAAACGTATTTCTTTCAGGCCCCACGCATGAAGTTGTTTTTGCACTACATCTGCATTGAGTCACGTAAAGCAGAATAGTCCATGTGACTATTACAGAATTACATTGATTTTAAAAAGTGCCATTGCTTCTCTTTTAAATATTCTTGTTTTCGGAAATTAAAACCTCAGTTTCTTAGTGGAGCAATACAGTTGTTTAATATCTTGAGTAGTCATCCGAACAAAAATAGGTTAATAAAAAAAAGAAAAGAAATGTTTTAAATTATATGTTTAACAAATCTTATGTTTCGTCAGAATTCTCCACAAACTAGGAGCAATTTGTGAAAGCAACAAAAAAACTTTTTTCCGACACCACATAACATGGTTAAGTAAAAAAAAACATTATAATTTAGATTGAGAAGTATCTAGCTGTAGAACTTAAATTTTTGCCAGCAACATTGCACTTGTACGGAATTTTCTCTAAGAAATTCTGTGAAGAGGAGAAAATAAGGTTATTCATGTATTTGACGAAACCCAAAGGATTTATCTGAGATGTAGAAGTCCGTTTCAAGACTTTATCACATGTGTGGAACAAGAAGAAGGCTATTTCTATAATTTTTACATAAAGATACCTTTCTTTATCGTAGAGATCATCGTGTGTTTTAAAACACGTTTCAGGGATGATGAAGAAATCAATAGCTGTGGCATATCTGCAACATGTTCAAAATTATGATGTTCATATCAGATATTGGTAATGATTGATTAACAATAAAAAAACACCATATCATATCATCCTCTTAGATGGAATACGTTCTGTGTAGTGGTTTCTAAAATGTAAATGAACAGATAGAAATTACGATAATCTCGAAAAAATTTGTGATAATCTCATGTAGTCTGATGGAAATTAGGATAAACACCGAATCAAAAAGGGTGTATACTGTGAAAGTAAATGGGTGAATTGCTCCAATTATATATTCGCGAATACGAGTAAGAAACGTTTCTGGGGAAGATTAAATGAATAGTTTCAAATAAAGAAGTCACTTTACTGGATGCAAAACTCATATTCAGAGCTCAAACACGACTGAAGAAATTGTGTGAAAGAGAACCTGACAAAAGGAATTATTGTTCTGTGCATATGGCACTGATGTTTGCGGAATTAATAATTAATTGAAATCAAACTTGGAGTAATTAGTTAATGCATTGGCTTTATTATGTGGACCCAGTTTTATCAGTCCTACTTGCTGCCTTCGTAAAACCAAAGACTTATATGTTTGTACTTCTTTCAAAACAATGCTCAGGTGTACCCAAAGTACGTGAAATAAGGGCTTTGCTCAAAATACTACCATTAACTCATACACTATCTACCAACAAGTAATTGGACACCTGTGATAGCAAAGGAAAACAAAGTTTATTCACCTTCAATAGTTGGTGGAGCCTCCACGAATAGCGATTATAACTGCGACCCTCCGGGGCATACTCTCAACCAGGCGTTGTACGACGTCTAGCGGCATTTTCTTCCACTCGGCTTGGAGAAGAAAGGTCAGTTCATTCACCAATTTCGAAAATTGGGTGCACCCCTTAAGTCGACATTCCAACTTGTCCCAGATGTGCTCGATAGGGTTAAGATCCGTGCTCTGCACAGGCCGGTCCATTCGATTAATCCCATTGTCAACATACCAAGCCACGGTGGACATCGCAACATGACAGGTGGCATTGCCATCCTGAAAGCAACACATGTCCACCCCATAAAACTGCCACAACGTAGGAAGCGCATAGTCACCCAAAATGGTGCAGTAGGTCTCGGCGTTGAGTCTACCAGGAATTGCGACCAAGGGTCCCGTGTCATACCAGGAGAAACACCCTCATTTCTTAATTCCACCGCTGCCGGACTTCACAATTGGTAAAATACGCTCCGGCAGGAGGGGTTCTCCAGGCAGACGCCAAACCCAGACCCTGCCATCCGAACGGTAGAGGGTAAACCATGATTCGTCGCTTCAAAGAACCTGTTTCCACTGTTCAACGGTCCACTGTCGACATTCTTTGCACCACGTTAGCCTAGCAGCGCTATTGGACTTGGTGATCAAAGGCTTGTGGGCGGCAACACGTCCATGATAACTGAGCAGATGGGCTTCCTTACGGATGGTATTCATCGAAAGAACACTCCCGGATGCCTGTTGAAACTCCTCGCGGATGTGGCTCATCGATTTGGTGCGGTTCTTTCGAATTTCTCTGGCCAGCACCCGTCGATCTGTAACTCGCAGTTCTTTGGGTCTGCCGAGTCGGTTCACATTTCGAAAGTCACCTCTCATCTTCCACTTGCCAATTACGTAGGCCACTGTCAAATTTGGGTACTTACACTCGCTGGATATGTGACGTATGGATCGGCCATTTCTGTGATACCAGACGATTACACCTTTCTCGAAATCAGAAAGCTCCGAAGTGCGTGGCATCTTGCCTGCTACTGGTTGCGTTGTTTTTTCTCCCACGATATTTAAAGGCGGCGGCTGTGACGTGTATCAGGATTGCAGCGATGTTTAATTACTTTTTGGTAGATAGTGTATAACTTCGTTGGAATAAATATATCAAATGCACCACAATTTTTTTTAAAATTATCAGCCTACTAAAAAGGCGCATAGCTGTTAAAAGATAGCTTCATATTTTCTTCCGAGCGTGTTTAAACTATTTTTTATAAATATATATATTTCCAAATAACAAAGTGCAAGAAATATTAGCTATATGTTTTGATACTGACCATGAGACATCTCGTGATTAAAAAAAATTTCAAGTTTTCATATCATGATTTGTTCTAATCCAGTGCCCTGTCGAATGGCCCTTATCAGTCTTAAGATATTCTGCACATCACCTCCACGTAACATAATTGACAGAGCAGCCTGTTTTAACTGTCGTAAAAAGTAGAGTATCTTCTCTCAGAACTAAAATCTGGAATGGTTACACACTTCGAATATAGAGACTGCCTCTGTCAATTAAGTTACGTGCCGGACATTTGATAAAACTAAACATACAGCTAATATAAATAGGATTTTTCAGAGTTATCAAATCTCGGTCACTATGACCATGTGTTCTAGTGTAAATATACTCTTGTATCAAAATACGGTGGACAAATGTGGCACGTGATGTAAAAAATATTGGAAGAACAAAAGAAAATGTATGTAAAAACAGTACAATTTGCATTGTCAAAGTATATGTGGATTTACTTACCAGGTTCATATCCCTGAACTCTGCCAAGTGCAGAGGTGATTTATGAGCTTGACCAAAATAAAATTCACAAGATTTACTTATCAATTACCTTGGATTCACTGAACACACATAAACAAGTAACAAAAGTGACTCAAATTTTTTTGTTGTAAAAAAAAAAAACTGACTTGCAGTAATATTTAATGATGATCAGGCCTCACGCCTGATCGCCAAAATAAGATTCTTTTTGTTTCTTTTGTTTTATTTTTTCACAAAGCACCCATGAATGCCAAAAGGAGTTTTAGAGTCCAATTTCAATTCTGTTGGGTGGAAATTAGTTATGCAATTTTCTTAGTCTAATATTGCAATTTTTTTTTTCATTTCCAATTGTAGTTCATATATTATAGAAATTTCAGTGTGATTATCGTTTACTTGAAGAAAAACATTATGTGATCAACACTTGATATTACTCTTTTAGGTACCTTTTCAAAACATCATGCATAATACAATAGAATGATACACTTTGGCCAGAAAAAAAAATTATACCATGTGGTTTTCTCAGCGTGTAATGCATTACGACTGACTCTGAATTTTTTCACTTTTATATCATTTGTGTTATAAAAAAAAACTCAACTCTCTCTCATTTTTATAATATCCGATAAATTTCATTTTTCACTACCATACACCTTTTAGGGACCGTGTCATTTCTCAACACAAAGTATTTTCAAACATTAATAATTTCAAAAGTTGTATCCTGTTTTGTTTTGTATTTTTTTCTTTCAGTTAATTTAGGCAGCAACATGTTTCTTGGAATTCCAAAAGCGATTGAGTCGGTTGGGTACGACGACAAAATGAATTACAAAATTACCTTTATTTCCCTGAAGGTTTTCTTCAGTATCGTCGAGTTGGTGAACAATGCGACGTTGTAGTATTTCCCAGAAGGATCATAAGTCGGCGGTTTGGGAGAACAAGTCACACTTTTAATTTACTGTTACAGGCTTTCTGACATAGAGCTGGCTGCGGAAGACACACGAGTACCCAATCGCCTAAGAGGAGGGCTGCCGCGTTCTCTTTTCTATTTCCTCATCCCAAAATGTCTGCAACAATGGGTTTCCCCAGTCATCGTCAATCGTGGGGTGTTCGCCTTCCGAACGGGGAACAAGATAGCTGGTAGACGCATTCACTATTCCACTCTCTGGTCAAGGCATTTTTGAGAAACTACAGCGCTTGGCCATGAAATGTGCTGCGATATCGCTTGCTGACCTCAGTCCAACCCAAGCAAGTGAGGTGTTACCCTCTGAAAACTTAGGAAGAAGTATGTGGGTTAAGGGTGAAGAGAGAAAAATTTTCCTTGGTTCCCAACTTTTACAAAGCACCATCGCGCAGGCGCCAAAAGGGACGCTATGGCTTTCATCTACGCTATTGGCTGAAAGACAATCTGTTATGCTTTTCTGTAACTTGAGGTAAAGGGTTCACGAAGGAGCGTGTTGTGGGTGGGGGGAGGGGGGGTGAAGAACCTGCTAGCCCTCTCAGGCTCTTGACCACGGCTTAGCAAAAATTACTGGAATTCCACCTGCTATGCCCTGGGTGTTCTATTGTATTTCAAGTTTGCAAGGTGACCTTCTTCCAAAGGACTTTCTTTGCTTACAGGAAGGGAAATACTTATCTCTGATTTTGGCGACTCCTTTCTAGTGAAAAACCGAAACGGTGCAAATTCCGGAATCCCTAATATTAACAAGAAATTTTACATCATGAACACTCAATATTTCTCGAAACACAATACAAAAATTTTCACATCATTTCATTTACAAATTGCTAAATAAGAAATTTCAGAATTCGGAGAAAAAAATTAATTTCCCCCAAAAAATCATTCTACTGACATTACACGATTCCGTACTACATTTTGTTGTCTCTTGCTAACACACCTGAACTTTTGTACCAATAACTGCTTCTCACCACACACTATTTTATTTTAGTCATTATGTAAGCTTATCGAAACCCGCCGGCATGCGTTTTTTCGCTGGCTCTGAAAAAAAATCCTCGAGACGTAACACCGTCCAAATTTATTTAAGCACCACTAGAAAATATAAACGGCGGAAAAATATTGGCTGAAAAAAATTAAAATATGTCGGGGGGAAAAAAGATGGCGGCGGAAAATGGCGGGAACTCAGGACAACGCCTAAAAGAGCTACACCGGAAGAGTGTTGCCAGATGACAAAAAAGTTTAGCGATTCACTTTACGATTCCAATGTTTACAATGTACTACATATACACTGACGGAAAAAAAATCCCAACACCACGAAAAAATAGTTGTAGAGGAATGAAATGGCGGCAATACGTTTGTATAGGGAACATACATAATCGATTAAGATTTCAAGATCACAGCTTAATGTAAGCGCGAAAACAGCCATTTTAAATGTGAAATGCTAGAACATTAATAACTGGTGTGACAGGTTATTAATGCATTGTGTCGTACAGGTACTGGACGTCAGTTTGTGGGATGAAGTTCCCTGCCTGTTGCACTTGGTCGGTCAATACAGGGACGGTTAATGCTGGTTGTGGGTGACGCTGGAGTTGTCGTCCAATGATGTCCCATGCGTGCTCGATTGAAGAAAGATCTGGTGATCTAGCAGGCCACGGCAACATGTCGAAATTCTGTAGAGCATATTGGGTTACAACAGCGGTATGCGGGAGAGCGTTATCCTGTTGGAAAACACCCCCTGGAATGCTGTTCATGAATGGTAGCACAACAGGTTGAAGCACCATACCGACGTACAACTGTGCCGTCAGTGTGCGTCGGATAACCACGAAAGTGCTATTGCTGTCATAGGAAATTGCTCCCCAGACCATAACTAATGGTGTAGGTCCAGTGTGTCTCGGCCGCAGACAGGTTGGTTGCAGGCGCTCACGTGGCCTCCTTCTAACCAACACACGGCCATCACTTTCACGCAAGCAGAACCGGCTTTCATCAGAAAACACATCAGATCAACAGATCTTCACTCCGTCCTCCAATGAGCTCTAGCTTGACACCACTGACGTCGCAAACGGCAGTGGTTTGGAGTAAGTGGAATGCACGCTACAGGGCGTCTGGCTCGGAGCTGTCCTTCAAGTAACTGATTTGTAACAGTTCGTTGTGTCACTGTGGTGGCAACTGAAGCTCGAATTGCTGCCGCAGACGCAGTACGATGCGCCACTGCCATAAGCTGTAAACGGCGGTCTTCCCTCTCAGTAGTGCCACGTGTCCGGCCGGAACCCGGTCTTTTTGAGGCAGTACCTTCCCTTGACCACCGCTGCCAACAATCATGCACAGTGGCTACATTCCTGCCAAGTCGTTCTGCAATATTGCGGAAAGAAAATCCACCTTCTCGTAGCCCTATTACACGACCTCGTTCAAACTCCGTGAGCTGTTGATAATGGTTTCTTCGTCTTAGTAAAGGTATTCTTGACTAACATCAACACACTACGTCGAATCACAACGATAACTAACGCTCACGAACGTTACAGCGCGTATTTACAGCAAACCTGCTTTGCATGTTCCGAGGGGCGCTAATAGCGCCACACGTATACGCCATTCGCGAAATTTGCATTGACGTCATCTTACAGATGTACTCTCACCGCCTACCAACTGTAGTTTATCTAACACAATCACTTCTTGGTATTGGGATTTTTTTCCATCAGTGTATATATATATATAGGGCGTTCCGAAACGGGTCAATTACAAATCCGTGTCAGGTCTGGTTCGTGTCCAATTATGACATTGAGATCCCGGTCGAATCTGGGCCCAAAATCTTTGACCCGTTTCTAACTCTGCCATGCAGTGTTGATTTCTTGGTCTCACTGATTATCGGTTTCCAGTAGCTTTTTCCAAGTGCTGGAGATAACAGACACGTACGTTTATCTTGGACAGCAGATATCAAGTTAGGGTCACATTGATGAAGGAATTAATCGGCGTACAAAACTTGCCTGGAGAGCGTTTGGAAGAAACAGCATAATTTTCAAGAGCAATATGCCATTATGTCTTAAAAGAAAAGTGTTTGATCAATGCATCCTTCCAGTGCTTACGTATGGTGCAGAGACGTGGACCTTAACTAAAAGAGACATACAAAGGCTGCAGACAACTCAAAGAGGCATGGAGAGGTGCATACTTGGTGTAACCAGGAGAGATAAGAAGAGGAACACGTGGATCCGAAAAATGACAAGAGTGGAAGACATCACGATCAAAGTTAAATCCCTGAAATGGCAATGGGCTGGACATACTGCCAGAAGGACAGATCATCGATGGACAGCCGAAATTTTAGATTGGATTCCAAGGGACAGAAGACCCAGAAGAAGACCACATGGGAGATGGGTGGATGAAATTCGAAAGTATGCGGGAGTGACATGGAGGAGACTGGCACAAGACAGACCGTTGTGGATGAAACTTGGGAGACCTTCGTCCAGCAGTGGATTAATAATGGTTAACAATGATGATGATGATGATGATATAATGAATCAAACTTATTTACCCATTAGTAAAAAAAAACACTACAGATTTCAAAACAAATTACACTTAACCTTCTAAACCTTTTTTGCTTACTTTTCCGTGCACAACAATGATTATGTTGGACGCTTTGGCTGGTCTGTATTCTTTTAATGTACATTTCTGTTTTTTTTATTTAACACTGCTGTATAGGGAGCTTGGGGATTTTGAAGGTTTTTTGGCCTTTTCCTTTGGCTTCCTTGCCCCGCTATGTATTATAAACTATATTTCATGTACTATATGGCAATGCTAACCAAAACAAATAAAATGAAATGAAGTTCATCAACATTAAACAATACGAAGTTCATCAACAATAAACAATTGAATCACATAAAGTAAGCTTTGACATAAATTCAAAAACTAACAGGGTTATACGGTCTGATGTGTATAGTCTCCTGGAAATAAAAATTTCCAAGCTTGTGGTATTTCACTAGGTGATTAGTCATTACAATCGACTTGTAACTGGATGTAGAAATGGAAGCTCTCTGTGAAACGAAGAGGAGACGCGGCAGAAGGAGTGAAACAGATACTGGACTCTTTCCAGGCCGGATAATGGATCTCACTGTGTGTAAGTCGAGCAAGGGTAGGGTTCATAGCCCCGATCTTCACACTGTAATGGTGTTCTGAAAGTCGAAGTTGAAAAGGTCGTTTTGTTCAACTCATATACATATTTTTTTATTAACTACTGCCCACTGGTTGCACGGGAATGCTGTAAATTCCAAACCTTTCACTGGGATGTATGGGGTCTCTATCTTTCTTAATAATTGATAAGACATTTGATGTCCTAATTAAAAATTCCAAGTTAAATCGACTACAAACATTCCTGAGCATTAACAACAGGGCAGGGTAATAGTTGACAGACCCTAGAAATCTTGGTCTCCCTGTCTCACGATGAATAGTAGAGGTAGTACTATTGAGTTAGTTTATCAAGATGCGATCCACAACATCATCATCATACCCATGTGTTCTTGTGATATCTTTGATTTTCAGGATCTCTGCTTTAGGTAGCTTTACACTTGATGAGTGAGTGATTGCTAGTTTGACCATGAAACGGATGGATGAGAGCTTATAGCTAAGAAGATTTGTCGAAGAGCAAAGAATAATTTTATGGTTCATCTTAGGATAGAAGATAATTGATTTGACAAATGCTCAGGAAATAACGATAGCTTTTCAAGAGAAAGCTGCCAAAACTAGCACGTGGTCCACATACCTCTTGTAGAACAGTTGAGTTTCGGCGTGAGAGTTCAAAGCGATATCTTCCAGTTCTTGTCAAAGAAGCTCCGCCAGTACGGGTAAGAGTGGTGAGTCCATCATAGGGGCTTCACCTGCCTGTCGATAAGCAATACCAAGGAACTTGAAATATGTTTGATTTTGAATGAACCTCAATGCATTAAGTACGGCTTGAATCTAAGATACATCTAACTCTAACCCATCAAGTTTATCTTCAACAACTGAATGCACTATATCCAGAGGCACGCGTGTAAAGAGAAAAACCACGTCAAGGAAACTAACTTGAATAGAATATGTTAAGATTGGAAAGTACGAATCCTTTCTAGCGCTCTATTTGAAGTGGAAATGGAGTACGTATAATTAACAAACCTATACCTTATTTTAGATAAGCTTACTTAACATGAAAAAATGTGTAAAATTATTGGGAAAATTCCACACTGTGTTGTAGCTGAGGATCAGACCAAGGCTACAATTGCAGCCCTTGTGTGTATAAGGAACGACTCATCACTTGCTAACATCTTCGCAGATAATATATATCCTTCTAGCGGCTGTAGGGTACCTGGCGTATTTGGAAAAATAAAACCATACATAGAGGGCCTTCCAGCCCATTCTCTCTTACTTATAAAGTAGGTCTTATAATGAATTTTTACAGGTAACCTGAAAATTACACCCGACTCTGGTTGATCGTTTGTTATCAGCTATACTATCATTCCGTCTCAATCTCTTAAGCTGTAGACCACACATATCAAGAAATTAAGAGCTCTGGTGTCCAGCATACCTAATCCAAATCACTTAAATAGACCTTGAAATAAACCAGTTAACTCTCATAGGACAACACCTGGTATTTCTGTTCCACCATTTTTGAACCTTAGCAAAGTTTACTTGAATCCTATTCAAGAGGCAGCATTGTCTCGGAGCCTCAAATTTTCTTATCCAGAGAATCATCCTAAAACAATAACACCAAATCTATACCTCTAAATAAGAGAGAAGTAACTCGTTATGCGGTGACGAAATCTATCAACAATAGGCCTCCTACTTCCGGATTGAGTACCGTTTTTCGAAAAGAGCAGGGACAATTAAAATAACATCGTAATGACCCGGATTTGACATTAGTGGCTTCTGATAAAAAAATCAAATCCTTATTTTAGATAAACGTAATTATCAAGAAAAAATGTGTGAATCTATTGGAAAAAAATCCATATTGTGTCGTAGCTAAGGAACCGACCAAGGCTACAATTACAGCCCCTGGGCGTTTCAGGAAACACTCATCTCTTGCTAACATCTTAGCATATCATTTACATCCTCCTAGTGGCTGTAAGGTACCTGACTTATTTGGAAAAATAAAATCACACAAAGAGGGACTTCCAGCCACTCCACTTGTTTTAGGCTACGTTAACCCTAAACGCCCCTTGGAAAGAGCTCTTGCTAAGTACTTAAAACCTCTTGTTACTTCTAAGTACTCCCTTTCCAATTCAGCTAAAGCGGTAGAGGGTTCGGACTTTCCAATCTTAACATATTCCTTTCAAGTTAGTTTCCTTGGACGTGGTTTCATTCTTCCCGAGCGTGCCTCTGGATATAGTGTATTCATTTATTGAAGATAAACTTCATGGGTTAGAGTTAGATGTTTCTTAGATTCAAGCCATACTTAATGCATTGAGGTTTATTCAAAATCGAACATATTTCAAGTTTTATGGTATTGTTTATCAACAGAAAGGTGATGCACCGATGGGATCACCTCTCTCCCCGTACTGGCGGAGATTCTTTTTTTGAAGTTGAAGAAAATCATGCATTCCCTTTCTTGGATTTCCTTTCAGTCCGCGACCCTCGTATCCAGCGTTTGGCTTATTCTGTGTACCGAAATCCTACGATGAACTATACAATTATTCCCAGCTCCTCGACTCATCTTCTTAGCTATAAGCACTCAGCCATACGCTTAATGGCCAAACGAGGAATCACTCATTTGTCAAGCTTACATAACGTAAAGCGGAGATCCTGAAAAACAAAGGCATTACAATAACACATGGGTATGATGATGATGTTGTGGATCGCATCTAGAAATCAGCTCAATACCACTATTTCAACTATTCAACGTGAGAGGGAGAGACCCAGGTTTGTAGGGTCAGTCAACTATTACCCTGCATTCTTGTCAATTCTCAGGAATGTTTTTAATCGATACAACATGGCATTTGGAATTCGGATACTAAATATCTTATTAATTAAGGTCAGAGACCCCATGGATGCCGGTGAAAGTTTCGGAATTTACAGCTTTCCCATGAAACCAGTGGGCAGTAGTTCATCACAAAAATATATATATTAACTCCACAAAACGCTGTTTACAACTTCGCTTTTCAGAAAACATTTATAATATGAAGACCGAGGCTATGAACTCTGCCTTAGCTCGACTTAAACCCAAGGGGACACATTATCCAGCCTGGAAAGAGGCCAGTATACTTTTTTCTCCGTCAGACGTGTCTACTCTCCTTTTCACAGAGAAATTGCATATCTACTTTCAGTTACAAGTCTGTTCTAATTAATCATTACCTAGTGAAATACCACAACCATGGAAATTGTCATTTCCAGGAGAGTATCCACATCAGACGGAACAACCCTGTAAGTTTTTGAATTTATGTCAAAGCTAACCTTATGTGGTTCAATTGTGTAATGTTAATGATCTTCCTGTTATAACCTGGTTTCCGCTGGAGTGCGGGGTTAACACTCTTCAAAATCGGACCTACGTCATGGAAGTTCTTACACAATGTATACATAGATCACACTAGCATATAACTATTGTAGTATGAGGACGGGGCATAGTGATCCCGAAAGATTTAACTTTTGCATCTGTAAATATTTTAACTTTTATTAAAGATTTACTTGACTTGTAAAGGTTTCATCCTTTCCTAAGTTTTTATCGTGTATTGACAGTGTTGTCTTTAACTGTTGAGTTCGCTACCGATACTAGCTGCACATAAAGCTTGATAATCCTATCCGCTTCAAAGTTCCCGTGTACCGTTTCAGGCACTCGGCTGTTTCAGTAATTTCAAAGTTTGTCTCCTCGTGTTCCTCTAAATCTCCTGAAAGGAAGTTTTGATAATTTAAAATAATATGAAATTGTTGATATGGGATTCGTGTCCTGATATGTGAAGGACATAACATGTTTCGTGTAATAATAAACATATCGGATTTTGTCAAAAAAACAGTTTTTCTCATTGTTTTTTAAACGTTAAGGCCATCCAACGATAAGAATTGTTACAATCTCAGTGCAACTCCGTTTAACAACAAATCAATAAAAAAAGATTTACAACACAGATAACAAAGGCACAAGACCTGAACAGCAGTTTCTCAGGTATATATACTTGAGCATACCCTGTGTGAATATCATGCGTAGCAGCAACTTTGAGAGCTTTGCATCTATTTTAACAAATATTTGTAACAAAAACCCGAAATACATAAGAAGAGAGATAAAATTATTAGGTTTGTCATAAAGAGAACAGAAATTCGCCAGTAGCCTTTCATGTTCTTAATTTAGGATAAAAAACACAATCTCTAAATACACAATATATGCTGCCGAAGGTGAAGTGGCAATTGGGTGACTGAAAAACTCGATATAATACAAAGGTACGGAAAAAGTCCCTGGAAAAGATTACGAGGCACCTGCCTAGATGAAATTCGGGAATATGCCTGAGAGACAAGGGGAGAAATTGAAATTATAAGTTTGGTTCTGTTCTAATAAGTGAAAATTCAATGCATATTTTTATTGTTCACATATCTTTCCCAATAAGTGTGTGTTATTTATATAAATTTCAGCAAAATGTTTTGAAAGTCGAAATTATAAATCTCCAAGCAAGAAACGCTCTGGAACTTTGCCATTTCCACGTTGGCTATCTTTAACGGAAGTACTTTCTTTCCAAACTAGACTGATAATCTTGTGTAACGTTCCTGACGGCAAAGATTAGAAAGATTGGTATAGAATGTATATTTCAAATCATTTTATTTATTTCAATTTTGTTTAAATAAATCTCAATGTGAGAAATATCTAGGATCAATTTTCAAAAGAGTTGTGGTTTATTTTTGAAGCGCACTTTTTATGCAGTGTATCGCGCACTTATATTTTGACATCTGAGATGTTAAATATTTGCCTGTTCCCCTGTCTGTTTTGTGGTCAAATCAGCAAACCTATACGTCGAACACATTTGAACACTTTTTGTACTCATAGAGTGGATAGACTTTGATGACCATGTGGGTCCGTAGGAGCCTCTTTGGGAACCCCATAGGACCTAACCACTTTTGCAGCAGAACGCTTCAGTGGCATATTTTCCATATCTCCAATTTCCTTTATTATCTTGCGTAAAGAGATCCCTAAACTGATTTTCCAAGCTTTTTGATGTTACATGCTCTTTTATGTTTAGGATCCGATATTTCCATCGTTAAATTCGGCTGTGTTCATCCAGGATTCTACTCTGTCTACACTATAATGTGGGAAGTCTGACTCAGCCGATTTCTCGAAATTTTAAGCAAATTTCGGAGGAGGGGCCAAACTGATTACCGAAATGTTTTATCAAATTTAGACGATAAAGTAATACATTCATGTGAAAATCGTATTTGCCGGAAGGCTTAGTTTCTTGCTTGTAAGCAATTAAGAATCAGATTCTCCTAGTGCCGTTCGATTCTGAGAATAGTGTATACTGCTGCTGGAGTGGAAAAACCTTGATCCGTATAGCACCCAGGAACTTCTGGGTGTCCAATATATCTACAAAAAGTTAGCACTTAGTTGCAGGAATTGAATAAATACATACTAAAAGCATCCTAAACGTAACGCCTCCACCTTAATTACTTTTAAAATTGTGAAGTGATTTTAATGAATCTGCACCGACATGCACAATGATACGTTACCAATGTCGGAACACATTTTTTTCAGAATCGGAAATAAAGGTCATAAATTGCAGAGAAAAGCAGGTAGCCGTAATTGAATTCCTAAAAAAGAGGAATGTGAGTCTCCAGAAATACACAAAAGACCCCTGGTGGTGTATAGAGCTGCCACAATCGATATCGAAGATGGATGGAGATGTTTCGAGAGAGGGAAAGTTCAGTGTCGGACCAACTACGGAGTGGAAGACCCGCAATTGCAGTACAAAATGCCAACAGGCAACGAGTGAAAGACCTCATCACAACTGATCGTCGTGTAACCATCCAATGGTCGTCTCATGAATTTCATTGTGGCCATAGTGCTATGGAAACGTTAATTAGGGATCCCATCTACAGAAAATTTGTTCGAAGTAGATCCCAAGAAACCTAACCTGTGAAAATTGTGAGCAATGTGTGGACATGTGCCGGAACTAATTGGACTGTTATGAGAGGAAGTGTTAGGTGATTTTTTCTAATGTTTTGACGGAGGAAGAAACCTGGGTGATCTTTCATGACACAGAAACAAAACTTGTGTCAATGGAATGGCACTGCACACCTTCACCTTAACAGAAAAATTTAAAACAATTCGTTCTTCAGGGAAAGTAATTTTGACGATTTTCTGGGACAAACTCACTACCTATTTCTTTGAACGGGGTGTAACAGTGCTCACTGTGCTCACTAACTGCAGACACTGAAGAAGGTAAAGTGAGCTATAAAAATGAAAGGACGAGACATTACACTTCATACTGCTGTTTTGCAACATTTGGAACTTGAGGAAAAGATTTGGAGTTGTAAAGGTGCTCTCCACAGCACTCGCCAAAAAAGTTCTTTACGATAGCGGCAGCCCACCCCATGGAACTTGTGAAAGGTGCAGTTGACTACAATCTCAGCGAATTCCTTAGGTATCACAGAACTAAGGCGGTGGTCGTTGTTCTCCCCTAATAGGGTCTTGGGGAAAAGCAGCACTCTTGAGCACTGTTTCCGGGGCTGGAGTCCTTCCATCAGATGAAGAACTGGATCGGATGGAGAGTAAGTGTATAAATATCACCCTTCCCCCTTTCTTTTTTCAGGTTGGCGTTTAGATGGTGAGTACTGGTTGCTGCTCCGACATACGGATGTGGTTTCTAGAAGTTTCCTCATCTTGGCTATTTACTTGTTTCATTTTCATTACCTAACACTATGCAGTGGAACACGACTCATTTTCAAGAAACTCATGTAAAATATCATTGAGACGGCCATCATGACTGCCATCCTGGAGGTAACGATGCTTATTTTCGCTCATTCTAATCGTCCCACCCGACATTCTATTTCAGATAAATCCATGAAAGAAGAAATATTCTGAATGGAGTTGGGCCAAAACGCTGAGGAAGCAACGGTGCTTCGAATAGCGAAAATCTGAAAATGTTCAGATTCCTAAGGTAAGTTTACTTAGTCTCTGTTGCTTGGAACTTTACTGTTCTGGGTGGTGTAACAGTTAGCATATTGGAACGGAAATCGGGAGATGAGGGTTCCTTTCACTATCCAGGGCTCTGAAATTTTCAAGTTTTCTGAGAGATGTTACATGGATGACCAATAACTCTCACAAGCAAATTCAGATTTTATATTCTGTTTGCTTTGAATGTTTCATTTCATTTCATTTCCTACAGTATCATGTTGTCAGTTTTGCGATGAGTACCAAAAATGCTGGGTTATTCGTTTAAAGTTCTTGGACTCAACTACAAACGCGTGCTGTTTCTACCAGTTCTATGTTTGTAGCCCCCGAGTTATAAAAAACTAAAACTTCTACATCTTGCTTCAACACGGAAGAACACCTATGTCTTTGACCCTGCCGCTCTTGAAGTAGGAACATATTTGCCCTTCATAAGAACTACAGCTTATACTGATCACTACATAGTAGAACAAATGTAGATCTTTCAAATTTATTCTGTTCACAAACTATAAAGTCTTGTTTCATCCAATTGTGCCGGTAGAAGTATGGGTTTTATTCACCTTCCTAAATTTCTTTCTTTTTAACACTTTAAATTCAATATTGTTGTGAAACAGATTTTAACGTAATTTCTGGAAAACGCTCCTCCAGAAAACCGCAGGCGTATTTTTCACTGATCCCAGACAAGGGCAGTTATAATTAAATTGAACTTGATTTCGAAAATAAATTAATTAATTAATAAAATGGGAAACTAGCATTTCTGTTCAGCAGTGACGTGTGAAGGGAATTATGTTACAACTTCTAGGAAATTCCGGGTTTAAGGTAAAAAATTGCGTTAAACAATAATTTAATTCTATAAAAATACTTATTTCTCTTATATAGCAGAAGTGTGCATTTATTAGTTAGAAAAAGCAAATATATTAGATAACTGATAGATATCAATTTAATTTCTTGACTTTTTTAAGACTTATTCTGTTGAAAATTGCACTTGTCTTAAAAGACGAGTGCTGACCAATCCAGAGTTCTTCCAGATGACAGCGCGTGTCCAATCTACCCTACTCGAAATGGGTGAGGGTTCGAATCTCGATGAGGCACGATACTGGCTCTCTGACAAGAAAGCATGGAACGTTCACTATTTATATCCGAAGAGAAAGGAAGCGTCTGTGGTTGTTTCTGCTCTAAGTTTACCTGCTGTTACGAATCTTCAATTCTCCACTAAACCCAATTTCGCTGTGATTGTGCAACCCTATATATGTTTTTCATGATTACTGGAGTCTATGGGTGCATATCCAAAATACTTTCAATGATGCTAATTCATTTCCTTTCCACTTATTTATAAAAGACTTTATTTTCCTTGTATTTCTTTTTCGGTGAATTGGGGGGGGGGGGGAGACGTTCAACACAGTTCTGGTTAGACACATCTTAACAATAGCGAACTCTGAGAATATTTCGCTAAAACTGACATTTTTTCGACTACGTATATATTCTATGGCAGAAAAAGACACATTTTTGATATCACCTAAATAGAGGTTTGCCGAACACAAGTTGTTCAGTAAAAATATCGCCGGTGTTAAATTTGCACCGGAACTTACCGGCTCAGCTCCGGTACATCTTCATTTTTGGCGAATATCTCAGTATTAGCTGGAGAGCTCCGGAGCTCCGAAATAGACGTTTTTTCTTTTGTTTATTCGGTCTTCAGCGTTAACCATACAGAAACGCTCTGGTCCCATGCCCTGAAGCGATGGTGACGCAGCTATTTTTAGCACTCTCTTCTCATTGGGTGAAAGGACAGGATACAATCAAACTGGTAATGATGCAATGCTTAATGACGTAGCTTATAAGGGTTCTCTGGTGCTTTTTTCTTTAGAAACTAAGCCGTGCTGTATACTTCAAATAAACTCATTTGGCCGAGGATAATGAGGGGAGGAACAGCGAACAAAGCAACAGCGTGTGAATCCTCAGCTGTTTCATTTGGCAGTAAGCCCCTGAAATCGTATGAATTCTATGAGTAAAACTGACTTCCTCATGACATAAATTAAAAAAAAAATTTTCACGTATATGTACCAGTGAAAACGCTTCGTCTATGCTTAAAATAAACTCATTTGCACGAGGTTTATGAGAGAGGAACATCGAACGAAACAACAGTATCATAGCTGTTTCATTCAAGCAGTGACAAAATTAATAGGGCTGTCTCAGGGTGCCGAAAGTTACTCTTAGGGTGCTTTTTTGGTAATAGTATTTGTATAAATTTTTAGATATATTTACAATCATTTGGAACGAAGTTCGGCTGAAGTCTAGGGTGTCCCAAAATGATTACCCTGATTTCGGAATGGCATAACTTTCCACTGATTTTGCTGATTTTGATTTTCTTTTGCAGATGAGTAGGTGCACTCTGAAAGTTTTGCTGGCTGTGAGATTTTGTACCGAAGTGTGCCACTTGCAGCGCTGTTTGCACAGAATCTGAAGGCATGGCTTCTACACAAGAAAGTTCTCAGTGTGTCGTGTGGCTGGCAGAGACAAAGTCGCCAAAAATGGTGAAACGAAAGTTTCAAACTCGTTACGGAGAACAACCACCAGATGTGAAATTGATAAATTCATATGTTCGAAAGTTTTTAGAAACAGGTACAGTTTATAAGGGTAAAAGTGCTGGGCGAAACTCAGCATCTGCAGAGACAGTTAAAAAATAAAGTAGCCTCACCAAATCACCGCTAAAATCAGTGCGGCAAGTTGAACGTCAGGTCAAGGTACCGAAGATTGCAATGAACACGGTGCTAAGAAATCAGTTAAAATTCTATGCGTACAATGTGCAGATTGTTCAGGAATTCAACCCAGAGGACGTTGATGCACGCGAGCAGTTTGCTAACATCATGTTCCAGAAATTGGAGGACGATGAACATTTCTTACAGCAGACAGCATTTTCGGACGAAGTGACTTTTCAGATTAGCGGTGTTGTAAACAGACATAACGTGCGAATTTGGGGTTCCGAAAACCCACACACCGTCAGGGAGCACACGTGGGACAGTTCCAAGGATAATATGTGGTGTGCATTACGGCATGCCAGCGTTATTGCGCTTTTCTTTTTTCATGAAAGAACTATCACCGTTAACATGTATGCGGATATGCTTGAGATTTATGCAATACCCCAATTGCAGGACATGCAGCCCCGTGCGTTTTTACAACAAGATGGAGCACCTCCTCACTCGGCAACATATGGGCGAGACCTGCTGCACCATCACCTTCCCAATCGATGGATTGGTAGGGACGCCCCAATCCCATGGCCACCGATATCAGCGGATATTACTCCATTGGAGTTCTTACTTTGCGGATATGTTAGAGACATGGAGAATGCTACACCAGTTCCAAATGTGCACATTTTGTGTGAATGAATCAGACTAGCTCTAGAGAGTGTAACTCCGCAAATGCTGCAAAATGTGTAGCGAGAGATATAGTACAGATATGACATTTTGCGTGTTATTCGCCGTTCCCATATCGAGTGCCACAAATAAAACTTGATTATAATGTGCGTTTATGTGCAAAATCTGGTGCTTGTAAATATATTCACAATAAAGTAAAAAGCAGTTGAAATCATGGTAATCATTTTGGGATACCCTGTATTTTTATCGCTTCCCTATATATTGGGAGATGTTTTCTACGATATAATTTTATTTGCATCTTGAATATTTTGGGCCACCCTCGTAAAGAAATCCTGACCGTGCCACCGCATTATTAGAGTTGTAACTAAAACTATAGCTTAAACTAGTACGTTTCGAAATCAACTGTATAAAACTTCCATACACATAAATTGACCAGTATAATTATCTTCGTTCTACTAACGTTCATTTACTCAATGTCAATTGAGGGGTAGCATTGAGCTAAGCAGCAGCGTTCTCCATATCAACTATCTAAAAAAACTTATTTTTTATACCCTTTCCCGTTATCAACTTTTGAAAAATGTGTTACACATGAAACACTCAGTTTTAATGTCGCCGTTTCAGTAAATTCTTGGAATAAATCAAGGGGTTCATAGAGGGGGGGGGAGAAAAAGAAGGTGTTTTGTACTTTCTAAAATACATTTTGGGGGCCATTCAGTTTTTCTTTAAAATGCGTCTTGCATTAGAAATAAATGTACTTTACTTTAAAAATCATCAACGTAAATTGCAAACAAAATGGCTTTTTTTATTAATGTTTATTAGGATGGGTTTCAAAAACTTCCATTCTTTGTGAGTCGCCGTAAACAAAACTCTACATACGCCTCTGAAATAAATTATTCTGCCCGATGTTAATGAAAGCAGATGCCTGGGGCGTACTAATAGCCCCCGAAAACCTGCAGTGCGGGGCTGTCAAAAAAGCATCTAGCCTGACCAAAATGATTTTACAAAGCTTTTTTGCGGAATCTTCGTATGAAACTGGTTACATAAATAGCCAAGAATTAAGACAGATTTAAGTGAAGTAATAAGAAGAAAAGCAATTTTTTTCTCAATAAATACGTAAAATCATTTCCGCTGCTTTAGTTTCCAAAATCTAGATGACGGGAAAGCAGCAATACAAAAGAACTTGAGGCCCCTCGTATGATAATAGCCCTTTCTGTTACAACGAGCCCCAAGTTCAAAGCTCTTGCAATAGTTTCTATGCAGATACGTTAACAAGACAATGTGAGAAAATATCAGTTCAATGAGCGGAATGTTTATACCAATAAAGATAAGGTGTTATTTATTACAGTTGTTTGAACATAACTATGCATCCTTCCAAATACACTGGCGGAAAGTGAAAATAGAACACCAAGAAGGAGACGTCTCATACCAATGAAATTTATACAGCATAACAACGGAATACAGAGGATAGCGTGGTCAAAACATTATGGCAAAATACAGCTGTATTTGCTGGTAAACTGAAAAATAACCATTCCATATAACATGGTTAGTACGAGATTGAACCGCCATGAACTGCGTCACACGGTGCAATTCTGGCATGGAGTCTGTCGTACAGATGTTGGATGTAAGTTTGGGGTATTGAGTTCCAAGCATCCTCAACCTGGACGCGAAAATCGGGAATGGTCGTGGCTGGCCGTGGAGACCGGTTAAATCGTTGTCCCATAAAATCCCACACGTGCTCAATGGGGGACAAATCCGGTGAACGTGCAGGCCATGGAATTTATCTCACTCCCTGAAGTGCATGTAGCTTTGCACGTGCCGTGTGTGGGCGTACGTTATCTTTCTGGAAAACACCACGATGGACCGACCTTACAAAAGGCACAACAACGGGCTGAATAATGTTGTTGATGTAGAAGATGCTGTTTAAGGTACCCGGTACAAACACTAGTTGTGTACGGGAGTGATGGCTGATCGCTCCCCACACCAGAAGACCAGATGTAGGCCCTGTGTGTCGCTGGAGGATGGAAGAAGGGTGGAGACGCTCCCCTGTGCGTCTGCGAACACGCATACGGCCATCGGAGGCACCCAAGCAGAATCTGCTTTCATCGCTGAAGACGACAGATCGTCATTGCGTTCTCTAGTGCAGACGGTGGCGACACCACTGCAGCCCTTTCTGACGGTGGGCTGGGTTAAGAGGTACACATGCCAGAGGCACACGTGTACGTAGTCCTGCATCCAGTAGACGGTTGCGGATTGTTCACACAGTCACCTCAGGTGCAACGGCAGCTCGAATTTGCGTCGCAGTGGATGTTCTGCTTGACAACGCCGCTCTTCTTATGCGTCGATCGGTCAGCTCATCAGTCCGTCTGTGACTCCCGGTACCACGTCTTCTCGTGTGGGAATGTTCCTCGGACCATCTACGCGACCATCGTATCACCACCGATACTTCGCGTCCAATTCGTTCCGCAATACCACAATATGATCTCCCGGCCCCGCGGAGTCCGGTTAGACCACCTCGCTCAAAGTCCGATAACTGCTGAAATGGTAAACCTCTTCCATGTCCAGGTATTGCAGCTTCTTCAATGTCTTCGCACGTGTCCGTACGCCGACGACTGATTACATTCACTTCGCCGTACTCCTTAAATACCACCGACGATAATTTGCATATTATGCTGTGCTGTGGCGTAAGCGCTCCCCGGTCGGTCCCGAAATTAACATCACACCTACGTAATCTGAACTCCATTAACATAATGTAAATTTCATGATCGTCCGCTAATTCCTTCTTGGTGGCCTTTTTTCACTTTCCGCCAGTGTACATTGAACAAAAAGATGTTATTCGTGGAAACGAAACATCAGAAATCTGTGTCATTTTTTAGAACTGCGTCAAAAGATTTTTCTTTAATATGTGCAAAACATTGGGGCATTATGTAAAGAGTGTTTTTTATATTCGATAAAACATAATTTAAATAGGTTAACGTTTTTTGGGCTACAGTTCTTAATCGTTACTCAGTTATCTGCTTATTTATGTTGTGACATTTCGCATAAATTGGAACACTCATTAGACATTGTCACACGGCATTTGTACGTTTTGTGTGTGCAATCTTGAGGCATTTCAAAAAGCAGGCCATAAGTCTTTAAAATAATAAATATTGCGTGATATTATTAACTTTGGCGTGGGTATTTCGTGGATTAATTTGTATTGGTAGCCAGGGCAATCCTTTTTATTATAACGCACACATTTTTCTTTCAGACAAAGTGAAATAATTTTGATTTTACGAAAACTACTCGTAGGTCTCAGAGAATTTGATTTATTAAAACACCTGTAAAGCCTAGTTAATAACATGGAAGTTCAAATTTTGAGTAATTGAAAGCTAATGGATTTACGCAAAAGTACCTCGAATACAATTTTTTGCGAGGGACCTCGCAATTTTCCGGCACGCGCCTGGGCGACGCATCGTACTTAGCAACAGCAATTGTTGAATATTTGGCTGTTCCATTCAGTGGTGCCACCACCGAAAAAGATTTTAATGCGCATGTCTCTATTCCTTTGTGGAAAATACTCAAGTGTTTGATTTGAACAATCATGATAGGCATGGCACTATACAAACATTGGAAGCATCATATTGGAATTTTGTGATTTCGCTATTTCCTGTATCTTCCTGCAAATAAGACAGTGCAATTTCAACGGAATGAATGTAAGCAGAGGCAGACATTGTGTCATTATGTATAATAAAAAATATTACACAATAATGAAACGTATGATATTTTACCTCGCTTAGAAATAAGTGATATATGTTTGTTTCTTCCGGTTTTTTTTTCTAGCTTCTAATATTTAAAAAAAATGTAAATGAGGTTTATGTATTTTTGAATTTCATGAGTAACTCAGATCAGACTCAGATCATATGTAGATGATTTTAAGAAGGGTGTGTCTGACCCCTGGTCTTAAGCAACCCTTCGAAATAGGAAGCTATGAGATTTGGGCTAAACTGCCTGATGGGAAAGTGACACGAAAGCGAGGTAGAAAGGGGAGGGAAGACGTCATAATTATTACCGGGAACCCTGTACCTGTGTCCGAAGTCTTAACATGCCAATCCGACGGGAGATACTAAGTACACAAGGCCAGTATAACATGCTGACGTCACACATTTGATCAGCTGCGCCTACGCGGTAAAAGTATCGGAAAACGATATACAAGGATTCGATTAGTTATTCATCAGATGGTATACCTTGGAACGAGACTCATATTGGCGATTTCGAAGTGCCTCTGAAGATTATGAAAGTTTCATTAAACGACGTTTTCCAGAAACCTTTGAGGGATTAGAATATTGATAAATATGTCTTCATTTCTGGTTATTTAGAATCGGAGGAAGAGTGGGAAAAACAGCTGAAAAATTTGAATCTACGGGGGTATTATATCTGTTACCGCAAATATTTCTGCTTTTCGAAATGTTTTAGTAACGAAACGAAGCAAAACATCGCAGATTAATTGTTACTCTTTTATTACAGATTTTTATAATACATTAATTACTAACCACCTCAATAATAATGTTAACAATGACGTTATTTAATACAAAATCGTGCAAGACAGCTGGAAAGGTTTTTAGATCATCTCATGCGGCGTCATCTACTGGTGGTTACAAAAAGTTGAAACTCGAATAACTAAAATTTATGAATCCTCAGGAGCTTCACGTTCCCAGAATAGGTTCACACCTTTTCAATTTTCTCCGATTTTTATTAACTTTCATCAAACCGGAGACGCTTTATTCATATTACTATTTACAGATTTCAGTTTTTAAGCAGTAAATAATTCATAACATAAATTAATATAAATTTGTAATCAAATGATTTAAGAAACGCACACAAGTAAAGACGTCAGCTACTTGAAGAAGATAATGTTCTCCAAATTAATGTTGGTTGTTGGCTGTTGAATTTAAGAGTAGAACGGTGATTTCTCTTATGTGTGTGTGTTGTTCTCGCTCCTATGCATATTGAAATAACAAGTCCTAATAAAGAAAGTAACAACTTAGTGCTTTTTTGTGTGTTATTGTGATTTGCGCGACAATTGATGGTGTACTACAATTTCGAAAGTGTATTCAGTGTTTTCTTAAGTGAAGTGTGTTCTACAGGTTTGAAATACAGTGTGCCATTCATAAATGTAAATAATCTGCTTTCAACATTTTTAGAAAAAAATCAAGTGCAAAAAGTGAGTTCCTAAATTTTTCAGCATTAGTGTATAATGCTAGTTGTGCAGTGTGTGGCGCTATGCCGTATATTTAGAGAGATATTCCTAATGTTCAGTGCAGTGTGAGTAATTGTCTGGAGATCGTACGTGAACTTAAATGGCAAAATATGTGATTCACAGGATACATTGTAAGTGAAAAACTGGTGACTGCTTCCTTTTCCCGTAATTGAGAGAGTTGAAATTTTTTTTATATTGGATTATAGTGAAATTTCGACGATTTCTCTGGAAAGACAAAACAGTATTACGGTGTTTCACCTAGCATGCACTCGTAGGACGAAACATATGGGAGTTATGGAGAAAGCCCTTTGGGGAGCTTTTAGTATCGGCACAGGTGTTGACTAAAGTGATTTTAACTTTTTCAGAAAATTATGTTAACATGCCAAGAGTAGTACACTGCCGGACAATTGCTAAGGACGGATTACAATAGCAACGATAGCAACCATAAAATGGAAGGCAGGAAAATGTGGAAATTAGCAAAAGTGCGGAATACAGTAAAACGTGTGCGTACGAAAATTTTGGAATGCCGAACTTGTTCGGGACGTCATAGCGCTGATAAGAGATATAAAGGATTTTACGCGTATTGACCGTTGTTGTTCAAACGCAAAGTTGAAAGGGAAAGAATCAATAGACGAACTTGCAATTTTCAGTACGTCTTCCCGACATCACCTAGATGATTGTACGCGTGGCCGTATTATTGGCAAGATTGAAGAAGTGCGAAAAATAACAGATGGTGCCAGGGAGTTCGACGTCAGCCACAGTGTTGTTTCAAGGCTTTGGAAATCATTTCAAACCAATGGAGAGTGTAGCAAACGTCACGGGGGAGGTCGTGTTCGCAGTACGACACTTGCAGAAGATCGGTACATAGTGCTATCAACAAAAAGACACCGGCGCAGCACAGCTAGTGATGTAGCAAATCAGTTTTTGGCTACTACTGGCAAGCGGATCTCCCGAAAAACTGTCACCAGACGTTTGCATGAAGGAGGACTATACGCCCGCCGTCCTGTTGTGTGCGTCATATTGTCCAGACGTCACCGTACCGTCCATTTGCAATGGTGCCATCAACATCGCAATTGGACTGATAACGACTGGTCTGCTGTCCACTTCTCAGATGAGAGTAGACACAGTCTATCGTCTGATTGTCGACGACAACTGATCTGGCGTGATAGCGGTACTGCATATTGTCCAGCAAACATACAGGAAAGGGACCGATATCCGACATGAAGTGTCATGGTATGGGCTGGCATCATGATCAATGACCGGACGTCCCTCAATGTGCTTCCAACTGGGACTATGGCTGGCCAACGATACATTAATGATGTTCTGCTACCTCATGTTCGCATGTTCCGTGGTGCTGTCGGTGATAGATTCATTTTCATGGACGACAACGCAACATGTCACCGAACAGTCGCTGTCCAGGAGTGTCTTGAGAGCAAGGATATTCAACGCCTCGTATGGGCAGCACGTTCTCCAGATCTGAATCCCATTGAAAATGTGTGGGATGCTTTGGGGAGGAGTCTTGCAGGTCGCCAATGCCCTCCAATGAACAAGGATACCCTCATCCGTGCACTGACAGAGGAATGTGATAAACTACCTCAACAGCTGCTTGATAATATTGTGCAAAGCATGACACGACGTGTGGAGTCTTGCATCGCCCTCCATGGTGGCCATATCCCGTATTGACATCTTACGCCGGAACGCCTGCGGACAGTAATTGCATTTTTTTCACGTTTACGTATTCTGCACAACATGGCCTGTTTGTCCCTTGAACACGTTCCAAAGCCTTCTGGATTTCACAGAGCAATAAATTGTCTTTCTTGTAATGCCCTGGCATTCCGACATTATTTTATTTCACTTGGCATCCAACCACACTTACTTTTTTATGCGCTATATAGCCGTTTATGATCCGTCCTTAGTAATTGTCCAGCAGTGTATAACATCAGAAAATATTACTTCCAGAACGGAAATTCCTTTTAGTAGAAAAGGCAGGAAAAGTTGTATAGAGGTTTTGGTCAATTACTCTCATTTCAACTTCCAGACCAGGACAATGTAGATGCCCTAAATGTATATGGTAGTATACATGACAAAGGGATAAGGGATAAAGATAAAGGGATAAAGGGATAAAGATTAATGGAGATTATCTAACCCACCTTCGTTTTGCTGATGACGTAGTCATTTTTGCAACTACCCCATCAGAGCTGCAGAGTATGATCCAGGAACTTGCTGACAAGAGTAAAGAAGTGGGATTAAAAATGAACTTTCAGAAGACAAAAGTGATGTTCAATGCTTTTACAAGAAATGAAGATTTATCGATTGATGGAGAAAAACTGGAGATAACAGATACGTATGTTTATCTTGGACAGCAGATATCAAGTGAGGGTCACATTGATGAAGAAATTAATCGGCGTACAAAACTTGCCTGGAGAGCTTTTGGAAGAAACAGCATAATTTTCAAGAGCAATATGCCATTATGTCTTAAAAGAAAAGTGTTTGATCAATGCATCCTTCCAGTGCTTACGTATGGTGCAGAGACGTGGACCTTAACTAAAAGAGACATACAAAGGCTGCAGACAACTCAAAGAAGCATGGAGAGGTGCATGCTTGGTATAACCAGGAGAGATAAGAAGAGGAACTCGTGGATCCGAAAAATGACGAGAGTGGAAGACATCATGATCAGAGTTAAATCCCTGAAATGGCAATGGGCTGGACATACTGCCAGAAGGACAGACCATAGATGGACAGCCGAAATTTTAGATTGGATTCCAAGGGACAGGAAAAGACCCAGAAAAAGACCACATGGGAGATGGGTGGATGAAATTCGTAAATATGCGGGAGTGACATGGAGGAGACTGGCACAAGACAGACCGTTGTGGAGGAAACTTGGGGAGACCTTCGTCCAGCAGTGGATTGATAATGGTTGACAATGATGATGATGATGACATGACATACAAAAAGAAAAACTGCGTCCTAGTGAAAGGACGATTTCATGATGCATAGTCTTTCAGGTACACGACTAGTCCTACAGAACCTGAAATAAAATGTTCCTAATTTTCTAAATATAAAGGGACTACCTGCCATGTGCACCAATGCTGTTCCTAATTTCCTAAGTATAAAGCGACTACCTGTCATGTGCACCTATGCTGTATTAGTCAAAATTTATAGACGTTGTTCTTTGGAGGGACATTTTTTATACCAATGCTAGACTCCCATGTGTGAAAATTGTAATCCTAAGGAACATCTGGTAGAAGAGTGTTCCCTCCTATGTGCCATATGTGGATAATTATCATACAAAAACAAGGATTGCTAAAAAACAACATATGCAGTGGCAGTTAGAGACATTCGGACATTTCATGGAGAAGATAATAGATCTCCCTGAGGAGGAGAAAAGTAATACCGTTCCATCCGACTTAACAGAAGTTCCTCAGGTTCCCTTCGAACAAGACTCATAATGAATTAAATTAAATTGAATTAAAAATACGATTTTTCTTCTTATAGGGACAATATTTTTTATCCGGATACTGCTTTTTAAAAGAGACCGAGATCGTTCTCTGTCTCATCTAGAGAACAGTTAGATAAAAATTACTTGGACATGACAGAGCTTACAACTACAGTTAAAAAAAGAAGAAAAAGAAAGAAAAATAAGGAAAAAATTGAAGAAAGTGTTTTAGGGGAACGGATTAAAAATTAAAATAAAGTCGGTTTTGCGTGACATGTGTATCAAAGACAAATTGGTGGAACTATTCCACCAAAAATACAGGATCAGAAAAATCAGAACCTGTTCAGTGGCAGAACATTCACATACAAAATGCGAGGCCAAACGTCCTAAAACTGTCGAAGGGCAATTTTAAAGAAAGAAAAAAAGATATCTCAAGTTGATCTGTTTTCACACAGTGAAAATAAAGATGAAGGTCAGAAAGAGAAAACCAAACGGAAAACTATTTTACGGGTGATAAACATAATATTCAAGACGCTAAGAGTTCCTCTGTCCTGTCAGAGGATAAAAAGGCTTAGGCCTTGATAGTACAATATATCTTAATTTAGCATAGGGTCAGTATCAAAATGTGATGTTTAAAAATATTCAAGTTGAACACGAATTTGTTAAAATTTGCATCCCTCAGTTAAACAAAATTTGTTAAGAGTATTTACGGAGTTAAATAATATTGATGTAATGTTAGAGGATAAAAGTCTCAAGTCACTAATTTAAAAAAACATCTTGATGTCTTAAAAATTAGAAATTATTTGAATCACAGTTTTGAATACCCTATAGCTTCAAGACGATATAGTCCGGAGATCGTCCATAAACTTAAATAGCGAAATCTCTGATTCCATTCGTGCGGCATGAACCATTGCTCGACTGTCGCATTCTGTCGTTATCCTCGGCCGCGCCCTGGCGTTATCTTCGAGATCCTGTTGCGTACAGCTTGTTTGTGCCCTCCTCGAGTAATTGGCGCAAATACGGTCCGATTGCCACGTCGCTCAGGCCTAAATGCCAGACGATACGACGACTTGGCAAACCTATGTATCTCAGCCCAGTTATACTTCCTCTCTCAAACACTCTCAACTGCTTGTAGTGTGCACTGATCCAAAGTCGAAGAATCCTCACATTCCGTGCAAGTTAATGCATCCGCAAACCGTCGTCACATGTGTCTCTGTGCGTGAACTGTGCCCTCGATACACCCTCCTCAATTCGCGGTTCCCATTCGCTGTACCCGGTCACTATATAGTAATTAGTCTTTTTTTGTAATAATTGCATATTGGGTTCTCTGGTACTTACATAAGGAGTTTCATCAGGATCTAACAACTTTCTCGGGGTAATCCGCTTTTGTTTAAAGCACAGAGTGGATTTACGAGGATAACCTTACCCAGGTAAAATAAAGAGACAATAGGTTATAAACAGAAACTCTGGGCATTATCACATTATACACAGTGAGGTAATTAAACAATGACACTGAATTAAAAAAAATTGAATGCATGAAAATTTACTTGAATATATTTTAATCGAAGTATATTGCTTCTGCGTTAAACCAAGAAGTGGCACAATCAACCAAGGAAATGAAACACTTGCACACGGCATTTATTTTTTTTTGGGGTATGGAGTGACGAGCTGATGTCCCAGTTCTTTGTAGGTCTTCAATGTCTTGGAAAATATTTCCTTTTAAAGGAAGACTTAGTTTAGAAATTAGAAAGTAATCACACTGTGACAAAGCTGTAGAAAATTGGGACAATTGAGTACACAACTCTTTTCGTGCCAAAAATTGATCTTCTCTGACTGCTATGTATGCGGGTTTGTTATCATGAAGAAGGAACCACTGCCCGTTTTGTACTTAGGCCTAACACGAAAAATCCCACTCCACAGTCGTTTCAAAATGGATGTGTAAGCATTGCCAGTGACAGTTGTTTCTTCAGGAAAGAACTCGCGATGCAGAATTTTCTCTTGTAGTAAAAAAGACCCAAACATTGCCTTGATTTTGGGATCCTGTAACCTGATCTTCTTTCCTCTGGGTGAGTGAGACGATTTCCACAGAGCATTCTGACGCTTCATTTCAGGGTCATAACAAAAAGAACTGTCTCATCACGTACCACAATGCATTGCAGAAATTTTTGCATTGTTTTTGCAGCCTCGACAATGTCTTTTGGCTATTCCACAAGTACATATTTCCGGTCGTCTGACAAAGTATGCCGTACAAAACGAGCACGATATTTTTTTTTCCAAATCTTGCAATAGAATTTGACAAATCATCTCCTCATAAACACCGACCTCACATTATCCTCAATATCACATAACGATCACGTTTCATCTTTGCGCGAATTTTCTCAAAGAATTAAGACATACACACTACAATTGGGCGTCCACGTTCTTCGTCATTTTTCAAATCTTCCCATTCTTCAAAGTGCATACCATTAGGATATTTGTGCACGAATTAACTAATTAGCTCCATATACATCGTCCGTCAAATCAACGGTCTCAAATGCAGTTTTTTTCCGATTTTCAATAGGTTTTCTGATTTTCAATCCGATTTGGAAAATTATTTTTTTGGCTGACAGCGCTACCGGTGAAGCATGTTTTGAAAACATTTTCGAACTTCCCTGCACAACCATTTTGTCACTAAGGTGTAACACATTTTGTTACGTATTTGAAGGTGTATCAGCATGTCTAAAAACCTGACACATATACTTTTTTACGCTTTCCAACCGTAGGTTGAAGAAGCATATATGCTCCAGCTTTTTCCGTCCGTCTGCCTGTCGGCACGATAACTCATGTAAAAATGGTTCAATTTCGATGAAATTTTAGTATGTGGTAGGGGACCGCCAGGGGACGAACCCTATTGAAATTCGGTGAAGTGTTGTCAAAGGTCACGACAAAAGAGCGGAATTCATTCAATTGCCCTTATGCGTCATAACTTGAGTAAATATGGTTCGATTTCAATAAAAGTTTAGTATGTGGTAGGGGACCAACTGGGGAAGAACCTTATTGAAAATGGGTGAAGTGGGGACAAAGGTCAGGACATAGGAACGGGATGTATTTCATTGCCCTTATGCGGCATAAGGTGCGTGAAAATGGTTCGATTTCGATGAAATTTTAGTATGTGGTAGAGGATCACCTGGAGAGTAACCCTATTGAAAATGGGACAAATGGAATTAATGGTCAGGATATAGGATCGGGATCCATTCCATCGCCCTTATCCCACACAATTAAGGTGGACGTCGAGTAATTTTGCTTCCTATATTTCCAATGGAAAACCTTTTGTACACATTTCCTTCACAATTAGTGTGTTCCCAAGGATGGAAATTTGAACATCGATTAAAGTAACTTCATACTATAGCTTGGAATACTTAACATTTTGTAAAACATAAGCATAATTAAATTAAAAAACAATAACGTTTCCTTTGGTGGTGTTAAAAACAGAAAAAAGATGGCACGATCTGTCCTTTGATGACGTCAGTGGACAAATAAATGTTATATTGCATAATTACGGTTATGGTTTAGAAAATATTAAGTATTCCGAGTTATGAAATGAAGCTATTTTAATGGATGTTCAAATTTTCATCCTTGGGAACGCATTGTTTGTGAAGAAAATGTGTACAGAAGCTTTTTCATTGGAAGTATAGGAAGCAAATTTACTAGACGTCCACCTTAAAGTAGCAATTCTTGTATGTATGTATGCACCTTTTTTTTTAAAACGGCTCGAAGAATTCTGCTGAAAGTCGTTACCCTACAGTTTTCTGGTTCTAGAAATCGATTTAGCTTGATCTCAACTTTAGGAAAATTGGTTTAGTGTGTTAAATACCCACCCCGAATTATAACGTTTTTATTGGCATGGCGTCGTTCCATTAATGTTACCAATGCTCAGAAATCTTATGACAACATAATCTCTCGTTTGAGATTGTTGGCGCGCGGTCACGCCATCTGTCTCATTACGGCACGCGTTGTGTGTGGATCCTATTATAGCTTTATGACGTCACACTCTTGCAGCGAGCAGATGGTTGTGATTGTCATCTGCCTCATTACGTCACGCGTTGTGTGCGTATGCCCGTCCGCACGATAACTCGCGTAATAATTGTTCGATTTTGATGAAATTTTAGTATCTGGTAGGGGATCACCTGGGAAGGAACCCTATTTAAAGTGAACGCAATAGGGTCAAAGGTCAGTACATAGGAGCGGGATCCATTCCACTGCTCTTATGCGACATAACTACCGTAAAAAGGGTTCGATTTCGATGAAATTTTAGTATGTGGTAGGGGACCATTTGGCGACAAACCCTATTGAAAATGGGCGAAATGGGGTCAAAGGTCAGGACATAGGAGCGGAATAACTTCCATCGCCATTATGCGTCATAACTTACATAAAAATGCTTCGATTTTGATAAAATGTTAGTATGTTGTAGGGGCCTACTTGGGGACGAATTCTGTTGAAAATGGGTGAAATGGGGTGAAAGGTTAGGACACAGGAGCGGGATCTATTCCATAGCCCTTATGCATCATTACTTACGTAAAAATGCTTCGATTGGGACAAAACTTTATCATGTTATTTTTGGAGGTACACCGAACTGGTTCTGTTGAATATCATCAAAATGGGATCAAAGGTCAGGGCACAGGACCGAGATTTATTCCACAGCCATAATTCTCATAACTTGAGTAATGATTTCTGGTATGTTGGAAAGCGTATCATAATCAATGCATTGCATGATTTTACTAACTTGTTATTCCTTAAGTCTCCGCTTCTCAATAACAGTGTTTTCCCTAAATAAATGAAAAATTTACCGATAGGTGGCGCAATCATGTATGCCTTTTCCTCCGAAAGTACAATTTCATACCTGTTTAACACTGGGTATAACAGAGTTCGTCGAATATTTGCATGTACTCTTGGACATTTATATTGCACTGCTTTGATGGAAGGTGTCGTTAGATTGTATTTCTGTTTGTAAATGGGCAGTTTAAAATTTATAAAAGTCGAATTGAAAAGAACAAAATATTTTTTCTGTTGCACTCCATTCTTTACTATAAAAATTTAAAACATTGTCCTCTGTACAATGAGCATTCCAAATTTCATTCCTCAATATGTAGTTAAAAATACAAAATATTTTTCCAAAATCTAAAAATAATCTTACAAAAAATAAAAATATTTTTCCTACACAATTTCTTTTCTGCATCGCCTTTCTTTTGCTATGTAGAAAAATTGTGAATATTATCTCCTTTTTCAAAATGCACATTTCTGTTCTCCGTGGATATCAGATTAGACTTATATTAGTAGGCTTATATATTCAGAGAGATAATTACTTCTTCTGGAATGTTAAATGTAATAACTATTCCCACCAGAGTTATAGATTCAACTTCTTCTTTATTAGATTTGTTTATAACAAATAACTATAGTACATGCTCGGGGGTTCTCTCATTTCATATCAGTGATCATCTACCGATTTTTCTTTTGGCGGACTGTTCAGTAGTACACAGATCTATTTCATGTTCTATGTTAATAAGAAATTATAGTTATGATAATTTACTTCTGTTTCGTGGGGCTTTATCACTACTTGATTGGACTTCTGTACTTCAGTTGGATGATCCAGTTGAGTCATGTAATGAATTCTGAAGAATTTGTTTGGAATTCTTACAATGTTGCGTTTCCATTTCGTAACTTACGTCGTACGTCGCGTTGCAGGAAGCCTTGGTTTAACCGAAGTTTGTTACGTTGCTTAAATAGAAAAAATAATTTTTTTGCTGTTTTCCTTCGTTCCAGGAACCCAATTCATTTGTCTAATTTTCGTATATATAGAAATTGGTACAATTCTAAATTAAGGCTGGCTAAAAAAAACTATTATTTTAATTATTTCGGTACTACTACTGACGGTAGGAAAATCTGGCCTTTAATTATTGAACTGTTGGCAACTTCGAGAGATGCCAAATCATCAACTGAAATTGAATATAACGGAATTAGGACGTCTAATTTAGGAGAGGTAGTTGATATTTTTAATAAATATTTTTGCAGTTGCCGGACATTCTGTTGTCTGAAATTCCTCATTGTACTAACCATTTCTCTGATTACCTACCTCCTTCGTCTGATTCCTCATTCTTTTTTAAACCAGTGGATGATGACCTCTTGAGAGTAATGAGTGAATTGGACCTGTCCAAAAGTGCGGGGCCTGATAATGTACATCCTAGGGTTATAAAGTTTATTTCAGGGGAGCTACTTGTTCCGTTGACCCATATTTTTAATCGTATTTTGTATACAAGATGTATCCCGTTGCCATTGAAATTAAGTCGTGTTACTGTTATACATAAGAAGGGATCAGTAACAAATGTTTCAAATTATCAACCAGTATCTGTAATCCCTGTGTTTGCTAAAATTATGGAGAGATTAATACTGATACAGTTGTCATTATTATATATTGATAAAAAAATATATTAAATAAAAGCCAACATGGGTTTCGTAAGGACTGCTATTTTGGATGTATTAAACTATTTACATTTTAGTCTTGATAACGGCACTAGTGCGGTGGGGGCCTTTTGTGATCTTTCCCGCGTTTTTGATACCATTTGTCACGACACATTGTTATCTAAGTTAGAAAATATTGGCATCAGGCGGGTTGTTAAGACTTTATTCCAAAATTATTTAACAGGCCGGAAGCAATTTGTACAAATACAGGGTAATCGATCTTCTGCTCTTATGGTTCGTCATGGTGTTCCTCAAGGATCGGTTTTTGGTCCATTATTATTTTTAATGTATGTTAATGATTTATTTACTATTACTTCAAGTGCTGCTCCTATTTTATATGCTGATGACACAAGCCTATTGTTTTCCGGGGACACTATATCTGAGTTGATCCCACGTGTGAATCTGGAACTTCAGGATTACTTTCGTTGGCTTTGCTGTAATTCCTTAACAATAAATTTTTCCAAAACTACTAGTGTACTATTTTCGCGATGTAGGTGAAGAGTGGATGTTGCAAATGGGATATTATTTGATGGAGTGCCCCTTGACTTTCAGGCTGTTGTAAACTTCTTGGGAGTGTATTTATAAGATAATTTGAGATGGGATGCACATGTTAGTGAAATTGCGGTTGGGCTCAGATCACGTATTGGTGTCATTTATAGGATTTCAAGTTTGTTGCCTTCCAGGGATAAGTTGCTATTGTATTTTTCATTTATTTATCTATATTTATCTTATTGTCTCTTGGCTTGGGGTCGCACAACTATTGAGAATATTATTAGAATTTATGTGTTACAAAAAAATATTTACGTTTGGTGAATCCGTCTTTAAAAGTACATTCTCTTTTTCTCAGTTATCAGATAATGTCATTTGATAAATTATACAGTTTTTGATTATTACTGTTTATGCATGAACGTATATATGCTGAGAAATATTCAGATCTAATCACCTTGCATTTCCGTTCCCATTATCATGACAGTCGTGGACATAACAGTTTTTTAATACCTAGAGCGCGTACTAATTTATTATTTAATAATATTAACTTGTCCTGCCCTAGGTCCTGGAATGGGTTGCCGCTTCGATTCAAGACGATTTCGCGCTTCTCGGTATTCAAACAACAACTGAAGACCTTCAAAATTAATAGTTGATTAACGTTTGGTTATATATTACGCAATATTACTTTAATTTACTGCATAGTGGTTAAATTGGTTTAATGTTTTCTTTGGCTTGACTATTTAGATTATTTGGGGGGGGGGGGGGACTAGGGGCTCGTCAGGCTACTGTTAGCCATTTTCCCTGGTTCTGGTTCCCTTGCCACAACCACATTGCACCGCACTGATTTGTTTAAGAACCTGTAGTGGTGCTTCAATTTACCTCAACTAAAACTAAAAACAAATTTATTCAGGTTATCATACGTGTTTTTGTAGTTCCTATTACTTCATTTATACTTTTCAATATATGTATAATATTATTGTATAATATTTCTATTTGCATGTTTTTTGCTTTTTTTTTGCTTTTTGGCACAGAAGTTGTACTTGTGATTTCATTGTGTGGTAAATGGTGTAGTGTGGCAAAGAAAAATTAAATAAATAAAAAAAAATAAAAATAAAAAAAAATTAAAATGTTATCTCCAAGTGCGAAAATGCGTTTTGAAAATTCGGTGTTTTCTATGATATCCTTCACTGTGAATTACATGTCTCCCGATTTTCTACTTCACATTACCTACTGTATAGCAAGTAAGCTTAGTAAAAATATGCAGCGTTTCTCTCCATATCATTTGTAATTATCGGTACCATAAATTTCCTTCATCCTACGATAACGTTCCTTATGAAAACATCCTCTTTACATGATATACGATCATCTGCAACACGCAGATCTGCCCATATAATCGCAAATTGCTAACTATATTAGAGGATGATTTAGGAACTGTAGATATCTAGCTCAACTTTTAATTATTTTTCTTGGTTACCTTTCTATTTCCTGAAAAACACAACCCTGGCATTGCGTATTTTAAATTATACGCTGAATTCTTGCAAGACAGTTTAAATTCATTTTCGTTCTTGCAAAATTATTTATTTTCTAAAAATTTTATTTTCAGATATTGCAATTTTGTCGAAAGGGTTCCAAAAGCCTTGGCCATTACACCAGATAATTCGCTTCCATTTTTCTTGTTTAAGACATTGAAAGAAAAATGTTACTGTTGTGTGGCTTTAGGACGTGAGTAAAGGTATCGATTTTGTATTTGTGCAAACGTAACGTGCAGGGAGTGCTATTCTAAAGTGAAACCTTCTAGAGGAGTGACTGTAATAAATAAAAAAGAACTGTTATTAAATGTTTTTTCCTTTTAGAAATTTCGTTTCTTCAAACTTAAAATTACTTCCAATCATAGTAAATAGTGTGCGAACTTCGTCAAAATGTGTCTTCATCTTAAGACAGATGTATTCATAAAAAAAAGTTTATAATTTTTTCAGTATTATTGAAAGATCTCAAACTTAGTTGGTTTATTGTTTTTGTATTCGGAATTACACGGTTTTTGCTATTTTTTCAGAATTCTTTAGTTGCGTCGACCAACGTTTGAAAGGTAAAAGCTTTTCATTTGTTAGAAATTTTAAACCGATCGTCATTTTTAAAAATACGTTTCCTTTGAAATATTTAAATTTAGCTCGACCAAATGTTGGCCGCCCCGGTGGCGCAGTGGTCTAAGCGACGGCCTCTGATCATTCGTCCGAACGTGGTCCGGGTTCTAATCCCGGTGAGGCATGGAAGTTGTGTTTCTCTTATGGCACTGGCTCTCTCCCTTCCCTGGAACCAGTTACCCTAAATTAGGGACGCGCGACTGCTTATAGCCGATTGAGTTGCTCACGATGGTCGTTAAACCTCCAATTAAAAAAAAATGTTGTGTTATCTTTAAAATATAGTTTTCTGTGATATCAGTGATAGGAGAACGTGAAACAGTATTCCGATTTTAGTTATGTGAAGTTTTTCACATGACCGTCTTTCTATATTGGACTTTGTCTCAGGATTCGAAATCCACACTTCAGAGAGATTTAAAATAAACTCATCAATGTTAAACAAATCAAACTGGAGACACCTGAGACAATATGGACGTACAAGGCGTGTTTATTTCAAAATGGACTTTACACGTGAAACAAAGTGTCAAAATCCTCTATAACTTGAGCAGATTTGAAATTTAGTAAGCAAAGTGAAAAAAATAAAAAACGAACATTGCGACATTTCCGGAGTCAACCCCTCAGCAAAGTTTCTCGATTTAGAAATTAATGGACTATCCCTTAAGAATGAGATTTACCAAAATATCTTGCTCATGGGTGCGCATAGATGTTTTACTTTAGTCAACAGTTAGTCGCCACAGGAGTTCCTCGAATGCATTGCAAACAGATGGACACACAATTTTCCTGAAGACGGTTGACCCTCTCTGTCAGACATCTGCTGTATATTTAATTATGCTTCCAAAAAATAAGTGTTATTATTTTTATATAAGATATATTTTGAATAAAGGACTGCAAACAATTCTAAATTATAGACAACTAGTAAAAATGCATTGAGACACGATATAATCAGTCTCGGGCTTCTTGCCTACATTACTGTAGAATACGGCATATAGATCTCCGTTAATTGGGACACATCGCGGTAAGAACGGTTTGGCCCAATTAAGCGAAGCATTATCATATACTCTACTAGTATGCATAAATTCATTTTCCCAAAGATCTAAAACATACATACACTTTTTGTCAGGAGTCAGCATCACAAAGAGTTCAAACTACTGTTTACTGAATAAAAAGTGCACATGGACATATGTATTTAAATGAATTTCGGTAGAAAATTAAACAATAATTAGATTTTACATCCAGACAAGTATACATAGCAACACTCTGGCTTTGGATATGTCTCAATGGATAGATGAAACCATCACACAAAAATTTGTTATATGGTTAATTACACTTTCACATCGATGACCATTTTATTCTATTTTTCAGATGGTAGCAAATTCTTTTCGTGATAGTGGTAAAACGCTTTTCGTGACATAAGTCAAATCTACGAAAAAATGTTTGAAAAATTCAGAAAACCAAATCAATAAATATATACATGGTTATGTACAATGTAATCCATATAGAAAACAAGAGAGTTGAAGGTCAAATTATTTGAGATGGGTCCAAGTGGTTGAACATTGCCCTCGTTCTAAGAATTCACACTTGTTCCCTGCACATTTAAAAATTTTTTATATCTCCTATGGGAAAATTTACAAAAGGAAGAAAATATAAACGAGGTCTGTGAAAATATTATGCTGGAAAGTAAATATTTAGCTAAGGCGCGCTTACTGTTCTTAAAAATACGCAAAACGGTTGTAAGTGTTTCGTTGATTGTCAAATGCTTCGGTTGCGATCCGTAAGCGATTGAAACAATAGTTTTCTGATGAAACGCAATCTTATGAAGTTTTCAAAGTGAAACTTCTATCATAGATTTGCCTATCTTTTCAGTTCTATCTAGGCATTATTTCAACGTCAGAATATTTAAAAAATTAAAAGAAATATTTCGTGACATGGAATTTTTCTTTTTGAAAATCAAGAAATATTGAAAAAAGAACAGGTCATGAATATCTAAAATGTGCTAAAACATATCTTTGTTTGTTCGTTGGAGAATTAACGACAACCGTAAGCAACACAATGGTACGAGCAGTCGCATGTGCCTAATTTAGGGCCACTGATTCCAGGGAAATGAGAGAGCCAGTGCCGTAAGACAAACGAAACATCATGCCTAACCGAGATTCGAATCCGGACTCATATCTCACGCACTGTCATAAACCATCGCGTACACCACTGCGACCCCGCGGCGTCCATGATATTCCTAAAACAACTTTGAAATTAAAGAACTTGCGTCAGAAGACGAACAAACATTGGAGAAATGATCTTGGCTGTGGTCTATTTCCGAAGTTGTCTTCTATGAATGAGATCGTGACACAGAATCACGGAGTTAAAAAAAATATCCCATTTAAGAGATCAAATGATTTTCACTCCCGGATATTTTACTTTACAGAGATATACAATTTCTTGCAGTTATTGTAGCAGTAAATTGACAGCCGTTCCCGTGGCGCAGTGGTGTAAGCTTTGGCCTGTTACCATTCTTTGGAGATGTCTCTAGGTTCGAACCCAGTTTTTGTCTTATGGCACTGGCTGTCCCACTTCCCTGGAAGAAGTGGCCGAAAATTTGCGACGGTAACTGCTTATAGCTAATCGAGTTTCTCACAGATGTCCCTTTGGCGAAATAATGAAATTGTGAAAGGTGTGTCAACGGTTTAGTACTCACCAATGGGCAACAAAAGATCCAATTATCTTGGTATAACCTATTACACGAAGTTTACTTTACGCCATTTTAAACATGGAAGGTTACCTCCTGAATTACGCGCCGTAAAAAACAATCTCGTCATGCCTCTCGCGGCCAAAGTCGAAAAATTTGCCAGAAACTTACGACTCTGGCCACTCGGACAGGAAGTGGCTTTCATGAACTGCATCTGGGAAGAAAAAGCTCTTGACTTCGTTTTATTTTTAACCACGACTTTGAAATTTGTGTTATTAATCTAGGGCTTTAGAGAAAACAGATTCTCTGAATGTATCCTGCAAAGTCCTAGGACGACATGCGAAAGATTGCGAAAAAAGCCGCTTTTCAGGCTCCTAGGTTTTCAGTGAGCACAGATTCTGCAGTAGAAAGTTAGTGCAATAGTTGCAAGTATGGGAAGATCTCTGGCAGTCAACCTTCCGGTTGTGCTGATACGTTTGCTTGGCTGGAAGGCATCTACGCTGTTCCGGTGCTGCACTTCATCCAACGTAAGTATTCTAGCATAGCGTGACCTATTTTTTAAGTCTCTTAACAGAAGGCCACTAATGTGACTCACTAGGATCATATCACTCTTCCAAACACAGTTCATTCACATCGTGACATCTTTCCGTTGAAGTACACAGCTTGGGAGAGAAATAGCTTCCTATTATTTCCGTAGTAATTCTTTATAGAATGTATTTTTGTTTCACCAGAATTGCTCTGACAGAGGAATCGGAAAATGCTATAACTTTTTCTCTTTGAGAATAGTACTACAAATAATTGGAAAACTAATTCAGACTGTTTGATTAAAACACAGAAAAGAAGTTACTAGGAGGTCAAAGGCAACCAAGTTAAAATTAAGCATTAGTGTTGTTCTACGCTAACAAGGGGTGAATACAAGAAATTTCCATCTACAGAGGCTTCGTGAAAACTAATCGTTTAAATAACACAGATGATGGGTTGTGACACGTTTCTGAGATTGAACCTGTGGCACTTTTTGGAGATCCTAACGCTTATTGCTGAAAGATAGTAAGTAAAATTTGAATTTAAAAATCTGAGAAAACTGTTCGATGCTGCGCTTGTTCGCTATTTGCGAAAAATCACGATTTAAGCTTTTGGTTCTAAAGTTGGATTAAAATAGCAGAAATAAAGTTGTTGGATTGTTATTTTACAATGAATTGTAAAAGAACAGAGAAGGAGTTCAACATTTAATTGTATTTGGTTGTACTTAGAAAACTTTAATTCGTACCACACGTTTAGCAAAATGTAATGCTTAAATATTACTTTACTTCATACCAAATGTACACATTTAAATCACATTGTCCTGAAGAATATTTTTTGAAAAAATGCATCTACATCAACGACAGTCTACAATACTTAGGCATAGCCAAGGATAAAAAGAAATGAATTAAATCAATAACACCAAAGTCAGCAATCCATTATTTTAAATAAATATTTGTTTTTCAAAATAAAACTGTAGACTGTTTAGTTTGCATCTTTTAATGACCTCAACAATATGCATATATCAACTGCAATCAGAGTAATAGAAAGTTTCCACTACAAAAGAGTTTTCTTACGTTCTCGAATTAAAACAGCCTTCGCCGTCTTCACGATGTCAATTCTTTAAGAAACGAAATTAAAACTGTCATCAAATTTGCCACTGATGCTGGATACACATTGAACCAGTTGCCTAACTATGTAAAATCCAAAATCAAACGTTCTAAAGTTCCTATGCCGCAGCTTTGCCATATGTGCTCAATCCTATATATACCAAATGTGTCTTACAAACTCAAGAGCGTTAACTACGTTGCCGGCATAAGACCTCCTGCATCTTTATATACCATGCTTAAGAGAAATACTGATAAATCCTTTTGTTAAACAAAGAGGTTTTGATGCGATCCCCTATAATACTCGGACGGCTCAAAACCTTATTTCATTGCAATGACAAGGCTTTCGTGTAGGATTGAAATCCTCCAGCCTAAAGATACAGAAAAGACAGAAATGTTACCTGGGCCCTGTACATATCAATATAAAGTCCGCTACTCCCATGTGGGATGATATTATTAAATTAGTCATCTATTCCATCCCTAAGTCTGCATCCATTTGAGAAACCTTGGAAATTGTTACTAAAAGTGACATTTAAAATTCTAGCGTTTCTCTATTGTTACCATGAGTTTAGATCCAGTTCTTCAAACAACGCCTTTGGTCTCTCCAGGATACCGTATGCCCAACCAATGTGACATATTGTGTCTTTGAATGAAAAATACATCGTGTCTGTTTATCTCTATTGTCAAGTCACCGCCATCAAATTGTTGAAATGTTCTATTATTCAGATTAGAGTTTCTGTTTATCTTCCTTGAAAAGACCATGTGGTTCATGTGAGAAAGCTTGGAAACGTTTAACCACATTCTTACGCCGATAGATTGTATTACTGGTATAGTTTTTCTATTTTATGCAATGATGGTGTATAGCTACTCATTATTAACTTCAAACAGCGTTGCGTAATCATAATTCAACGTATAATAAGTTCCATACGTTTTCCTTTGTAATTCACAGAACTCATTTTCGTGATCCACTCCACTTATACTCGTTAACGAGAGTAGCTGATTCACTTCACGGCACACAGAATACTTCCTGTCATACTAAGTCCGTATCTCTTTAATCATGCTCGCTATATATTCTAAGTCCCGAAATCAGGTATCTATTACCTACATCTGCATTCTTCATATTTGTTCCGATATAAAAAAAATCTTGTAACGTAGGACATCAATTTCAACAAATTGCACTACAGATTGGTATTTGATAAATTTTGGATTCACAGTAAGAATCTTATGTGATTGAAATTCACTTACAAGATCCTTGTGCATATATACCCAGGTTTTAAAAGCTGACTTATTTTGAATTGTAAAATAATCCCATTGCTTTTGTGCAAATAATATAATCGAATTCTGTGACTATGGATTTTCTTTTGCAATTCCGAAGCTTTTTTGTGAAAGTACCTTTCTCTGTACCCACGCATTTCAAACATTTAGTTCAGTCAAATGGTCGTCTGTATCTGGTTATTATTGAAAAAATCCAGGGAACATTATGTGACAAACAAATAACAGACCAGTTAATACACAAGAAAATGAAAGAAATTTTAAACAACTATCCGTTTATCTGAGTAAAAAATATATACGTTTGTCAAGCATTAATGGATCAACGGATAGTTTTTAAACCGTGACAGAACACTACACATTGAATAATAAGCGTCACAAGTTTGTTGCGACTTGACTTCACAAACAGTTGGACAAAGATAAAACACAGTGGGATCTCCGCATTTGAACGCGCGAGATAAGCTAGATCGGGACGTACTGTTCTGTAGCGGAAAATATTATGAAATTATGAGATCCAACTTTTTGCTAGTTCGAGAGTGATGCCGTCGTTTTACCCGTCACAGTTTGTTCTGTTCTTCATATTTTCTTGGAAGGCTGTTAGCTTAGGGTTGGAATAAGAGACTATTGAATTGGTGAGAATGAAATATCCGGCGCGAAAGAGCAGTGGAGACAGGCCCCTATCATAGCGGAATGGAACTCCCCACAGGTGTTGCGGTATTACGTCATAGAGGTACTATAAATAGGTAGCACATGTGTGAAGAACAATGATCAGGCGTGGTTTGTTTGGACGTAACGTGACTTGCATAGGAATCATGCAGATGGAGGACTTGAGAGTAATCTTTATGTATGAACTTAATTCGGGCCATCGTGCACTACTTGCCGCTCGAAACATTCCACAAAGCATTTGGGGAAAGTACATCCAGCGAAAGAACCATTCGGCAAGGGTTAGTGAAATTTCGAAGCATGGATACGGACCTGCAAAAAAGGAAGCACGTTGTCACCGACGTGTCGCTAATTCTGACGAAATTGTGTTACGTGTGGTTGAAGCGGACCCCCGAAAAACGTGTCGTGAGATAGTGGCAGAGGTGGTTGTCCACAGCACGACAGTTGTTCGGCGTCTGGCTGCACTGGGTAAAGTCACAAATCTGGACATGTGGCTCTCACATGAGTAGACTATCGCCAACAAGATTAGGCGTTCGAAAGCCTGCACGTCGCTGCTTGCCAGGAATAAACAGGAATCTCTACTGCATCGAATCATCATCTGAGACAAAAAAATGGTCCTTTATGTTATACGGTAACGGTCAGCACAATGGATAAGAAAGGCACAGCCTGCTGGACGGCATCCTAAGCAACCCGAACACACCAAGAGGATGATGCTCTTTGTGTTGTGGTCAACAGCCGGAATAATCCATTAGAGTTTCTTGGCAAGGAGCCAAAACATCACTGCATAACACTGATGCACTGCACATTGCTGAAACAACCGGCTTTGGTCAACAGACATGGTGTTCTTCTGCTCCAGGACAACGTCTGCTCTCAAGTCGCAGAGCGAACGATGCTGACACTAAGACAGACTACCTCTCAGACAGACTACCATCTGTTTCGTCGGTTAAATCAGTCCCTGTTCAGGAAACAATTCACGGCATACATCGAGTTTCAACGTACAGTTGATGACTTCTTCGGTTTCCAGACTTAAGACTTTTTCCGTTCCGCGATCATGGCTTTGCCTGACAAATGGCAACCGTGTGTCGATGCCAAGAGAGATCTGTTTGCCTAGGTAAGTCTTTCTACATTTCAGTTCTCTCTGTCTAGGTGTGCTGACCATTTGCCGGACATTTCTTTCGCACCAACCGAATACTATTTAGCTTCTCACATAGAGGTGGCGAACTTTAACTCCTCTTTCTGGTAAGGCAGCGGACGCTGTACATTTATGTGCGCTGATTCTGGTTCTTAAAACCAGTTATATATTTCTTAATAACGTCTTTGTGTTCTATCACAGTGTGATACCGATATGTCGTAAAGAGCAGCTAACTGATAATCTGAGATACAATATTGCAAAGGATCATTTAAGCATGCTGTGTGACTTGGGATAACTTATGCCAAAATCGAAGCCTGTTTTCTCAAGAACAGCATAAGAAAAACAATGCATACACTTGCAATATAAAAAGGCGTAAGAAAGCATAAGGTGTCTTATGTGCTTATATAGCAGGCTTACAAGGTAATATTTCAGACTTGCAGTCAACAATATCGCTGGTGCTTTTGTCATAACCAAACATTTGGGATATTTGTCAAAAGTACAATAGATTGTGCACAATCAAAAACCGCTTATAACGTAATACAGACCACTTGTTTTCTGACCTAAATGAATATATATTCGTCCATTTTTCACTCTCCACTGGGAACCATTTATAAAACAACAGCTGTATGACAAATGATGCCTATTGCATTCAAAGAGACTCCCGGTTGACAGCGAAAGATTGGACCCTATATCTACATTTTCGTCAGTACATAAACGGAATTTACTAGGCTATATGCGCTTTTTGATTGTGCAAATATGTAGATTCAATGCTTTAAGCATGCTTTTCCATCCTAAATGCCACACTCGCAGAAATCATACTTCCTCACTTCAATTGCAGGGCGTTCTCTATATTTAATTATTCTTTAGTTGTTCAATGGTTCATACTCATAATAAAGTTGAAACATTTCCGTGCGGAGTTTGTGTTCTACTGCAAATTTTGAAACTCTCCGTGATTCGTACAAGATTCATAAAGGGATCGTTTACCTCCTTACGACAATAAATGGATAGCTGCTATTAGTTTACTTTCATCCGGAAAAGCACAATTCCTGTAAATAGGATTTTCAGTTATCAGCATTTTAACTGAAACACTGTCATTTTAAATTTTAAAAACACTCTTCATTGTATGTCTATTGTCCCAAGAACACTATTTTAAAGAACTTAGGAGTTCTTATAATATGACGAAAGTTAACCAGTCGGAGCTTTTTGTATTATTTCAAATTTTGGGATGGAAATGGGAGAGCATGAAATTTTTAACGAAATGACAGAAAATCGCCATTTAAAATTTTTTATTTGGAAACAAATTTTTCATGAAATATTAGGTATAATTAATAATACCTTCCAAGCATAAAAAAACGATTTGATAAAATAAAGAGCACCTTTTGACTTATCACTTTTTGACTGATCTAGCATCTCTGGAAATAAAAAGAACACTTTTGACTGATTAGTATCTCTGGAAATAAACAAAGAAATATTAGAAACAGCGTTTAACGCAATACAGTTTTTTCTTCTAATTAAAGGATATATAAGATTACTCCTCTTCTATTTGTGGTTTAACGACAAGGAATAGTAGCCTGCCTGAAGCGGAATATATTTATGGCATACATTTTTCTCCTGCCACTATTATCTCCCTGCCATTATTAGCCATAAACTTAGTGGAAAGCGTGTCTCGACGATAATATTTTGATAGTTGTTCCCATCCTTACCAAGCGATATACACCGACGACCATTACATTATAGCCACCTACTTAATAAGCTGTAGGACCCCTTTTACCTCACAAAACAGAGGCCACTCGGCGATGCATCGATTCAATGAGGTGGGCGATATGTATCCTGGGTTCAATTGGGTTCATGTCAGGTGAATTTGCAGGCCATGACATTAACAGAAAGACAGAATTAGGTCAATTTAATGTAGATCAAAAAGCTTACGAAATACTTCCTAGCGTGTCAACTGACCAACTATTTCGACAAAGAACTTCAATGCAGAGATATTTCAAAGCATCTGTATCTCAAATTCATTCGATAATTGTAGAAATTAGAAACTATTTACCAAAGTGGATCATTTAGCAATACCTCTTGTGTGAATCGACCCTATGAGAAACATTTTCCAAAGTATGACAGATGCTTCATAAAACTGTTGCATTCCAAACTGCAACTGAGTTTGTCAAACAATTTCTCTTTCTTATTTAATTACTGTTATTAATATTCTAAGCTAAAGCTCAGGAGCTATGTGATTTTGTGCTGAAGTGATCAACATGAAATACAAATCAGTGTTCGGTAACTCTGCTTTAAAAAAAAAAGATGGTCATATTAATCTGTGCCTTTTTAAATTTATTGCCAAATTTTGAGTCTATAAAAATCGACTTCACTTTATTCCACTTGGAAGGTATTTTCCGATCTACTACTGTAAATCCTCAACTAACAAAGAAAATAAATAACGGAAAAAATCTTCATGTCCTGGATATATATTTATTTGGAACAACTACGGAAATAAGCAATACCTAATGAAAATTACCACTACTAACAAGAAATTGATAACTAATGATTAGCTACGAGAAGAAAACATAAGGAAAAGCTCGCGCAATGCCTTAACATTCCGTTTTGGGGACACATAAAACGCTGAATCAACTCAAAGAATGTTGTTCTTTTTTCCGATTTTCGCGGAGTAGACTAATTTACTACAACTTATCAGCGTCAGAAGAAAACGGGGTAATCTGCGAAATGCAAACTCTTGGGTTTTGAACAGGGCAGGCGTTATCTCTTCCTATCGGCTGAAACGTAAGCCCAAACTCCTGGATTCCAACGCGAGAAGGCGTAATCCAAAATGCAGACAAAAATGTAATTAAAATGCTGTGATATGAAATTCATTCGATAATGCCGTAGGTAAATTCGGTCACGGCAACAGAAACCAGCGTGGAAATACTCTCGTTGAGTTTGCAGAGGCAGAAGGGTTTTTCATCTTGAACTCCTTCTTCAAGAAAAAGCCACACAGGAAATGGACATGGAGACATCCAAATGGGACGACAAGTGAAATTGATTTTATTATGTGTAACAAAAAATTTATCATAGAAGACTGCGGTGTGCTAAACAAGTTCAACACAGGTAGTGACCATAGATTGGTGAGATGTAAGATGCACCTCAACACTAAACTTGAACGTGGCAAGCTCATAAGACAAACAAAATCTATTGACATAACCAACCTTAAAAAACACCATAATACCTTCAAGTTGGAACTGAAGAACAGGTTCTCTGCTTTAGAAGGCCTAACATCAGAAGAAGTGGACATCTCTGAAGTTAACAGAAAAGTAACCAAAGCTCTTATGGAAACAGCAACAAAATTAGCTGGGTCTAAGAACAAGTTGCATGTAAATAAATTATCAGGAAAAACGAAAATGTTGATGCAAAAAAGAAGAGATATGAGGACAACTAAAGAAGATGTGACTTCCAAAGTGGAATATATAGAGCTATGCAAGACAGTAAGAAAAAAGTATCACTGAAGACGTAAGAAAATTCAACTGTGAACTAGTGAGGAAAGCAATTGAAAACAACCAAAGCCTAAAGATAGCAAAGGGACATCTCAGTAAGGGAAGAAAACAGATTATGGCACTGAGAAAAGAAGATGGTTCTATAACAAGAAATAGAGGCGAAATTTTGACAAGAGTGAAAGATTTCTACTCCAAATTATATGAAAGGGATGATACATGCACTCCAGACATCATGAAAAATACCAATACCAGAGTTCATCCAGTCCTTCCAGCAGAAGTTGCACATGCAATCAAGAACATGAAGTGGGGAAAAGCTCCAGGAGAAGATGGAATTACTGTAGACATCATACAAGAAGCAAGTGGAAAAATCGAAACAGTACTCGCCCAAATTTTCACTCGATGCCTTAATGAAGGAAAGATTCCTGAGGATTGGAACACCGCTACAATGATCCTGCTACATAAGAAAGGTGACATTGAGGATCTCGGAAACTACAGACCTATCAGCCTCCTATAAGTAGTTTATAAAATCTTCACTAAAGTTCTTTCACATCGCTTGAAGGTAACACTGGACATGGCTCAACCGAGAGAACAAGCTGGATTCAGGAGTGGCTACAGCACAATAGATCATATCCACGTGCTGAGAGAACTAATTGAAATAGCGAGGGAATATGAACTTCCATTGTGCATGGCTTTTATCGATTATGAAGAAGCCTTTGATTCGGGGAAATCATCAGCAGTTACAATGCCTCTGAAAACCTGCGGTATTGAAGATGCGTACATTAAAATTATTAATAACATCTATGAAAATGCAAGTGCAAAGATTCGGCTGTTTGAAAATACAACATATGTAAGAATTGGAAAGGGAGTGAGACAAGGTGACACCATATCTCCGAAGCTCTTTAATGCCACATTGGAGGGTGTTTTTCAGTCGCTGAGCTGGGAAAACAAGGGGATAAAGATTAATGGAGATTATCTAACCTACCTTCGTTTTGCTGATGACGTAGTCATTTTTGCAACTACCCCATCAGAGCTGCAGAGTATGATCCAGGAACTTGCTGACAAGAGTAAAGAAGTGGGATTAAAAATGAACTTTCAGAAGACAAAAGTGATGTTCAATGCTTTTACAAGAAATGAAGATTTATCGATTGATTTAGAAAAGCTGGAGATAACAGACACGTACGTTTATCTTGGACAGCAGATATCAAGTGAGGGTCACATTGATGAAGAAATTAATCGGCGTACAAAACTTGCCTGGAGAGCTTTTGGAAGAAACAGCATAATTTTCAAGAGCAATATGCCATTATGTCTTAAAAGAAAAGTGTTTGATCAATGCATCCTTCCAGTGCTTACGTATGGTGCAGAGACGTGGACCTTAACTAAAAGAGACATACAAAGGCTGCAGACAACTCAAAAAAGCATGGAGAGGTGCATGCTTGGTGTAACCAGAAGAGATAAGAAGAGGAACTCGTGGATCCGAAAAATGACAAGAGTGGAAGACATCATGATCAGAGTTAAATCCCTGAAATGGCAATGGGCTGGACATACTGCCAGAAGGACAGATCATCGATGGACAGCCGAAATTTTAGATTGGATTCCAAGGGACAGGAAAAGACCCAGAAGTAGACCACATGGGAGATGGGTGGATGAAATTCGAAAGTAGGCAGGGGTGACATGGAGGAGACTGGCACAAGACAGACGGTTGTGGAGGAAACTTGGGGAGACCTTCGTCCAGCAGTGGATTGATAATGGTTGACAATGATGATGATGATGATGATGATATGAAATTACGACATATTATATTCATGGTGGGGTACACGACGATATTCTAGAATCGCTCACGGTACATCCTCGCTGCCGCACGTCCATTGCCACGTGCTGACCCATACATCAGGGTCAAGTCCTCTGACTCCTTGTATGATAGGTTCCCCTTGTTCTGCACGACTCTCCTTCTACGTCCGGCCGTCGTACGTCGCACGGTGTTAACTAGATAATGTCGACGATTCCGCTCTTATGAACCCGTTGCGAATGCCCCAGTGCATGATTGTCGTCACGTTTGTTGAGTCAGGCTCAGTCAGCTCGGGCCGCCTCGGTGGCGCAGTGGTCTAAGGCGTTGGCCTCTGATCATTCGTCCGAAGGGGTCCGGGTTCGAATCCCGGTGAGGCATGGATGTTGTGTTTGTCTTACGGCACTGGCTCTTTCCCTTCCCTGGAACCAGTGACCCTAAATTAGGGACGGGCGACTGCTTATGGCCCATTTGAGTTGCTCACGGTGGTCGTTAAACCTCCAATCAAAAAAAAAAAAAAAAAGTCAGCTCGGAAACACCGGGAGTCTACGAGAGAGTGCTACAATCCTTCATTCGTCGGTGTGGACTATGCAACGACGCCTTAGGACGCTACTATGAGTACATCCTTTGAGTCCCGCTCTGCCTTTACATTCACGAACGCAAGTGTGCAACACGTTATTTAGGTACGTTGTGTTTTCTTCCACTGTTGGAGGATCAACGCGGACATGGAACATCACGTTTTTTGGGCACCAGGAGTGGAGTTCCACTTTACGTTCCATATCAAAAGTTATTCGTCTTCATGTGTATCTACCCGCATTTTTGACGCACGAATTTTGGAACACCCTGCATTGTGCATTATTTAGAACAAGTTTCTTTGTGCTCTACAGATTTTCTATTGAATTCAGGTCAGGGTTAATATCTGGCCATTCTAGAAGTGTAACATGATTTTCTTGAAACCACTTTTTGCATAAAACAGCCACATGATTAGGAGCTGAACTTTAATATATCGGCTTCATTATCCTGGGAAAGAAAACGTGCCGAAAGATTTAGTTTTGTCTGAAGTTTATCAATGACACACTTTTTGTTATTTAAAGTACCATTTTATTATACAAATTCTTCTGTTATCATACGAACACAAACCATAACACTAACTGGATACTTCATGGTAGCTGTAATGTATTCAGGCAGCAAATATCCATTTCTTCTTCTCACATGCCTAATTCCATCATTATCAGATATGGACATCCAGATGTGATCACTACAATTGACCCTCTTCCGTTGTTTTGAAATAAATTAATATGGTTATCTGATATCTTTCTCCTTTGCTTGGAAAGTTCAAATAAAATTTACCTTGGAATTATAGAATTTAGTCCAAACTTTTTGAATCTGCGTCTAACGATGCTTGACTCGACCACACGGAGACAATTCATTTTCATTAGACCTAGATGTATTTTTCGTCTGTTTAACGTACTCTTCTAATTTTTCTAACTTCACATGTTGTTGGGGACCTTTTCCTGCTTTTACCAGCTACCAGTTTGGTTTTGAATTAACTGAGTCTTCTGATACCTTATGCACAGTTTAGAAATACAAATTTTGATTGAATTTCCACCTTCTTTTCTTATGATTTCCCTATAATTAAGTCTTCGTCATGAAAAGTTAGTATTTAATACTGGTTTCTGGGAGACCAGTTTGCTCTTTTCAATTTGTGGGTCACCTTGGTAAGTAATCAAGGAACATAAAACCCCAGTGACCAAGTGAGGACACTTGTAAAATTGAAAAGGAGTTCTGTCGATAGCTCTGAGCCCGTGAATGAGAGCTGACTCATTATAAACCTTCATTGGTTTCATGCTGTGTATAATTGATCCATGCTACTAATGGAAGAATTGAAAGAAATTTGGTCAGCCCCGATGGCGCAGTGGTCTAAGCGATGGCCGCTGGTCATTCCATCGAAAGGCGTCCTGGTTCGAATCCCGGTGAGGCATGGAGATTGTGTTTGTTTTACGGCACTGGCTCTCTCCCTTTACTGGTACCAGTGACCCCAAATTAAGGACGGACGACTGCTTATAGATCATTGAGTTTCCCACGGTGATCGTTAAACCTCCAAACAAAAAAATAGGAGTTCGAGTCACTCCATGGGTGCGACTTTTAAGTCTTGATGGGCTGTACCAGAAGTTGGCGTGAACGAATCACAGCAGACTTCGCCATATTCAGAATGGAGGTGTTCTCTCTTTGGCTCTATAATGGAAAGACAAAATACGCCCTGTTAGGTTTTAACCAAAGTCGTTATCTGTGGGTACAGCTTAGTAAGTAGGCGGAGTTCTAATAGCTTAATTTCAGGGGTTCTCTGTTAGTGTAAACAGTTTCCCTTCTAGAAATGAACGTACAATAGGATTTAAGATGATTTATGGGAGGGAAGATACCTGTCCCACTTTCGCCCATTTAATAATTTCTCTTTGGCCTAGGGAATTAAAAAAAAAATCAGAATTTTGGAGATATCCTTTATTCCAGACAAAAACACTGCTAAGCTAACTTTGCGCCAAATTGGAATACTTTCGAGTCAGGTAAATTGAATTAAAAAAAATCTAACACTTTTTTCGGAATGATAACTCTGACACATATTAGCTATGAGACGTTTTTATTTGTGCTCAAATTTTCAAACACTATATACACTGCTCGCCACCCAAGATGCAACACCAAGAATGACAGGAGATAGCAAAGCCAGATTTACTGGACACATAACAACAGATACAAAGATGAAACGACTGAGCTTACTGGCCCGTGCAACTTGCGGAACACGCAGACATCAATAGTTCGTGTGGACCCCATGGCTGGCAATAACGGCAGCTACACGCCACGGCATCGAACGAAAGAGGCTTTGGATGTGGGCTTGGGGTATGTCGGTGCAGGCTGCTTCCACACGTTGCCACATTTCATCAGGCGTAACCGCGGGTGGTGCTTGCCGGTTCAATCGGTTTCCGATCAGCAACGAGACATTTTCGATGGGCGACATATCGGAAGAACAGGTGCCCCACGGCAGCAGTGGCACCTGGTGGGCCGTCAAAAATTGTTGCACGATGCGTGCCACGTGCGCGCTCGCATTGTCCTGCTGAAACATAGCCGCTGGAAAGTCCTGCAAGTAAGGGAGGACTACAGGCTCCAAAACGTCAGTGATGCAACGACGGCTGTTGAGTGTACCGGCGATGCGTACCAGAGGAGTGCGGGAGTCATATACAGTTGCGCCCCAAACCAGAACGCCAGGCGACGGACTGGTATGGCGATGCATAATGTTGGCGTCATACAGTCTCTCGCCGCGGTGCCGCCACACGTGGAACCGACCATCGTGGTGTTGCAGGCAGAAGCGGGATTCGTTGGAGAAGACAATGTCGAGCCATTCCATAATCCAGGTGCAGCGTTCAACGGCCCACTACCTCCTCACTCGCCGGTGGTGTAACGTCAATGGTAATCGGAGCAATGGGCGCCGTGCAACAAGTCCCCGCTCCTGCAGAAGACGTCGAACGGTACGTGCTGACACAGGTTGCTGCGCAACACACCCTAATTCCTGCGCTAACGTTCGTGATGTAGCGGTGCCAGGCGTCAATGCCCGCCACACAACATGATGGTCCTCTTGTTCGGTGGTGTGCCGGGGCTGCAGCAGAAGCTCACGTCTGTTCGTCCGTCCCTCCTGCACCCACTGAATCCATACTCGCCTCACTGTGGCTGGATGTCGTCCCACACGGGCGCCTATGTCTCGGTACGATAAACCGCTGTCGCGATAAGCCACTTTTCATCATCTGTCGAACTCCCAAATGTGCTGGAATGACTGCCGTATTATGCAACAAAGCATCAGGAAGCTTTCCACGCACAGGTCCGGCAGCACAACAACTCCCACTAATTACACCCCGCCTGCTGTGCACCCTTCTTATAGGTATTATCGGTGGCGTGCCAGGCGCATGTGATTTGCATATGCCCTGCAATGCTAACTGTTTCCATGTCCTCTCGCGGGCGACGTATGCTGTGAATTTCAGGCTGATCGTATGCTTCCTTCTTCGTGTTGCATTTTTGGTGGCCAGCAGTGTTGTTATAGTCTTCCAGAAAATGTGTATAAAAGAACTTTCATTACAGATACAGGGTACCATTTTTCCTGCACTCATTCAAAGGCAACCTGAAAAATTCCATTTCGGTACGCCGCGACTAAACAAGACACTTCAAAACAGACTGCCAACAGCTTACTTACGTTTTAAAACCAAATGTTAAAGGTTGAATACCTTCTCCAGAAATTTTCTTAACAAATTGAATCTCAAATATTTTATCGTCTTACTGTTTCCTTACTAGAGATGTGAGGAAATTATGCGATCTGTTGGTATTTTAAAACGGACCCAGTTTCCAAAATACGCCGTGAAACCTATATTATTACATCTCTGCCCTCATGGTTTTTTAAACAAGCAAGCACCAATTACTTTCGTCCCGTGCAACTCCTGTTGGCTGCTCTTTATACAATGCGGCGTATATAATCATTTGTTCAGTTATCTGTTTCTCGGCCTGTATCTTTTCATGAGTGCTAATACAGAGGATGTTTACACATTTTAGAACGTTTTTGATAAGAAATGGCAGAAATTGAAAGAAGTTTAAATAATTGAGTCTGGCACCAACGTGTTATATAAGCACGAAAGAAATATCTGCTGCATTTAAATTTCGTCAGCTTAGAAAATGTCGCACGTTAACAAGCTGTGGGTAGAAAGTTCAGCTTTTTTGCCTTTACGAAGAGAAGCAGTCGTACTCGGTACTTAAAAAAGAATATGAAAAACATGGAATTAGCATTTCTAAATGTAAAATAACAAGTGTTATTAATCATAGAGTGAAAAATTGTCAAGCATTGTTTTTCACAATAAAAAGAACACAAACGGATATACAAAGTCAGTAAGTACTTTTACGGGTATTTCAAGAGAAAGGTGTCCGGTCTTAAAAGAATCCACCGACCCAAAAATCAATCACAAAGTGAATAAAAATCACTGAATCAACGGTAAATGAGGTGTTAAAATAGTTAATTTGTTCCACGTAATTAACATACACATCAATGGTCCAGAGAATGACAATTTTTACCTGAATTCAGCATAAAAAAATGGATTGCTTTTCCTCGAAAATTGCAATTCGGTAAGCACTTATTTTGGGAAAAATATAAGTACTTATTTTGGTAAGCCCTTATTTTTGGAAATAATAAGTCCGTTGGTTATCATCCCACATATTGATTGACACTAAAGACACCTGTCAGCCGACTATCTCAATTTATATCTGCAGCAGGTTCACCTGGACCATAGTGCCATCTTTCAACACCAAAACACATCGTGTTATCGGGATTGTATACCTACTGACTGTTTTGAAGAAATACAACGAATCTGCCCCATTACCATGGCTCGAAAACGCACCGACTGTAAACGAAATTAACATCTACGGATATGCTAAATCGGGTATCAGAGGTGCGGATCCTCCTGCATGTAGTGGTCGGGAAGTGAGGGAGATGCTGCGGCGGAATGGGTTAAGTTATGCATGGATGATGTTCGACAACTTGTAGAGTCAGTCCCTAGACGAGTGCGAATGGTGCTTCGACAGCAAAGTGAACCAACGCGTTATTTGTTAGATATTCCTAATGCAAAGCTAACTCATTTCAATTTCATATATTTCAAGTGCCGTAAAATTGCAAATTAATCTACACCTAACGTGATATTCAAGAAAGATAATAGTTGTAATGAAAAATCAAATATTTATATATGCACAAATAAATCTGTTAATTTTATTTCCGCTATTGGTATTTGATGTTTGCGTTAGTATAATGCTTTATACTTTTTTTAAATATTCCGTTAGTAAATGTTTGTCCAAAACTCAACAAGGAAACAATAGTCCCACAGCATTAACTGGTGCTTGGTCTATTGGTTAACCTCTCCGTACCCAAGAGAACGAGTATTTAACAACTAAATGTACTTCATTTATTGCTTAGGATACATTCTGACTATGAATAGGATTTACTTCGCTGACCCCATTTTATTCGTGAGATCTATATATTAAACTAGGGGCTGCACCCCAAGGCTTGCTACGCTCGTTTCCAGAGTAGTTCGGGGGCCCTGCAGCCCGATCTACCAGTATATCACATGAAATAAAAACTGTAAAATTCATATGAATTTCAATTTTTATTGCATGTCTAAGCAAATAAGGCTTGTTATTCCGAAATTTCAGAAGTTTTTTTACTGTCGTTAATTTTTGGAAGGTCAGACTTTTGTCGTTTGAACTTATAGCACTTACTAAATTTACCACTTAGGAAAACAAAAGCGGTCCAAAAAGCAATACCGTAAACCGTAAATCGTTATCCTAAACCGTTAAGGTGGACGTCAAGAAATTTTGCTTCCTATACTTCCAATGGAAAAACTTTTGTATGCATTTCCTTCACAAATATTGTGTTCCCAAGGATGAAAATTTGAACATCGATTAAAAAAACCTCGTATTATAACTTGGAATGCTTAATATTTTCTAAAACATAACCATAATTATATAAAAAATCAGTCTCTTTTTCTTTAATGGTGTTGGGACTAGAAAAAAGATGGCGTGACTTGTACTTTGATGACGTCAGTAAACAAACAAATGTTGGATTACATAATTATGGTTATGTTTTAGAAAATATTAAGTATTCCAAGTTATAAAATGAAGCTATTTTAATCGATGTTCAAATTTTCATCTTTGGGAACGCATTAATTGCCCAGAAAAATAAATGGCGCGACCTGTTCTTTGATGACGTCAGTAGACAGGCAAATGTTGGATTGCATAATTATGGTTATGTTTTAGAAGATATTAAGTTATAAAATGAAACTATTTTAATCGATGTTCAAATTGTCATGTGTTGTGAACGCATTAATTGTGAAGAAAATTTGTATAGAAATTTTTCCTCTGGAAGTATATAGGAAGCAAAATTACTTGACGTCCACCTTAAATAACTGAGATAGCTTTACCAACAAAACATATGCATAACAAATTCTCTGCGTCACCATGGCAGCAGGTCACGGGACCAGAATGTTCCTCAGTGGTTATCGTGAAGACAAAGAAACCGTTCGTTTCTTTCCTTTGCGTCTTTAAAAAATGCTTAAAAATCAGTAAATTACTTATTCTTAATTTTTTCTAAGAAAGGAATGATAGTTGTAAGTTTATGCTGTAAAAATTGCAATGCGTTATGATTTATAGTTTGCCATATATACATTTTTTTAAATGGATCCCATCGCGAAACAGAGAATTTTATGAAATTTAAAAATTTAATTTCTCGTAAACTAAATCGAAATTCAAAAAAGGGCGACGAAGTGCTGAAATTCGGTCATGGCACTACATGCCTACAAAGTTTCGTGGTTCTGTTGCTGTTACTATGTGCAGAACGCTACTTGATAGCACCTTTTTGCTTACCTTAACTTTGAAATGCAATAGCTCTTGAAGTATCTCTAGAATCGAGAAACGGTTTATTTCAGCGTGTTCTCCAAACAATTCTCAATAAACGATGTAAATTTCATATTTTTGTGTTCAATAAGTTATTTGTACGTCTCGTATATTGTGACTTCTGAAGTTTGATAATGTTAAGGATTTGATATATCTGTGTTCGATACAAAACTGGCTGAAATGCAGTGTGATTTGTTCTTTACATTTATTGTTCCTTCTACTTAATGTTTTAGAAATCGGAAGCTATAAATGTGAGATAATTTGGTTTTTAAGGGTGACAATGACACAGTCGTAGACGTTTCAGAAATGACCCTTTAGAGCCACCTGAATGGAGCATATAAAAGTAATTTCGTTTTATTTCAACAACGACCAATTGAATGAGCGTTCAAACAACATTCTAAGGAAAAGTGCAATCGAAGTACGTTGCAGACATCCGTTATTTGCTGCAATCAATCAGCAGGACATCATTCTTCGTATAATAACTTTAAAAAAGGTTGCAAGTGTTGTACACTCTAAATACGATAAAGCACATGACAATGTGCATACATGCACTACACATGGACGAATCATGTAGCATATTTTGCCCGAAGGTTAGAATATATCGATATCCAGTTTGGTGTTTTTGATTTCAATTAACAGGAATAACATCATAAAATACGTCGAACAGTGAAGACAAATGTTCTGCATCACATACTTTAGAATAACCGATAGCTCAAATCTAGTGGTGTTCTTAATTAGAAAATTATATTCTACTGCGTGAAACATATCCCAAACTTGCTATAAACACACATGCTCAAACTACCCATTGTCTATCTATGTAGCTTTGCTTAAAATCAATAAGCAAAAAGGCAATTTCTCTTTGCAATGCTATGGCTGGTTCAAACCCAGAAAAGAAATCACAAATTTCCTATAATTATTATGTATAAAAGATCGCAATATTATTTCATTACAACATGTTCTCATACTTGTTTGAGATATGTGTAAAAATGCATTTAATATTCTGCAAATTCATGTTTAATCCTTGTTTCCCACCGCATTCTTTGCAATTTCTAGGATGAAGTATACAAAAAAATATAAATGATAAAATATATGTTTGCCACTACGGTGGTGCAGTACGTAAAGTGCTGCTTCCTGACTATTTATCTGCAATGGGTCCGGGTTGGAATCCCGATCAGGCATGGGAGTTGTGTTCTACTTACGCCATGGCTTGCTTTCTTCCCTGCAACTAATGATCCTAAATTATGGACGCAGTCTGCTTATATACCCCATAGAGCTGCTAACAGGAGTCCTTAAAGCTCTTAAAGAAACCTCCTTATAATGATATTGGTAGCTTACATTGGTACAGAGTAATTTTATTAAACTGCAGTGCGTGGCAGAATACGTTTATTTCCATCTACAAAATGAAAATTCATTTTTTTTACATATCTTGAAAACTTCTTTTTATAATAGTAAAACAGAGTATATATGAGTGAAGAATCGACGTCGCCTTTCGAGGAGGACACTTTGTTTTAGTTATGCATTTTATTTATGAAGAAAGGAAAGAAATAAAGTTATTGCAAATACTTAATTTTTAAAGGTTTCTCTATTTGAAAATTGATAAAAATGCAGATACTTCAGGACTTTCGTACCAGACTTTGTAAACTGATAAAAATGCAGATACTTCAGAACCCTTCAACCATATATGTTACCTAAGAAAATTGCATATCTGCAATAAAATCTCTATATTATACTACTAGACTGTACATTTCAATAGCATTGTTCTGAGATCTAATATTAATATGATTTCAGGTATAAAAATAAAATACGATTAGATTTGATTTCTTTGACCGCTTGATTCGGACTATTTTGATATATTTTAACTCAGAACGATCATTTGCCAAAAATAATTATTAAAAGCGTAGAACAAAAACGAAAACATCAGTATGCCGTTAAGCACTTGTAGAATGTATTGTATGATATGTTGGACATACAGATTCCTCAATCTGCCAGTTTAAGATTTCAAAATATATAAACAAAAGAAAACTGAGCCTAAGTTTTGTGGAATCATTGGGTTGCTGAAATTCTTAAGCAAGGTTTTCAGTTTTGTCTAGAAATTAAAATGTACTTTTGTTTTATATATAGATGCAACAGAAGAAGGATTACCACGATGTAGGGCGGATACTAAAAATGTTGCTTTTTTAACGAACATGTCCCCTGGTATGTTTTTTAATCACTGAACGCAGTTCGTTGTTGAAATGTTATGGTAAATATCTGTACATTCGATCATTAAAAAATATGTTGATATTTACATTATCTATATGAAAAAGTCAAAGATATAGAATATAGCAAATCTTTCGAAGTTTAAATTTTTTTTATTCTTTTTATGATAACGGTGGTTTTCCCAACAATAAAAAAATAAAGTACTATCACTTTTCTTTTACTCCAAGCAACTGTTTCCTTACATTAAGTAACATCTTAATCTTTAATAAAAATTTATAATAAAAATTTATAAATATTTATGTATGATACAATGTCTTTTCAATCTTCTTTTGATTTTTTTTAGTTTTGCTTAAAGTTGCTCTCCGTTTTGATCACTGTGGAGAGCATCTAATGTTTTTCCTTCGGGAGTTGGCACTGCTCGCGAATATCAACCTGATGCCTGGAACATTATTGTTATTGTGGTTGAATGAAGAACTTGTTATTCCGATAAACGCGTTATTTGTTTCTAAACGTCTGAAACATTTTTTCGTAGAGGCGGATCTTACGAAATTAACCGTGTATCAGTGATATACAATGATCATCCGCTCTGCTATTGAAGTGACGAAGGGACTTTTTTGATTGGCATTATGTTAATCAATTGTGACACTTTCTTTTAGAAGGAAGGATTGTTAACACCGTATAGTACCACATTGAAGTGTTGCATCGAATGATCAAGTAGTACCTTGTTTCAGAATGGAAAAATAGTCAACAAATATCGATTGATCCCGAGTGCTGTTTTTAGGTAACTTAATTAACACTTCACCAAATATTTCCATGGCTGACTTCCGTATGCTAAACATCCGGCAGTGCAGTTGATTCACCGTGATTTTCTTTGAACATTTAATTAAACATATGTCTTCTAATGATTTCTCTTGTTTCCAATAACCAAGGCCGAAATATATCATCAAATGGTTACAAGTTATATTTGGCGCTTGCAATATTTAGCTCTGTCAACATCACCACATACATAAAAGCACCCCTGTAACTGAAAACCTCCTACCAGTGCATGAAACCTTGGTTTTCTTTGAGTCTGCAATGTATATGGATCAGCTTGCAGAACTTATAAATCAAGGTGTTCAATTTGCGCTCCTAACCAACAGCAAAGAACATATTCTCGTAAGAGAGCATGCATAATACGATAAACAATCAGAAGTGAGTAACTGTACTCCCATAATGTAGCTACTGACTTGGCTACTATACTGACTCCTGCTGTCTCTAAAACGTTATGTGTTCAACTGAACCGTTGTTGTCTATATGGTAGCTTTTGCTTGATCATAGATCTAAACTGCGTGAAAATCCAACTTGAATTTGACTGAGTGGCCTGAATTCAATACCCACATGTAAATGCACTCAGCTACAGGAATCTCCACTAAATGTGAGTAGTTTATTGCTCTGATCCACTCCTTTCCTCTCCTCTGACATTACTGGCAACTGTCATTGTCATTATAACTACCATTACTAGTACATGGGGCTTCCCCCAAATTTTAGTACTTCTACACGTAACAGAAAATCTGCCATGACTCACACATACGGTCATGGAACCAGGATACCGGGCCTACACTCAACTGGGAAACAAACCCTATATAACTAGTAGCCTCAGATGCATCAAGGTACCGGTGCTATACTTCCAATCGTGGCTCGCACTTCACGAATTATTGTTATCTACTGTGATTTCCACTCGGCCAGTAGATATCAGCACATTAACTTTTCCGTTGAGTATATCTCAGCAGTTGGCACTCTCAGTAACAGTTAGTTCTTGGGTGTTTCTTGAACGTGTGTTTTGTTGCGGGAGACAATAAATTATTTTTTTCTTTTTCGAGCAGCTTTAACTGTGCTGTAAGATGTAGAATTGGATGAGATTTTTCAATAGAATTTGTGGGTAAGAGGGTACATTTACTTCGTGGAGTGAACGCCAAAAATTGCTTCCACCCTCAAGATGTTCAGTGGGTCGCTGAATGACTTTAAGATTAGGTATTGTCATTATTTTGGAAAATTTAATTGACTGTCGGAAACTGCCCGTCTCATGAAAGAATAAGCAATGCTTCCATACCTTCGGAGAGCTCCCTTTTTAGACATACTACTCACCCGGGTCTTAAATACTAATCTTATCAGTTTTTCTGTGTATCGTAAACCAACCGCTGTTCCCTGTATGATTCCGTTTTCGTCCTTTAACCCTATTTGCCATAAATCTACCTCCTTCTACTTCCATATGAAACGAGCTTATTCTCATTCGTCGTCACCCGGGACCCTGGACAATGAACTTAAGTACATTCAGAATATGGCCCGATTGTTCGGGTTCCCGGATTCGTACTTTGGACGCTTCATGAATATTATTCAACGATCTCGATCTCTCGATCCACTACCCTAACTAACCCCAAAACAATTTTACGGTACATTGGCAAGACTAAGTTTTCTCAACCACTTGTGACAATCCTTAGAAAGACATGCAAGAAATATGGTCTTGGATTTGGAGTCTCGACTCGTAATATCTTTTCTATTATCAGAACTGATCGTGACGTGATTCCCGATCTATCTAGACCCGGTGTATACCGCATACCTTTAGTCAACCCTAATAACTAGAGGATGTGAAATATTATATAGGTTCGACACTCAGGACCTTAAAAGTCTGATTATCGGAACACCAATATTACTTGAGATCAGGCTCCACCAACACAGCACTAACTGAAACTGTGGAAGAAGAGGGAAAAATACCCGACTGGAAGAACGCCGTGGTTTTGAACTCTAAAGTAACAAGGGGAAATGTTTTCCTCTCCGAGAGCCTATATATCCATTCATATGGGCCTCTATGCTGTAATTCAGAACTTCCGTCATTCATTCCACACATATGGAAGAAACTAATCCCCATCGATATGCCTGGAACCACTATGGACAATATTGCATAACCTTTCATATCTTCGAACTTTTGACCGTTTTGATTTGCTATGTTCGACAGAAGTCAACGCAGACTGTTGCATCATGGGTTAAACCTAATTGTATATATGTGGACCACTTATTGTTCTTTATAGCCTTAAGCCTGAAGGTGGGATCTAGGGATCCCGAAAGATCTCGCTTTTAACTTTGCTTTTACTTGTGAATAAAGTTTTTTTAAACTAGTCTATAGTATCAGCGGGGATAATTTTTAATCGTACGTAGACAGCTTTTATGACTTACATGTTCGGAGAGTGGCTCCGCAGTTTCATATGCTCATATTCCTGTTGATATCGTGATGATTCTAGAGTATTTTTTGCCATACTATTGCCCTACGATGAGACAATCGTGGAATTGTCACAGCGTGTTGTTTCCACGTGTCCATTGAGACATGTAGCGAATGCTATCACTAATGCAGAATATTAATTTGTAACAAAGGAAAACGAAAAATTCATTTAGCATACCAAATTCTTAAATATTTATTCCGACGGAACAGTCGTCATTCCTAAGAACACTGCTTTCAGGTGTTGATTCGCTTTATAAGACAGTTCTTACATTGCATGTAATGAAATAATTTTTAAATTTACGTAATCATTTCATTTATTCTGCATGACATGCACTTTCACTTTATGGGAAACCAAAACTTTTCCGACATAATAAATATTTTGGAGTAGAGACACATTTAACATTCATAAAGGTAATTTTAAGTGCCAACCAAAATAATCACGAAACGGGACTATTACACAACTGACGTGCAGCTTCTTTCCGAGTAGCGGAAAATGGCAGCACACTAGCCCTGACTCGTAAATAGCAGAAGGCGGGACGCAGTTAAAAGTATAACAAAAAAGATTTAGTGAACTTTTGTATCTTAACATGGCTAATAAGGAATTGCACCTCCAATTTGGAATGTGGGTTTGACAGGTCGTCCAATCCTCATGTTCCCTTTTCCTTTAGTGGTTCGTTTCCGATATTGGGAAAATTGTTGGCCATAGAGTCTTTGCTGGGTGTCTCAACTTTGTGCTGCGAACCATGATTTAGTTTAATGAATCTCGCCAACAACAATTACAGGTCGTCAATGAAAACCGAAAACTCAAAATACTTGATAACTATTAGAATCAATAAATCAAAATCTGTAGAGAAGTGGACATATACATCGACTTAAAAAAGAAAGGATGCGGAAATGCGTTTTGTAATAATTGTTTATCGTTTGTATGGCTGTAGGTGAAATAAAATTGTTATTGTATATTTTTATGATTATTCAGCACTTGATTTGACATCTGAGAAAAACTTCATTTATTTTGGTCTTGTATGAATTATGACATTCGCATGATATTGAGTTGTCGTTTTGAAATTAGAGATTGTTGTATGTGCGGTCGGTTGAGTATTGAAAGCTAGCAGCTACCCCGAAATTTTGGGGCTGGTTTCTAGCACGAGCAAAAATCGCCAAGCTTTAGTATTTTTGTATCCGACTTTTGTAAAGCACCTTCCAGAAAGTACCTCCTTCTAACTTTATAATTGCAGCTCTTTTACGCAGAAAGTAAAATATTTCTGCGGCAGCTGAAACAATTTTATAACTCCTCTGAGGAGCCTTTGAGTATGTAATTGCAATAACGAACTATAAAAAATTATCAAATTTACAAACTCCAAATTGGTGTTCTTTTGAATTATTAGCTTGATGAGGATCAGATTCCTCGGAAAAGAATGATATTCATGCATTCAGGGGGATTTTTCAGTTTAAAAAGGTTTATTCTGAGACACATTGGCTGCTTCAACCGCGAAACGTTAGTGTTCAGCTCTGCATAGTTTTGCGATTACATTTGACACTTTTTTGAGCTTTTATAGTGCTGCGTCTGTATGCTTTAATTACTGTAAACTTTGAGTTACTGAACTTTTCTTTCGGTGCTATTTTCTCTTTTATAAGCGCAACTGAACGAATGTTGACTGGTCTGATAACAGGAGTTGTCAAGTCATGAAAAAGCACAAAGTTTGGGAAACGTATCCTTCAGACAAATTCATAAATCCTTTGCAGTGTCTTACACAGTTTGGTAGAATTACGCTTCCTTTAAATCTTATACTTATGGGATTAGTCAAATTAATGCTCTTTGCCCGGACTCATGAATCTGTGGCTGATAGTTCTTTGTCTGGCGCTCTTTGGCCAAACCTGGCCCTTGCGCCAATAAAATCCACCAACCAACCAACCAACCCGGACTCATGGGTGCAATCAGGAGTGGAATCTGTGTACTCTAGTGACTTTCTGTTATTGCACGTAGTTGTAATACGTTCTAAGTGATATCCCTGAACCAATCCACGTAAGTTCCATGTAATGAAAAAAATAAAAATACTGCATCCCAACTGTAACAAATTGTTTATTCAAGATCAGTGTTTAAGGACTTAAATGCTTGGTTTCCCCTTCAATAGTTAGATTTGCTTACTGCTATACATTCAGAACATTTGATCAAAATATTAAAATGCTTACAGGTGACTTATATTGCAAGATCTTTCACACACCAACAAAGATCTTTCTAAAATGACAGAAATGTGTTTCCTCTTTCTTTCACTTCCAAAATCCGGCATCCATTAAATGGTTTGAATCCGGATTTTGGTAGTTGCATGTATTAGCCACCACGTTGGTTTTGTTACTTTGAAGACCTTCCTTTGCAAGAGGGTCTGACCGTGTCCTTTGTCTCTTTACTCATGCGCGTGGCATGTCGTTCCCGTAAATCTGGCACTAGGTACATTTCGCCAGCCCCCCCGACCCCCGCTAATTCAAAATTCAACAGTGCCATTGGTTTGTGCTACGTTTGTGCTGGTTTGTGCCGCAAACCGTGTCGTTTTTGCTAGCATAGTTTTTGAGATATTCAAAATATACTGCCCCCTGGTGGCTAAACTATTCTTACCAAAAATCAGAAATGACATGCAAAAGAGTTCTCATCAGGAGCTATATTCCTGTAGAAAGAATTTTTCGAATGTGAGTTTTAGAAGCACAGATATCGGGAAAAACGAAGTTTAGTTTTACGCCCGTAGCGTAAAATATATACGTAACGTGTAAAATGTGGCTATACTTAAAATAGTTTTTAACATAAACGGAATCGAAAGGTAAAACCTTATTTTCAATCGATAGTTTAGAAGTAAAGATATGAAGTAAAAGATATTTAGATATCGATATCATTTGCATTTACGTAAAAATCGTAAAAATATCACACTGCGAAATTGTGCATCGTAAAGAAAAAAATGAAGGATCATCATTCACAAATTTGAATCTTTCCAACGCAAAAAAAAAAAAATAATAATAATTTAAAAATCGGACTAATAGTTGCAGAGATAAGGTGTGCACAGACGGACGGGCAAACCGGAAACATAAGCAGGATCTTTTTTACAAAAGACGAGCTGAAAACATACCTGTTGTTTTATTTACGCTTACATGTAGCTGATCATATCATTACATGCTGAGCAATATATACTATCAGAGACAATGAAATTTGCACACCTAGAGGAAAACATGATACAACCGTGAAACTTTGCAAATAGCTAGAGCACGTGCTGGTATGCAAACGGTCCACGTTTGTTGCGATTGAGCATGACCACACACACTGTGGTGGCGCTGCAAAAACGAATCGGCCAACGGCGTGTAGTCAATGCCCCATGTAAACGAAAAACACCGGCCGACGCAAGCAAGAGTGCAGAGTGACAAGAATGCCGGGTGAACACCAGATACGTCGATTTACGCAACATACGGATTTGGAGAGAGGCCTGATCCTCGGGCTGAAAACCGCAGGGTGGTTGGCGTGCCGTGTAGCTCGCCACGTTGATCGTTCTGACCTTACCATCCCACTTATTTTAGGAGCAGCGGACACGTGACGGCACTGCCACACGGCAGAGTGGCTCTTGACGGACCAGCAGGACGACCGATAGAGAGGATCAACGGATCGTGAGCCAGGCAAGAACGGATCCCACGGGGACAAGGTCCACTATACAGGCAGATGTAGCAGCTCCTGTGTGCCCACAAACCATTTCCCAACGACGCGCAGAAGTGAATCTGCGATCCCAGCGTGCCTTGCGTGTGCTGCAATTAACACCGGAACGTCGCCGGCTCCGTTTGCAGTGGTGCCAGAACAGATCGACGTGGAACACCACAGATTGGCAACGTGTGGTGTTTAGCGATGAGTGCCGCTCCATTTTGGGGACACATGATCATCGTGTCCGGGTGTAGAGGTCCCCTGGTCAACGGCCCAATTGCAACCGCGCTACCGAGCGCCACACCCCCCACTGCAGGTATTATTGTCTGAGGAGCCATAGCCTACGATAGCCGATCATCTCTAGTAGTGGTACGTGGATCATTGACGGGCCAGCGGTATGTGGGTGAGATCCTACAGCTCCATGTGTTGGCGTTTCTGGCCGGGATTCCAAGTGCGCTATACCAGCAGTATAATGCCCGCCCTCACACGGCTCGGGTTGCCTAGGACTGCCTACGACATGTCAAGATAATTCCATGGCCTTTCCGCTCCACCGACATGCCCCTTATCGAGCATGAGTAGGCCAGTCTGTTTTTGACAACTGTAAAACAGCCGCCACGGTAGCGCAGTGGTCTAAGCGCTGGCTTATAATCATTCGTCCCTGATGGGTCCGGGTTCAAATCCCGTGAGTCATGGATATTGTGTTTGTCTAACGGCACTGGCTGTCTCCCTTCCCTGGAACCAGTAGCCCTAAATTAGGGAAGGGAGACTGTTTATAACCAAATTAACTACTCACGGTGGTCGCTAAACCCTCAATAAAAAAACATCTAAAATATCTGTGGTCAATTTTTTTGATTGAAGGTTTAGCGACCACTGTTAGCAACTCGATAGGCTGTAAGTAGTCACCCCACTACTTTACGGCTACTGGTTTAAGAAAGGGAGAGAGCCGCCCAACACGTGTGGGCCAGTCTGCCGCAGGACAAAACCAGGCGTCTGTTCACCTCCAAGTGGGACCGTATTGCAGCATGTATCGTAAAAATCTCACACTGATAGTTCTGTGTCTGGCGCTCTTTGGCCAAACATGGCCCTTGCGCCAAAAAAATCAACCAACCAACCAGCATGTATCGCCGCATGAGGCGGTGCGGCGCGCTATTGAAGATCACCGGACTGCGTGCCAAAGATCTCTGTAACTATCCTGCAATCTGTTTTTGCCATCATGTGTATCATTCATATGTATCATTACGTCTGTAAAATATTAGTTTAATCCGATGCTTCCTTCTTGGTGCGCAAATTTCATTGTCCGTAATGTGCATACGTATATATACACACACACAGTCGAGTCACATAATTGTGACCACCTCCTACTTTTGAGGTCAACAGCCCGTAGCCAATGAAAGAAGTGACGTGTCCTGAGGTGGCTTGAAGGGTATTGTAGGTGTGGGTAGGCATTCTGAAAACATATCACTCGTTGCTGTTATGGATAAAAGGAGCGATTTCTCAGATTTGCAAAAAGGGATGATTATCGGCTTTTGGGCCAAGGGTGGCAGTATTTATGAAACAGCGCAGTTTGTGAACTGTTCGCGTGCTGCAGTGGTTAAACTGTATCGTGTTTGGAGAAATGGCACCATTAAGAATAAACGACGTGGAAACTGCGGAGCACCACGTGCCATTGATGTGAGGGGTGAACGTTGGCTTCGAAGGTGAGTGAGGACTGATCGACACCCTAGAATGGAGCAACTCACTAGGTGAATGAACCAGAGGGGCTACCGGAAGTGCTCCTAAAACTACAGTTCAGTGAACACTGCGTCGTTTGGGGCTCCGATGTAGAGGGATGGTCACTGCACCTATGCTAACGAAGGTTACTCGGCAGAAAACACTTATATTTGCACGGCAGTATCGGAATTGGACCTCTGCTGATTGGCAAAAGATTGCCTTCTCCGATGAGTCACGTTTTTTGCTTCATTGAACATATGGACGTTGGCGTATAAAACGAGAAACATCGGAGAGCAAACACTCTGCACCCACTGCTGGAAGAACTCAAGCTGGTGGGGCAGTGGTATGGTCTGGGGAATGTTTTCGTGGCATTCCCTGGGTTCACTCATGCCTGTGGTAAACACTGTGCACCGAAATGTTTATGAATCCATCTTTGCAGACCACGTACACCAATACATGCTAATTTTTTCCCCTGGGGCGGATTGAGAGAACACAATGAAGATTTAAAATTACTTCCCTGGTCCCCTAATTTACCAGACTTAAACCCAATTGAGCATCAGTTGGACCACCTCGATAGTGTTGTTCACTCTATGGATCCTCCACCACGCACCCTCCAGCAGCTGTCAGATGCACTGCAGTCAGCAAGGCTCAACATACCTGTGAACACTTTCCAAAACCTTATTGAGTCAATCCCAGCCCGGCTAGCTGTTGTCGGCGCTGCACACGGCGGTAACTCTTGATATTAGCTGGTGGTCACAATAATGTGACTGGACCGTGTATCTATATAGTAATTATTAATTTCTTTAGTACGTCACTGAGAGGTCAGTCATGTTGTTTTCAGTTATGTGGAATAAATTAATTGATTTGCTGTTGCATCTTATGACCATTTGTCCGAGAAGAGTCTGGATTCGAATTCCAGTGAGGCATGGATGTTGTGTTTATCTCTTACGGGACAAACTCTCTCGCTTCCCTGGAACAAGTGGTGTTAAATTAGAGGTGGACGACAAACTGTTTATTGCCATCGAGTTGGTGAAGGTGGTCCTTAACCCCCATCACCCGCAAAAAACGAATAGGATAGTAACGGTGGTTTATAATGATCAAATATTCGAAGAACAACGGTTGGTGAATTAGTGAAGCAGCATATCGTTTGATGAATGAGGGCCAAATGTATAGGTAAAGTTCAGGATTATCGATCATTGATAGTAGTAATCATAGTCAGTTGTAGAGGTGGGCTTAACAGTGATTTTCCTTTCATAATGTCAACGGTGACAGTTGCATGAAAGTAACAGTCACTTCAGACGGTGTCAAAATCACCGATTAACAGCTGTAACGGAATTGGAAAGAAGCATGGAACTGCGGATCACTGTCTAATTTATAATACTGACAAAATCGCTGTTACAATCCGATCGCTTCGAATTCTTTGTTTAGGAGCAAACGCACAACGAAATCCAAAACAAATACCTTAAGCGGGGGGGGGGGCCAAAGGAAGGCTGAAAGAAAGCGGACATCACTAGCGACCTCTATCATATTTCAACAGAAAATATGGCAAATTCTTTAGATAAAGTGACATGGTATCCGAAACTATGACGTAACAGTGATTTTCGACTCCAAGCATTGCTGGGTCACGTCTAACGGGGGCATTCTTATCAGTGAATTTGGAAGTATTATTTTTTGTCACTGTTCGTCGTAATGGTGACAGTATGTTTTCAGTAACGGTGACAAAGTAACAGTGACGTCATTTCCGACCGATCTCTAGCCAATGGATACCTATGCCCGCTCCAGTGGATTATTGATCTATGCGATGCGCTCGCTTCTAACCATTACTTCCACATGGTGCTGGGTTCGAATCCCGGCTGGGCCATGGATTGGGTGTGCTTGTCTCACTGCAATGGCTCTCTCCCTTTCTCGAACGAGTAGCCGTAACGTCGGGGGGGGGGGGGGTGACTACTTACAGCCTATCGAGTTGCTAACAGTGGTCGTTAAACCTTCAATCAAAAAGAGAAATTGACCACAGATATTTTAGATGTTTTTTTTTATTGATGGTTTAGCGATCACCGTGAGTAGTTAATTTGGTTATAATCAGTCGCCCTTCCCTAATTTAGGGCCACTGGTTCCAGGTAAGGGAGACAGCCAGCGCCGTTAGACAAACACAACATCCATGCCTCACGGGATTTGAACCCGACCCATCAGGGACAAATTATTATAAGCCAGCGCTTAGACCACTGCGCTACCGTGGCGGCTGTTTTACAGTTGTCACAAACAGTGTTTTTTTCGTCGACCACCGTGAGCCACCCAATGGAGCAGTTGTGTGTTCCTAATTTAGGGCAACTTTTTCCAGGTAAGAAAGAGAACCACTGTTGTAAGACAAACACAGCTTTCATGATTCACCATGATTCAAACCCCCGCATGTCTTAGGCGAAAGATTCAAAGCCAATGCATAGACCACTGCACCACTGGGGCGGTGAAGTTGTTTCTACTTATGCTAATATATTTTTGTTGCTATGCGCAGAATAGTAGGGCTTCTAGCAACTGGATTCCGTACTGATAGTTTGTTTAGTAAATAAAATAAAATTGCCATAACCGTCTTCATGCGAATTTTTCTGTTCGATCAATGATAGCAAAGTAATGTATCATGCAGTCAGGGCCGCGCAAAAGGCATTTGCCGTCCGAGTGCAAGCCCAGATTTGCCGCCCTTTGTACGAGATATATTTTTAATTTTTAACGAGTCTTTTTTCAAACAGATCGTGCTTACGTTATCGGTTTGTCCGTCCGTCCGTCTGTTGACACCATATCTCTTCAACTACTAATCAGATTTCAAAAATTATTTTTGCATTGGGAAGCCTGAAATGTGCGAATGATGATTCTTCATTTCGTTTTCTCATATGATACACAATTTAGCCGCTAGAGGGCGTAAACGCAGATGATGCCGAATTCGAAATACATTTTATTCAATATATTTGCTTCTAAACATCCGATTGAAAAATTTCTTTAATCTTTGGATTCCATTTATGGCTAGTACTATTTTAGGTATAGTCATTTTTTCAAGTTGTTTATAGATTTACAAAGGAAGGCGTAAAGGTAAATTTCATTTTTTCCGATATCTTTGCTCCTGAAATTCGGATTTGAAAAATTCTTTCTGCAGCGGGTATGATAGGACATCGTTTGCATATATTTCTGATTTTTTTTTTTTTTTTTTTTTTTGGATTGAAGGTTTAACGACCACCGTGAGCAACTCAATGGGCTATAAGTAGTCGCCCGTCCCTAATTTAAGGCCACTGTTTCCACGGAAGGGAGAGAGCCAGTGTCGTAAGACAAACACAACATCCATTCCTGACGGGATTCAAACCCTGACCCCTTTCGGACGAATGATCAGAAGCTATCGTTTAGACCACTGCGCCACCGACGGCTGTACATCATTTTAAAAATAATTGCGTAAGGAATTCAAAACGTTTTACTGATCTAACATATCTGCATTGTTGTACATGAAGTGGATGAGAAGACAGAAAGAAATTGGAAAGCTAATATAAACTTCTTTTTTCTGGTTAAGTACAAACTGTTTAAGTTACGAGAAATAAAAAAAATAGAACTCGTTAAACTTGTTAATTTAGTCAATGAATGTCACATATGTTTCAAGACATACTTCTCTGTATGTACACATACATAATGTATCCATAATTTTTATGCATAATTATTATAAGTCAATTGTTTGTATGTACACATACATAAAATTGTCTAATAATTATTGGGGTTGCCTTTGTTTTTAATTGCTAAGACATATCTCCTGGGCATACTACTCAAAAGGTGTTCAAGTTCATCTTTGATGTTAGATGATACCAACATGAAATCATAGTGCCGCCCCGGTGGCGCAGTGGTCTAAGGCGATGGCCTCTGATCATTCGTCCGAAGGGGTCCGGGTTCGAATCCCGGTGAGGCATCAATGTTGTGTTTGTCTTACGGCACTGGCTCTCTCCCTTCCCTGGAGCCAGTGACCTTAAATTAGGGACGGGTGACTGCTTATAGCCCATTGAGTTGCTCACGGTGGTCGTTAAACCTCCAATAAAAAAAAAAAAAAAAAAAAATCATAGCTTCAAGTAACTTTACTTAATTTATAGGATTTCTCGCACTTACCTGTTTCAGTTTCATCCAAAGTATTCGATCGGATTAAAATTCGGCTATTGTGTAGGACATTGCAACCTCCCGACAGTTTAAGAAACCAACCACCTGTCCGCTACTCGTGTCCGATGGCAGGGCACGTTGTCGTCCTGAAAATGATATCACTATTTGGAAACGTGTTAACAGATAAAGGAAGCATTGTCCCTCTCCAGTACTTGTATATAATGGGCAGCATTCATGTTATCTTCAATGTTGCGCAGTCTACCCACTCCATGAGCTGAGATGCAACCCCACATCATAACGGCAGTAGCATGCTTTACTGTTTGAATGTAGGTACAGTAGGGTTCATATCATGTTGTCAGCGTCATACGTACAAATGTCCTCCTTTTGTTATGAATCAAATTCTTTCGTCACTCCAGATGATCTAATGTCATTGATCCACAGTGCATCATTTATGAATTCGTGCTCACTGTAGAATCATGATCTGTTTGTTATTATAGAAAGGCTTGTTCGCAGAAATATCTCGAAGACTAAGCTACCACAAACGACACGTTTTGTGGCACAAACCAGCACAAATGAATGGCTGTGTTGAATTTTGAACTTGTGATATGAGGGGGGGGCATTCCCTCAACCCGCCAAATTAATTTTATATTCAAAACAGGCTGGGGATATGGTCCACACCGAAATTTAGGTATTTAATAACTCGGAAGCTAAGCTAGCACAAACGACAGGGTTTCCGGCAGAAACCAGCACAAACGAATGACACTGTTGAATTTTGAATTTGCCGGCGTGTGGGGCTGAGCATCCCCCCCCCCGCCAAACTTACATTTTGAATATCTCAAAAACTAAGCTAGCACAAACGACACAGTTTGCGGCACAAACCAGCACAAACGTAGCACAAACGAATGACACTGTTGAATTTTGAATTTGCCGGGGTGGGGGTTAAACATTTCCCCAGCCCCCTAATTTATATTTTGAATATCTCAAAAACTATGCTAGCACAAACCAGCACAAACGTAGCACAAACGAATGGCACTGTTGAATTTTGAATTTGCTGGGGTGTGGGGTTGAACATTTCCTTAGCCCCCCCAATTTATATTTTGAATATCTCAAAAACTATGCTAGCACAAACGACACGGTTTGCAGCACAAACCAGCACAAACGTAGCACAAACGAATGGCATTGTTGAATTTTGAATTTGCCGGGGTGGGGGGCTGACCATTTTCCCAGCTCCCCAATTTATATTTTGAATATCTCAAAAACTATGCTAGCACAAACGACATGGTTTGCGGCACAAACCAGCACAAACGCAGCACAAACGAATGGCACTGTTGAACTTTGAATTTGCCTGAGTGGACGGCTGACCATTTTCCCAGCCCCCCCCCCCCCCCCAATTTATATTTTGAATATCTCAAAAACTATGCTAGCACAAACGACACGGTTTGCGGCACAAACCAGCACAAACGTAGCACAAACGAACAAACGAATGGCACTGTTGAATTTTGAATTTGCCGGGGTGGGGGGCTGGCGAAATGTACCTGCTTTCTTGATCCAGGTAGTGCATTCGAAAGTAGAGAGAAATTCTACCAATCACCGTTTAGAAAGTAAAATTACATATTTCTTTGATATCAGAAAGGCCCAGATACCGGAGGTTATGTACACGTTGGAAGTGGCTGTTGAAAAGTGTCTTGCCTTAGATATACATTGTATGCTCGTTACTTACCAGTTGGCCGGTATCAATTGCAGTCAGCAATACGAGCACCAAGCTTTAGCAAATAACAGGACACTTACGCACGCGGAAGTGAAAATCGTGAATTTAATGAAACTTGAATTTAATTTTATAAAAACCTATGCCTTGAGAAAGGAGAGCTCGGATATCGTCACAGAATATTAAGCACGTAGGCAAATTGCATTTAATGTATTATAATACACTGCTGGCCACCAAAAATGCATACCAAGAAGGACACGAGACAGCAAAGCCAGATTTACTGTACACATAACAACAGGTACAAAGATGAAACGATTGAGCTTACAGGCCCGTGGGACTTGCGGAACACGCAGACATCAATAGTTCATGTTTCCCCCATGGCTGGCAAAAACGGCCGCTACACGCCACGGCGTCGAACGAAAGAGGATTTGGATGTGGGCTTGGTGTATGTCGATCCAAGGTGCTTCCACACGTTGCCACAGTTCATCAGGCGTAGCCACGGGTGGTGCTAGCCGGGCCATTCGGTTGCCGATCAGTTACCCACTAACGGCAGGAAGACTTACTAATATTCGATCCCGGACTCATCCCGTGGGAATTGACAGAAGCCAGCACTTTTTAACGACCACCTTAGGCATCCTGGCCGGCTTACGGTGGTCGCTAAGCCCTCAATAAAAATGTTGGATCTTCTTTTTTGAGCATTACAGATTGTCACCTGATGGTAGTGAAAAGCAAATGTTCATATCAATTCAATTGCCATTCTTAGAGAAATTGCAACTAAATATCCCAAGGGAAAGAATATCATGCCGAATTCAATGAAAATACATGCTTTCGGCATGCGGAAAACAACGAAATTTACCTAAAGGGTCACAAGGTCACTTTTTGTGTATTGGAAAAAATGCCGCTATTAATGAACCGATACCTTACAAAAAGGGACGCAAGTTTAATGCAGAAGGGAGCTAATAAACGTATTTCTAAGACCTTCATATTTTTCAAAAATAGCTAGAAAAAACACGATTTAATTAAAAATTCCTACCTTGAAATGTGTAAACTAAGCTCAATTAAATCACAGGTTAGAAATCCATCCCCTGAATCTCGAAAATCTACTTAAAGCCTTTTTAAAGGCGATACAAATACGTTCATAATAACAAACGACAATATTTCAGAAAAAAATAAAACCTGAAAATTTTATATATTTCATTTTATGAAAAAAATACTAAAAATTAGAAAATTCACAAATAAATTGTAAATATAGGCAATATAACAGAATGAACATGTTTTTAATTTTGTGTCATATAAAACCAAAAAAACAAGAAAGATAACTCCGAAATTTTTGAAAATGACACAGAAAATTTCGAGCATTAACCTTATAGTATTGGGAAAACCGCGTGAAAGGTCAAATATGTATGTAACATAAGAAAATGTTTCTCATCAATTGTTTTTATGTTTCACTCTTACAGTGAAGAGGAAACCTTAATCGGGCACAATGCAATGCCAACATTTCCACATATTTAGAGTGCATATGAATCGATTCTTTTAATATTTAAGTGGTTCGCAGCGTAACGGGTGCGGACGTTACACATAACACAGTCATTCATTGCAGTAAAAAACAGAATATTCTAGTTGCATCTTAAATTGTAAACCCAGGTTTAGCTTTTGAAGTTTTAAGGAGAAAGAATGAATTCGAATTAAACTTACTGTGTTTCAATAAAACCTTTTTTGTGCCGTTAATGTATAATCCATGTGATATATAGAAGAACAAGTTAGTTAAATCATGCAATGCATTGAGTATAATATGCTTTCCAACATACCAGAAATCATTACTCAAGTTATTACTTAAGTAATGAGAATAATGGCTGTGGAAAAAACCTCGGTCCTGTGCCCTGACCTTTAATCCCATTTAAATGATATTCAACAGAACCGGTTTGGTATACCTCCGAAATAACATGATTACATTTTGTCGCTATCAAAGCATTTTTAGTAAGTTACGATGCATAAGGGCTATGGAATAAATCCCGCTCCTGTGTCCTTACCTTTGAGCCCATTTTCAATAGAATTCGTCCTCAGGCAAGACCCTACAACATACTAACATTTCATCCAAATCGAAGCATTTTTACGTAAGTTATGACGCATAATGGCGATGGAAGTGATTCCGCTTCTATGTCCAGCCCTTTGACCCCATTTCTCACATTTTCAATAAGGTTTGTCGCCAGGTGGTCCCCTACCACATACTAAAAGTTCATCGAAATCGAACCTCTTTTAACGTCAGTTATGACGCATAACATCATTGGAATGAATCCAACTCCTATGTACTGACCTTTGACCCTGTTTCGTTCACTTTAAATAGGGTTCCTTCCCAGGTGATCCCCTACCAGATACTAAAATTTCATCGAAATCGAACGATTTTTACGCGAGTTATCCTGCGGACAGGCATACGCACACAAAGCGTGACGTAATGAGGCAGATGGGAATCACGACCATCTGCTTGCCGTAAGTGTGACGTCATGAAACTTTAATAAGATCCACACACAATGCGTGACGCAATAAGACAGATGGCTTGACCGCGCGCCAACATTCTCAAAGGCGAGATTATGACGTCATAAGATTTCTAAGCATTGGTAACATTAATGGAACAACGCCATTACTAAAAACGTTATAATTCGGGGTGGTTATTTAACGCACTAAACGAATTCTCCTAAAGTCGAGATCAACCTAAATCGATTTCTAGTACCAGAAAACGGTAGGTTAACGACTTTCATCAAAAATTCTTAGAGACGTTTTCAAAATAAAATGTACATACATACATACATACAAGGATTGCTACTTTAAGGTGGACGTCAAGTAATTTTGCTTCCTATACTTCCAATGGAAAAACTTCTGTACACATTTTCTTCACAATTAATGCCTTCCCAAGGATGAAAATTTGAACATCCATTAAAATATCTTCATTTTATAACTTGCAATACTTAATATTTTCTGAAACAAAACCATAATTATGCAATGCAACACTTGTTTGTCTACTGACGTCATGAAAATACAGGTCGCGCCATCTTTTTTCTGGACAATTAATGCGTTCACAAGGATAAAAATTTGAACATCGATTAAAATAGCTTCATTTCATAACTTGGAATACTTAATATTTTCTAAACCAAAACCGTAATTATGCAATCCAACATTTTTTTTTGTCCACTGACGTCATCAAAGTACAGGTCGCGCCATCTTTTCTCTGGTTTCAACACCACCAAAGGAAAAGTGATTGATTTTTAATATAATTATGGATATGTTTTAGAAAATATGAAGTTTTCCAAGTTATAATATGAAGTTATGTTAATTGATGTTCAAATTTTTATCCTTGGGAACACATTAATTGTGTAGGAAATGTTTACAAAAGTTTTTCCATTGGAAGTATAGGAAGCAAAATTACTTGATGTCCACCTTAATAATATGGGATAAGGGCAATGGAATTGATCGCAATCCTATGTCCTGACGTTTGATCACATTTCGTCCATTTTCAAAAGGGTTCGTCCCCAGGTGGTCCTCTACTACATACTGAAATTTCATCGAAATCAAACCATTTTTACGCACGTTATGACGCATAAGGGCAATGGAATGCATCCCGATCATATTTCCTGACCTTTGACCCCACTACACGCAATTTTGAATAGGGTTCGTCCCCAGGTGGTCTCCTACCACATAGTAAACTTTCATTGAAATTGAACCATATTTACGCAAGTTATGTCGCATAAGGCCAATGGAATGATCCCGCTCCTACGTCATGACCTTTGACTCCATTTGTCCCATTTTCAATAGGGTTCGTCCCCGGTGGTCCCCTACCACATACTAAACTTTCATCGAAATCGAACCATTTTTAAGACAGTTATCGTGCGGACAGACGGACGGACGGACGGACGGACAAAGCTGGAGCATATACGCTTCTTCAACTTACGGTTGGAAAGCGTAAAGAAAGGATGTTTTTGTTCCGCTAACCGAAAAACATTTAATGCTGAAACGCCACTAGATTCGTACATCTTGGAATTCATATCTACTATTGCTCTTTCATTATCACTGCTCGACATCGCAGGTTCAATAAGTATATCATCAAATATGCAACTTCGTTTTCTAATTCGTCCGCGCCGATGTGGCGCTGGCCAATGGTATAACGAATAAGGAGGCTTGTAAACCTGTCTGGAGACACTATTAGAGACGGCTGTTGTCCACACCAATGCTGCTTTTGTTTTCTCTGTTACCAAAAGTTCAAATGAGGAGAGTGGATAAACACATTCTTCTTAATAGTTTTTCCGATTCTCGCTACGGAATTGTTTACCCTAACCTTCATTTTTTTTCTGATATCGAGTTTTCTAGAAAAGGAACTACCGATAAAAGTGCAGTGACTTCGTAATAAAACATTTTACACAGTATTCTTTGTCCGTTTAAAAATATCGCATTCGTTGTGTGTTCGTGCCTCATGGATGTTTCGTTTTTTTAGACCAAAATTGCTTTGATCAATTTTTACACTGATTTACACAACCTAACAACTATTTATATTAAATTCGGCAAATATATTTTTATTCGAAATGATGTCTTTCAGACAATAATATTACATTGGACATACTCGTACGCTTACTTGTCTTAACAGGAATGCGCAAATTTAATATTGCAATTTTGTCACTTATGATAAATGACCTTCGTATATATTGCTGCATTCTACTCGGCTGTTACTTTGTGACAGAACGATTGTTCAGTTTCGCGTTCTTGTTTCAGTACGTTTGACCAGCATTCCAGTCACTATAGCGTTATTACCTTGGGTAGGCGCGCTACGTCTGAAGCTGAGCTAGTAGGAGTAAGTGACGCATATCCTCGGATAATGAAAACTGAAAATGTGCGGCAAACGGTGAAGCTGCAGTTCTAAGCCAATATTTGTTTCTTCATGTGGAATTCTTTCTTCGCCGTTAGAAAATTAGGTTAAACAGAAACAGAATACATATGAAAGCAAACAAACCTCACCCAACTGTCTACTAATAGAAAATGTATTTAATATGCTACAATTCGCTTCAATGAAAATATTGCAAGGAAACGTCTAGATAGCGTATCATCTGCCATAAGTATTTCGAAAATATCCCAAGTCTTACCACCCTACAGGAAAATAAACGGTTTTCAGATATATATTGAATCATTTCTTCACATGTGGTACAATCCGATTTGTTCAAAAGTGCATGCGGTTTACCCAAAGCATTTCAGATTAGTGCATCCAATTCTTTAAATATTGGTTACTTCAGGGATACTTGCATCCTTTGGTTCAGCGATAGTCTCAACGTTCAGAAATTCCGTACTGAATACGGTGCATAGATATTTCGTGTTTCTGGAACTTCTATTTTTTGGCTTAATATTCATTTCAGCTGTTTGCGTTTTTTATAATTATCCAATAGTTGCCTTCAAAAGTAACTGAATATGCACTGCCTCCTCGAATTTTGCAAATAATAACCAATTTAGAGCGACTGATATACTATTTAATAATACCTGGCGCAAAAGCTTGACAGAAAAGTTAATTGGTCTTCTGATAAAGTTATTTTTGCAAAGCAATATTTGACAAGTCTACAAGGAATTCTAGCAACCTCATTCGTGCAACCATCTATCTGCTAACAGCTTCCGTATTACTCGGAAAATTTGGGGAATGCATGCATTTACCTAATTACGTACTGTTTTGAATTTGTGGAAAATTGAAGAATTCGGAATGTTTACGGATGTTGCATGGAGAACTTTACGAAGGTTGTAGCGGACTTTTTTGAATAATGTGCCCGTATTTCTTAGTATTTAATTTTTTTAGAAGCTCGGTTATTGTCCATGTTTTCCATAAAAGCTTGAAAAAAAATCAATATTTCATGAACTTCTGTTTAAAAAACACTTATTCTCAACATAAATATTCCTTCTCTCTTAGTTTATTTGGTTATGAACGGCAAATCAACAAGTAAAATACAAATATTCGTTCTAAGTACACATGCGTAGCTATTTAATATATACGTTTCCAGATATATACGACTGCGTTATAAGAGAAGCTTTCGTGGAAGCATGCTGTTTAGCTTTTTCCCATGTGCTCTTCAATTTTCCTCCTGACAATGCAACAGAGGTGATACCTGCCTTTTAAGCACAACTATTCAATAATTTCGTAAAGTCAGAGCCGCTGCTTGGAAAATTCCCTCATAAAGATTCGCTGAAGTTGGGCTATAGCATTCCTATGATGAACAATATTTTACAATTTCTGTTAAAATAGATAAAGATTCTAAACTGTTTGACAGCTAACGTTCAAGCAAAAGCACATTTGAAGTCGCCAGTTCACATGTTTTCCACTGGTCACGAAGATGGATTTTTTAACGCTTTTCCTCTATGAATATATATTTTTTTTTCTGAAAGTCCTGCCACTTTCAACTCAAGTGTTCATTTATCAAATTCTATTGTATTTCCGTTTCGTTTACAATTTGACATCATTCCTAATGTGGAAACGAACAAAGTTTCACTAATATCTTTCCTGCGGAAAATCTTTTGCCTTTGAATCTTGAGGAGAGACATGTAAATGTTGGCTGGTACTATTTTCACCGCTGAATCCTATGGACCCGGCTTCATCTTGTTCGTATGCGAGGAGTGAGGTACAGCGTCTCCTATGATTTGGCACCTCCACCGTTTGTTACATCAAGGAATCCGAGAAATGTTGGTCTTCTTAATTGTTTGGTTTTTGGCATTTGAAACACGCCTAACTGGACCAGTCTGATCTAACATACTGTAAAGAAAATTCTAACCTCCCACTCTCTGCTATAATATTTATTACTGCTCGTTTTATCCCTGTGTCTACGAATGGAGCCTATATTTCTGATGTAATACTTCATCCTCGGGCCCGAATTTCAAGCAGTTCCACTGCTTCTTTACCAGAAAAGTAAATCGTCTAAACGTTACTGTAATATTGTACATTTGTTTTGCTTATTTTGTCTTTATGTGTTGCAAGCTAGCTTCTCGAGAACAGGAAGCTTTGGAAAATCGCAGTGCATAATAATTGTGCAAACGAGACGCAGTGCGATCCAAAAACAGAGGCGGGCTTAACCGTTGCTTCCGAGCTGCTTAATCGTCACGCCACCGCTGAGGAGAAATGTATGGCCGCTTCAGACGGATATTTTGTCAAGGGCATCAGCTCTGACAATATCTGCCGTCCTCCAATAGAAACAGTTGTCAGTAGAGTCTACGCGACGGTAAGGTTAGCCTCGAAATCCTTACAGGAAGTGTTATGGGGAACAGGTTTTTGTCTGTTTCCACACCTTCGCGCGTTCTGCTGTCTTTTTTGATAGAGACAACTTGTTGATCGCCTCTCTAGGCGATTAGAATATGCTCGTTTCAACCTCTTAACAAATAATATTTAAACTTCATAAATTTAATGCTCATGAAAAATAATTCATTCTCTGTTTAAGCTTTTTTTAACAACATTTACGAATCACAATATGAATTTCAGAATTTCATTTAATATGTTCAATTAAAGGCGTATTATATCTTACACATGTGTAAGAAAACCTTCTTATATATGTTGAATGACTAATCATTTCGTATGTTCTTGGATTCAAATAAACTGATTTAGTAACAGGTGGTTGTTTTATTATTAATAGCATCTATATTGCCAAAATATTATCAAACATTGCAGATCAAGGGATTATATGACACCTGAATTTTGACGGATGACCATCTCAATCAACATATAAAGTGGCTATGACACATCTCCAAAATTGTTAAATTGTTGCTGACAGGGCAAAACTTATGCCATTTTGTAATCGCTACCCCAAATACTTACAAGAATAAGTCTAACTTTTGAAACACCAAAATGTATGTTGGGCAGTTCTATCTGCAGTAATAAATTTCCAAAAAAATAAAAATATATCTGTGATTAAAGTTTTGTGAAAAGGGAAATAACTTTTCCAAAACATTTTATTAACGCTAGTCGGAGTATCTGTTCGGTCGAGTGCTAATATTTATACAGGTATGTAATTTAAGTGTGGTTTTTCCAATCCTTAATTTATCGTTTCTCCACGTCTTAATTTACGGAAATGTTTGGTCGAAACATGAAATTTCCCACTTATCACTTTGAAAGGTAAAATCGGCTGTTAACTAGGTGATTAACAGAGTTAAGCCTGTAACGCTGTCTGGCATGGATTTTCAAATTTGGATACATAACGAGTAGATTTGGACAGTGAAGTATGTAGTTTCAGGATTTTTTCGTTAAAGTGAGGTTTCTGGTAACGTTTTCACTTATTTTTATGTTTCTGATACAGACTGCATTTTGTAAATCTAATCTGGAGTTTTATTGCTGCTAAATGTGTTTGACTACATATGAAGCGAATAAATTCGAAGGAACAAAGGTTTTGAATCTGTGGAATGAAACGGAAACTGGAAATGAACTTCCCTCGATCGGAGAGGAATACAAACGCAAAAATCGCTTGGCAATGATCGAAGAACATGTTGGAAAGTGTAAGCGTAGCGCCGGATCGCACGTGCTCATACTTCAGGAGAATTTAATACGAGCGCAAGCTAGTGATGAGTAGGAAAGGTTTTAGTGGAAGGCTTCATGGAGACGCTAAGAAGTTCAATGAGGAAAAAACATAAAGCTTTGTAAACACACACTCTGTCATACTCACTTTTTCGATTTCTCTGTGATTGATTCGTCTTTGACAGGAAGTAAAACCACAGCAAAATGCTTTAATATGGAGATCTCATTATATAACATTAGGTAAAGCAGGGTGTTGGTATATCCAGGAGCGATATTCTTAACTCTCATGACATCACATAACTTATCGGTGAAAGAATGCAGTAATTGCCAGCGGGAAAGTCTGAAGCTTAATTCACTCAAGTCTGCAGATCGGAAGTTTCTTGTGACCCAACACTTACGCTTTCTTTCTTAATTTGTAAAGGAGAGGTGAGAATTTCTGAAAAGAGCATCAGCCAGTTTCGGACGTTAGGGTATTATGAGTGACACAAGATTTCAGATCCCTGGTCGTTAAATGGTTAATACAGTAAAACGTCTGAATGGAGAACACGCTAGAACATCAATGTTCACCCACTAAGTGGATATTTCCGATATTAGGGAGGCATTCTTTTGTGCACCCGTATTCTCATAATACAAAATACTATAGACAGAATGTGCACTAAAATATATAATTATAGTTATATTTTTGGATTAAATGTCTTCTTTGTTGTTCTTTTCTTTTCTTCTTTTTTTTGTTGTTTGACAGTGGGAATCAATACCACTGTACATAAAAGAAGTACTGTATTTTCATTTAAAAATACCGTTTATATAACATTTATCTTAATCGACAGGGTATGATAATATACATAACAGAGCAATTAGATGTTAACATGAATGAAGTTTGGCAGAACCGAATTAAACCAATAGAAAACCACAGAAGCAGTTGCATTATTCTTAGTTTTGCGAACTTCCACATTCTTGGTGTTACGATCTTTAAAATAGTACTTGCTGTTAAGTGCTCATTAGCTGTTTTATTTTATAAGATACATGAGCCAAGGCATGTTGGGGAAGTGCTTGTCACTCAGATACGAGCATCATGCCAATCTGTACAAACACGTATCTGAAACATCTGAGACATTTATTAGGTTAGGTAATCAGTTTTAAAGTTTTAATGTCAATCGTCACGCTGTTGTAAATGGCCATATTGAATAACAAAATAAAAAAGTAAGAAACAGGGCCTGGTTAAAACCTCGGTGCGCCCTTAGGCTAAGACATCTGTGTGGGCTCTCAAAGAATTATGACGGGAAATCATTGTGAAATCCGTTAAAACACGTGACTGTAGCAATATGTTGGTGATAATTAATAGTTGTGCTTTATTCAAATAAATAAAAATATCTGCAGAGTTTTCATAAAAAGTCACTGTCCCTTTGTTCACATAAGAACATGAGTTAAAATCTTAAGATTCTTATATTTTATCCTAGAATTTCTAATAATTTAGCATTGTATATTTTCCTAGAGCGATTTGCTTCTTTTTCTTTCTTTTCTTTTTTTTTCTTTGCTATTCAATGTGAAGCCCCAGAGGAATTCCAATAGTAGCGGTTTCAAGTACACATTGGGAAATGTGGGTGAATTGTAGGTAAAAATCTGAAACTGTCTCGCAGACCACGCTGTACACAGCTAAATGAAACCTTTACTCTTTGTACATCATCGCCTTGAAATCTGCTGATTTTCCAGCCTTTGTTTCTGACCAAGCGTAAATCATACGAGACAAAAGTAAAACTATTTTACAAACCTCTCTCTCTCTCTCTCTCTTTCTCTCTTCCTCTATTATTTGCCCAGGTATGTCTCCTCAGCACTTGGTCATTGTAAGATCCAAGGCTGTAGCTCCTACAGACCACCCCTCCTCCCTTAATCCGGACCTGGTAAGGAAACACTTTCTCATTAGCAGATTCCTTGTACACGTGTTCAGCTCATTGCTTTATGAAAAGAAGATATTCGTTCGAGATCATTTTAGTACATTTTGCTAAAATTCGTTCCAGCCAGTTGTGGGGTTAAACTGTTCTTTATTTTTTCTTTAGTGGCTAAAACTTTAGAACTTGTTTCAAGTCGATGAATCAAATAACTATCTGGAATCGCTGAGTCAAATATTAAGAAAATGTTATCTTCCTTTCCCTTTTAGCACAGATATTGAGAAAATGTTATTTTCCCGTTCTTAAAAAATACACCGCTAATTAAAACGCCTTGTTTAATTTAACTTCGAATCAGATATTAGTGAATTACATAAATGCCTAATTTTATACAGTACATTGTACGTTACCCAGTGTTATCAGAGAATCAGCAAGCCTAATGTGATTCTTTTAGTGTCTCATGCGCCGTTCGGATTTAATTTGAATCCCCTCCAATAAGACAGTGTTGAAGGTTTTCCGTCTCAGACTTAGGGAGCTCCACGCTGATGCTGTTTGGACTTAATAACGCATACTTTCCAGGAAAACGTTTCCAGAAACCCTTAAAAAACGTATGGACACGCGGCGAAAATCTAGGCACCGTTTGACAAATAAGTTATTAAACTAAGAGAAGGAAGCTCATATATTGTTACGAAATTTATCGAGATCGACGTGAATCATTAACAATATTTAGGAACTTAATTTAGCGTCAGAATAGAAGACACGTCCATATTTCACGAAGAAACATATAGATTTTGTTAATATCTTATTTTGCAAATAAAGATTCTAGCAAATTCCGCAAGATACACGATTTTTCTAAAACCCCGTTTAATGATACATTGTCGACCAAAACCAGTTAATTTTAAAGGAAGAAACTTTCAGTATTACATTTGAGAAAAAGATATATAATATATTTGCTGTGGTCTTATTCCAAGGTTGATTGCAATGATGTTAGTAACGCCTGTCAACAGGCTTTAATTCGTAAGACACGTATTAAAATTAAAATAATGAATTTAAGCAATATGCTTTGCAGAAAAGTGTCCGCATATCCAATATAGAATCGTAAATTGAAATGTCAGTTAATCACCTAACTAATAGAGGTATATAAGAATAGTTTTTCAAATTAGAATTTGTTTCCCAATTAAATTAAAATATCCGCTACAGATCATTTTTATCTGATATGTTTCGACTCTTTCTGAAAAACGTTATAAAATTTACATTAGTTTTATATTTTCGGAAGAGATTTCCTATACTCCTCAGATGTATTTTGGCACTATCATATGCCAGAATAAGGTAAAACCTTAAAGACAGACTTACTCGCTGCGTAGTACGTTATACCTCGTCCTGAAAGCATAGAAATTCCCTCTAATAGGTAAAAATAGAAGGATTCGTTTTACTAAGAGTACCGGTACGCAGTTTTACGTGTTAGGCTGTTGTCTCCTAATGAATAAAGGTATTTCATATTTTAAAGGTTTTATGCTGGGAAATCTGATTTAATTAAGTGATCGGCCCTTCACTATATTACAAAATCTTGGTTGTTAATAACAGCATTTTGCGAAATATATTTTAAGTTTCGTGATGACAAAACGACGCTGTAATTCACCTCACATGGCGTGTCGGTATGTAGACAAATTAGTGATAATAAAAGAAGACACGATTAAAAATCTCTTGAAGATAACTTTCAAAAATAAATTCTACTTCTTTGACAAACATACTCGTATAAGCAATTATCTACACTTAATATACAAAATTACTGTACATTCAGGTGACGTCATTTGATCAGCCAATGGCAGTATGACTTGTTCGCTCACCCTACGTTAGAATATACTATCCCTAGAAACCTTCATTTGAAGTTTATTGCGATACTTGTTGAGTCAATTCTGTTCACCAGCGTAATAAATATTTATTTGTCCTGATATTAGGTTTGCTAGTGTTTCATTTTTTTCTACTTGTTCAATGTTTTTCTTGTGGTCACGTCCTGAAAAATCAACATCGTTTACATTTTTTTGAAGAAAACAAAATACTAGCATATACATGGATTTATGCTGGGGAGAATGTTTTCTGGGTTTGTTTCCTATACAAGGTATCAGCTACATTTGATACGTTTCCTTTCTTGTGGAGAAATTCATTTTTTTCTTTTCCTCTTTATATTCCAAGACCCCAAAACCTGAAAATATTTAAAAAAAATTATTTGATGGATAATTTTAATTAAAAAATAAGTACGTTCACATTCCTTGGGAACGTCACGTCACCAGACCTACTTAAGTGTTTACATTACCACTTCAGCAGCGAAACATAATTTAAGAGCCGCAGTGGCAATGTGAAGAGTGAAGAGGTGTTACAGATGTGTAATGGGAGTCAAAATGTTGTTAGTAAGGTGGAGATTAATATTCTCAAATTGTTTGACCATGTTTAAAGAATGAGTGGAGCTGCTGCCTGAGAAAATTCTTTTAGCCCAAGTGGCAGGAAATAAAGGTAGAGGAAGCCAAGAAAATCATGGGAGAGCCAGATTCAGGAATGTCTGCTTGAGAAATTGCTGTGAGTATGAAGTGCGAAAGGTCTTGTGTGCGGCGTGTGATGGACGTTCATTAAGAGCGAGGTGTGAGCAGAGATCGTTGCAAATAGAGACCTTTGACAGACCAATAATAAGTAAATATCAGTTCTCTCAGTTAAACGTGCACTTGGAACATAGTCTGTCTTTGAGGAGCTAACCCCTGAATCTCAGATAACAGGTGAATGATATGTATGCAATGGTCTTATGTCAAACACTTATTGGCATTTAAGGAAACTGTTGTTGTTCAGAAAGAAACTGCTCCTTTGTAATCGGATTTAAAGAAGAGTTTTAGTGACATTGTACGATGACCCTTTGAAAGCAAACTACGGCACTTGAGATATCAGAAGGTACTGGCAGAAAAACTAATTTACATACAGTTTACATTGTTGTATTGTATCATGTCTATATGCTGGGTAAATTGATTTTGAAGCTGGTTGTAATACTTTAACCGGACGCGCGGAAAGAGTTTACTCGGTGCTAGCAAAATGGGGTGATATTAGCTCGAATGAAACTGTACGCAGTGTAACCAATGTGCGAAACACGGCAAACATTTGAACAATTTACGCAGTCTAACCAAAATGCAAACTCTAAACATTTCAACAATTGACGACAAGATATATTCCTAAACACTAATTTTTCACCGTGAAGGTGTTGTTTACAAAGACCACTGTAGGCAATGATATTTTCATTTCATTTCTTTAATTCATTTTTTCTAATATTTCTATACAGATTAATTTTAAAATATGCTGCAAATGTCCTTTTGGTCAAATTTCAACATTGGTGTAGATAAATGCATTCCGTGTGTAAACTTGAACATACTTAATTTCCGAAGTACGTTGAAGACTATGGTGGACTGGAAAATTGCACTTATGAACTGGTCTTGATCTCAGTCCTTTTCATAGCTAAATGAGGAAAGTTTAAGGTTTTCTATTACTCCGTGTAATTCCGTTTCTTCGTTTGGTGTATAACGGTTTGTAGACCTCATTCACTGATTCTCAGGACAAGAAAAGACATTCTGTCTTTAATATCAGATGAATCAGTTGCCTTACACCCAGGTACCATACGTTTCCAAACTTAAAGCAAGTACAATTTAAACAGTCCTACTTACAATCTCCTTTTAATATGTCATAGTAAGGAAGTAATTACTACTTGTAGTTGCTTCCAAGTTATGTCTTGTCAGTTAAAAAATTCCTCTAACCGCATTTTAGAGGAAGTCCAACAGAACAAAAATCCCTTTGAATGCATTCAGGAAAAGATAATTCATTGTTTGTCACTACTGTTTCCCAGAGGAGAACAGCACAGACTCTGGCTAATCACATGAGTCGAGTTTGGGTTAGTCACGCATTAGGTAACTGTACTTTGTTTAGAAGATGGTATGCTGTGCAAAGTGAGGTATCAGTCGTGAGTTCATAGAGCTGCCAGCTAATTTGATTGCCTTTCGTATGCTCCATGTGGTGATTTACACGTGATTTTGTTTCAGATTGGCTTTAACTTATTCCTGTTTCTTCTCTGCAAGATGACAAATTGTTCAAATTGTTAGTGATCTACAGAGCGCTAATACCGTGAATACCGACAACGTTATTAAAATATACTCAAATAAGCTACAAACAAATAAAAAATAAATCATTCTATTTAATCACACGTGATTAATTGCATGCATGCGCATGGATTGTCACATATGGTTTACCATCACATGTCAGAATCCATTCCAGCCCATTTTTGGTGAGTGGTAACTCATCTGTGATCACCACAGCTCCTGGCTCGGTTTACATCTATTGTATCCACACAGAAATCTTGTGGATTTTATTCTAAAATCTGAAAGTACAAAGCAGGAGAATCCTCAAAATGTTTTCTGCCAGTTGTCTTTGTGTGCCCCAGTTTTCGTCTCTTTAACAACTTCGGCCTAGCCGCCCAGTGTTGCAGGGTCAAAACTCTGGCTTATGATAATTCGTCCTAAATAGGTCCCAGATTGAACCCATGTAAGCCATGGATGATATGTTTTACTTCCAGCTGGGGCTCTCTCCATTCTCTAGAACTAGCGGTCCAAAATTAGGGACTTACGGCTGCATACAACCCAAACAGTTGCTCATGGCGGTCAATAAACTCCCAACAAAGAAAACTTTTATGCTTCTGTTTAATTTTCCTTCAACATTCTGTTATCTACCAAGAACTCTTCCTCTATTCTCTGCAATGCACATACCAATCGCTAACACTCGCACGGAAAGTACACTGTCCACATGAGTTTGATATATAGATCGCCTCCCCGTAGTTCAAAGTTTGGTTGGAAAGGTTAACTTCGAATTCGCCATTACTCCAAACTAAAAGTTTCATGGAATGTTTGGTGGCATGACTAAATTAATAGAATGATGTCCGGTCTCTATGGGTACTGCACACATTCTTACCAGAAATAAGTTTCTTCCTACATTTGATCAAATAGAAAGCATCGCTCTTTCTACGTTTATAAGTGAGTCACGGAAAAATTCTCATCGGCCGCCACCGAGAATCGAACCCAGGGTCTGACAGTTACGCGCCGGATACGCTTCCACTCCACCACAGCGGCCTCGAAATTATCCAGACTCACAAACGACAAACTGTCAAACCACATGGCGGGGTTGCTTGGTGGTTTGGCAGTTTTTCGTTTGTGAGTCTGGAGACTTTGAGGCCACTGTGGTGCAGCGGAAGGATATCCGGCGCGTAACTGGAAGGCCCTGGGTTCGATTCCAGGTGGTGGCCGATGATAATCTCTTATAAACGTGGAAAGAGCGATGACTTCTATTTGATGTTGCTGGTCCACGTCAAATGTGTATTTATCCTACATTTGAACTGTCTGATTCCAAGTGCATTTCTTATTTAAAATTGCATAGCGCAACACTCGGAACACCACATTGTCAAAGTAAATATTGCTCGTTTCTTTCAAAGCAGCTGACGGACATTGCCTTGTCTTCAGTAATTCTGCATATGTTCAACCGATGTTTACACCACAGCCGTTTGAACAGTGTTGATCCTACCCTGTAGAAACCGAAGAATTACCTGAAAAGGAATTTCACACCTTAATTCCAAATAAATTTTCACATAATATTAGAGAGATTGCAGGATAGCATGATCATCCATTTTAGATCTGTCGAACTGAGCTCCAAATTCTTCAAAATATGTCGTCCCTGAGAAAAGGGTTTCCTTTTCAAGCTACGATGAAATCAGTGAATTTAAAACACGAGAGATGATTACATTTTCTTGCATAGTGGCTAACAGCGCAGATGCACTTGCAAAAGTATATTTACCACTAACTTCTATCTGATGTCATTTCAGAATATTAACATTTATTTCCATGATGCTCCTGTTAATGTAGGTTCTCCTTTGACACATTTGCATTGATTGTCTTTACTGTTATTATTCCTACATTTCTGCCAATTATTTCACCATATATCCACTTTAACTCTTTATTACCAAGCGAATTGGACTTTTCACTAAAGGTTTCGGGATTTGATATATTTATAAGAGACCTATACAGCATTGTAGACGGTAATTTCCCTTCATATAATGTACCATAGCAGATGATCAAAAATGTAATGCGCCTCTTCGCTGGCTCAGTGGTCTAAGCGTTGTATTATGTCCAAGAAGGTTCCGGAATCGAAAATCTTTGAGGCAAATATTTTGTCATTGTCTAATGGCACTGGCTCTCTCCCTTCCCTGAAATTAGTGGCCCTAAATTAATGATGGGCATTTACTAATGGTACATCCACTTAGTCACGGTGGTTGTTAAACGTTCAAAAAATAAAATAAAATATTATGAAGGGTTCATTACGCATAGAACTTCAGATTTGAACCTCATTACAAACATTTTAAGCTGGAATAACTTCAGAAATGCACAGTCAGACAAGCCAAATATTTTGAAAAGGCAATGAATGGATGGCGAAAATTTCAACATAAATTGATATCTACACAAACGAATTAAATTTAATAAAGTAAAATGAAATAAAAGTGTGTGATTTAGTTACTTCACATTTGCAGTGTACAAATTTTCGAAAAGATCGCATGCTAATAAGGATGACACTAAATTATTACATTTCTGCTCGTGAATTTCAAAACGCTTATGAAAAGTAAAAGTTTCCTATATTTCAAAATAAGCTTTCAGTAATCACAACGATTACGGTACCCGCATAATTGTGAAGAAAAAAATGCTGTAACAAAATAAGTGTAAGAAATTATTATAAACTTATTTAGTACATAATAAACTGGAAATTTTACAATTTCATTTGTTTCAACAACTGAGAACATAAAAAGTGAGAATATTTTCATGTAATTTCTAAATTTTAGCACAGAAAAGGCCACTAGAAGGAGAACGGAAAATGATGTCTTTATATCAACTACTAGTCGTATTTGGCTTATCAAGCAAACAATGTATTAAAATGTTCTGCCAGAGACGTAGAAAACTTTCCCAACAAAGGACAGAGAGCTGCTTTTGTCAAAGTATTTTGTTCTAAATGTCCAATTTCTAAAACTTCCTCCATGTATAGACATTGTTGTGCCCGTACGTAAAGATAAAACTTTTTAGTTTGTAATAACATATCCGTTTTAAATAGGCGTTAAATGCGTGTTGTCTTTGCAATTTGTTGTAATAAATGTTGCATGTATCCTTTCTTTTCAGTAACCAGCAGTTTCCTTTTAAAAGTGTGCATACAACTTAGTCTTTCTTACTCTTTTTGCTTTAAGTAGTCGCATTAAAGAGTTCTCACAGGGCAACTTTCAGGATAAAGCATACTTTGGTCATATTTCCTAATTTCAACAATTCTCAGTTAAGTTGCCAAATAGGGTTAGCCTAACTTTTTATGTGGTAGTATACCACATTTTGCAAAACTTATTTGTAAGGGCCTTTCTCAATAGCACATCATTCCGAAAAAAATATGTTTTGCTTTATACCTTCCTTCTAAAGTTGGTACATTTTGTCTATCAAATAATCAACACATATCAGAGGAAAGAGTTATTCCACGTTTTCTTTGAAAACACCTCTTTAATTTTTTGTACAGAATTATTTTTCTTAACATAGACAACTCTATGAGGAAGGTATAAATTAGATTTTGTTTTGTTTTGTTTTATTGTAAAACCTATTTTCGCTTCTAATGCGAAAAGCAGACATTTTCTCAAATGTACGTTTTACCGATTGTATTTTTGCGATCGATTTTTTTCCTTTCAATGCTTCTCTTTCCAAGGATCGATCGATTTTCTTCCTTTTTCAAATCACGTTCGCGCGCACACACGCACACATTTTCTATTTTTCATAAAGCACTGTTTGTCGAAAAGCTGACAGGAACATGTTTTATTAATCGCTGATCCTGTTTTTTTTATAAATATATTTGTAAACTTTCCGCGTCTGGATTCTTTCAAACAGCGTGTTCACGTCATCGTAGAACTCGATGTCTTCCTTATAGTTATCATTTATGGAGAGAATTACGATGTTTATTTTTTCCAGTAATATCTTTCGTAGCCTGTACAGACTCTATGATGTATTCAAGTAAAATGAAATTAAGTTGTTATGAATAAACTTTGGAATCGGTAAACTTTTTCTGAAGCTATACTCTGAAATAGTTGCGACTACAAATGCTCGTACAAAATGTTTTCTGTAAACTTGAAACGCAAAATTTGATTCTGACAAAAATTAAGTTTTTGGCATCATTCGAAATTCACTGAGATGAAGCCACATTTTCTTTGAACGGGGAATCAAAACAATTCATGCTGTGGTCTCTTAAATATTCAGATTCACCCATATGAGATAAATCTAGTGCTGCGGACGCTTTTTCTTTCTGAAAAATAAATTACATTAAAAAACGTTTGCGTTAGAGATTTCAAAGTTAATACACAGTGCTAGTGATTATAAGGAAGCGATTTATGATTCGCCAACAAGCAATAGTTTGCACTACAAAACTAAAGCTTTTAAAAGTAAGAAAACTTTGTTATGCAGAATTAAATACGTTACAACCTTTTTCTACCACGCAAGGATTTTTAATGACGCATAGGTTATATCTAAAAAATGGTATATTTACGTACATTTAAATCACCGTTAATATTACTTAAAATTTGTGATAGTTGATTTTCTTCAGTATTTAAAACACATGGCACATCTGTCTTAAGTGTCCGACAATAGTCACCAAGTATGCTAGAACCACACTTTCCCTAGTACATCTCCATGATCGAGACGTTTTAGTGAAATCACTCCCCATGTTTATCGCTGACGCCATCGAGATTCTCGGGAAGAAATTAAAATGGCAGTACAAGAAATAAATTTTAAGGGACAAACTACAGCCTATGGCTATGAATGAATGTAAGAGTTCACTAACAATGTAACGGTAGTTATGTATTTTAGAATATTACTCAAACTTTCACGCACCACTTTCGCACTGTCTCCACACTGTTTTTCCCCTTGGCAAAACAGATGTTATAATTTTCCATCTTGAATCAAAATTGGCGCTGCCCCAGGGAAAACATATGCTGGACAGACGCATCATTGGTTCTGGGCGTGTTTGTCGTCCAAATGACTTTCCACTGACCTGGACCAGTGGACTGCCGGGAAATTCGAGTTCTGCATAGATATGGACCGGCAACCTAATATAAACTCCATAAGATCAATCAGAGTCTGTCTCTCTTATGCTTTTCAAGAGAGAACTTCGTTTTCATGTCTATCCAAATTCTTTCTCCAGTTCGAACTTCTGCTTCTTTATTCGGTTGTTGGTAGTTCATAAATAAACAAAATTAGAATTTTGCGCTGTCAAAAAAAAAAAAAATTATTCAACGGATCATTCAATTTGTTTATGCAGGTCATCTCTTTCTCTTCTACGGGAACATGACTCTAAAGTGAGGCTTTGGTTTCGAAAATAATGCAGAATTCAGAAGTAACCATTGTCGTCAGCCTCTATGATTGGAACATAGTCATAGTTGTTAAACGCAGGGCACATATATAAGCAGACTGTTCCTAAGTAATGCAAACTGCTTTGGTAATCACGAGGGGAATTGAAATAATCATACGTATGCCAAAATATTCATAATAACAATATAACTAACGATCTCGTCCGTTAGTTATTACGAATCCATAACAGACAATCCAATCCATTCTATGCAAGTTATTGATATAGGAGAAAAATAAAATGACACTGTCTTCTGACGGAAATTTAACAAGTGCACTAATTTGATGACATCTGCTTTTGAAAACGAAGTTCAAATCATACGTACTCATGACTAAAAATCAGCTTTAGAAATAAATGTTGTTCCCATAATTTGACTTACAATATAAAGACACGTCTGATTAGCAGTTTGTGGGTTTTCGCGGATGTGTCGAAAATTATTATGGACCTCCAAATGAAATATAGATTATCTGTTGCAAATAAATGTACTTTATTACAGCATAAAAATATGTACGCGTTAAATATATACATAACACGCGGGTGATAGCGCTAGAAATCGTCACCTCTAACCTCTAGACAGGTGTTCCATCGGTCAATACGTTTATGGATCTTTTGTCAAGTGAATTGGGACACACTGAACACACACACGTTCGAAAACCCCTACCTTTGGTGAAGCATTGTGCCAAGTAAGCCTTTGCTAATGCTCCTAAGGGAGTTGCTAGCTCGCTAATTGTTATTCTGCTGTTAACGTTCATCAGTCCTTTCACTGCTGCGACAGTGTCCGGTGTGACGGCGTCGTGTAATTGGGCAGGTCTTGGCAGATTTCTAGGGCTTTCACGTCCAACCTGAAACTCTCTGCATTATTTCGAGGTCGTACTGCATGCGAGGAACTCTTTCTCGTAAACCACTTGCAAGTGTCGTAAAATGTATGTCGATATTCTTCGCTTTTTTCTCAAAAATTGGATCATGCCGCGACCTGCTCGCTTGGAGGTATCCACGATATAGATCTTTAAATTTCCTTTGATATCGCTCACATCCAATGCTTCGTACAAACTGAATGACTCGCTTGGTGTATTTCCCTTTTGATCGTGGTTCTTGCAGCGGCACTATTGCTTAAGATGATATTGTAATATTGCAGAGCCACCTGAAAATCTGATTTTATGTTTATTTTGGACGACCTTTACTCTATAATAAGGTACTTTTTCGACGTTTTGAAAAACAGCAAAATTTTAGTATTTTGTTATATCACCCAATATGGCTTCGTTCAAAATATTCGTTAGGAAAATTTCTTGTAACTGCTATAAATGAATTAACTTTAATTAAAGAAATAAAGAACAAAAACTTTATAATGATAAAAATTTATTGTACTGGAGCAGTAATAAACCTGATATGTATAAATTAAATATAAGGCTAGTTCTCTTATCTCAATCCCCGGAAATATATTCTCCTGATGGAGTTCTTTCAGGGATAAGGGAGCTCCATAAAGAGGAAGAGAAAAGTGTAACACAGTTTCAGAATTAACAAACTTTGTAATATTGCCAGCAGAGTTGGATTGAATTCGGAAAGGAGTGCATTTTAGGTCAGGCCAACGCAATATCGCACTGTCTGTTTTGGTCGGTAATCGTGAAGCAAATGTAATTTCCAACCCTCAGTTACACTGACGGTCCGACATTATTTTGCAAAAATAGTGTACCACATGTAAATTCTACAGGAAAAGAACAATGGAAAGTACGCTCTGACCTGTAACTCCTTCTCTGATGTACTTTCATTTGTTGCATGAATGAAAAAAGTAATTGCTTAAACTGGCGTATTTTCCCAAACATGCTGTTTTTGTTGAATAGTGTTCAGTAAGCTAACAGCAATTTTTAATAACTCCATGATCTGATAAATCACATTGAAGAACGGGACTAAATATAGCTTGTATGAGAACGTTCATGTAACCAATGAATTCACATGATACATTCAAAGCAACTATGTTCACTGAATACGTGTTAGTTTATAGCAAAAATCTTTTTGATAATTGCTCCAGAGCAAGAACATTTCCTTTTCGATGGATAGATGGGTGGATGAAATTCGAAAGTATGCAGGAGTGACATGGAGGACTCTGGCACAAGACAGACCGTTGTGGAGGAAACTTCGTACAGCAGTGGATTGATAATGGTTGACAATGATGATGATGATATTATAGGCACGCGAATAGAGTGAAAACACCCGAAGAAATATAATACTTCAGACAGTAAAATAAGTGTTACTGGCAGAATGATGCCAAATGAACTACATGTTTAAATAAAAATAATATTTTAAAATTGTTACAAACTGTGCAGCAAAAAATCAAAGTATAAATTTATATGTAAATGTTTTTACCATAAGAAATGAAGATTCCAAAATCTTCTAAAGTCTAGGATATCGCTTTTCATCAGGCTTTCATTTTTGGTCACTGGACGTGTAACATTTCGGAAATAAAAAATAAATAATTAGAATATATTAGACATGATTTCTAGTGCATCCAAAATTGTTTTTCAATATGTTTACCTTCTGTACCTGTACTATCTTGTAATTAACCCTAACTATTTAAAAAATGTTTTGTTTATTTCATTTTCTCTGTATTTTTATGAAACTATATTTGAACCGCTCCTTAGAGTTGTCTAAAATAGTGTTCCCAGACAAATTGTATATAACTCGATTCAGGTGGAAATTCTTGGTTGGACCCCTAGCCCAAAGTCGAAGTGAAAGTGCTTTTTCAAAGGATAAAAAGAATAGCTTTAATAAACTTCGGTTCTTTTTTTAGGATTCTAAAAAGTTTTACTTCTATTAGGCTTATTATAAAATAGTTGACCTGATTTAATTACAAATAAGCTTTTAAGAGTAAAAGTGAATGAATAAAATGATAGGAGAAGATAAATCAATCCGTACTAATCAATTCTTTATTAAACACTCATACTCGGCTTTTTCTAAAGTCCGTTACGAGAAGAAATATAAAGGAACATAAACTTTGCATCAGCTAACCGTTAACCGTCGAGCCGAAAGTACCCCTCAGCACCTGCAACAGAGCGGTCTGTAGGTAAGTTATTAATTATAATCACAAAGACAGAAGATTAATTGGATATAACTGCTATAAAAAATACAAATTATTTCTTTTAACTACATACAGCATATGCACTATCTACCAACAAGTAATTGGACACCTGTGATAGCAAAGGAAAACGAAGTTTATTCACCTTCAATAGTTGGTGGAGCCTCCACGAGCGGCGATTACAGGTGCGACCCTCCGGGGCATTCTCTCAACCAGACGTTGTACGACGGTTAGCGGTATTTTCTTCCACTCGGCTTGGAGAAGACAAGTCAGTTCCTTCACCGATTTCGGACGGTGGGGGAACCCCTTAAGTCCGCGCTCCAACTCGTCCCAGATGTGCTCGATAGGGTTAAGGTCCGGGCTCTGCGCAGGCCAGTCCATTCGATTAACCCTATTGTCACCATATAGAGCCTTGGTGGACCTCGCAACATGACAGATGGCATTGTCATCCTGAAAGTAACATGGGTCCACCCCGTAAAACTGCCACAACGTAGGAAGCGCATGGTGATCCAAAATGGTGCAGTAGGTCTCGGCGCTGAGTCTAACACGAATTGCGACCAAGTGTCCCGTGCCATTCCAGGAGAAACACCCCCTTAGCATAATTCCACCGCCGCCGAACTTCACAGTTGGCACAATACATTCTGGCAGGAGGCGTTCTCCAGGCAGATGCCAAACCCAGACCTTGCCATCCGAACGGTAGAGGGTGAACTTTGATTCGTCGCTCCAGAAAACCTGTTTCCACTGTTCAATGGTCCACTGTCGACGTTCTTTGCACCACGTTAGATAAGCAGCGCTGTTTGACTTGGTGATCAAAGGCTTGTGGGCGGCAGCACGTCCACGATAACCGAGCAAATGGGCTTCCTTAAGGATAGTATTCATCGAAAGAACACTACCGGATGCCTGTTGAAACTCCTCGAGGATGTGTCCCACCGATTTGGTGCGGTTCTTCAGAATTTCTCTGGCCTGCACCCGTCGGTCTCTAACTCCCTGTTTTGTGGGTCTGCCGGGTCGGGGCACATTCCGACATTCACCTCTCATCTTCCACTTTCCAATGACGTAGGCCATTATCGATTTTGGGTACTTCAACTCGCTGATATGTCACGTATGGATCGGCCATTTCTGTGATACCCGAGGATTACACCTTTCTCGAAATCCGAGAGCTCCGAACTGCGTGGCATCTTGCATGCGACTGATTGCGTTGTTATTTCCAACACGACATTTAACGGCGGCCGTGACGTGTATTATGACCGCAGATATCGTCGATTGCAGGGGTGTCCAATTACTTGTTGGTAGATAGTGTAATTGGCAGGTAAAGCAGAATTAGATTCCTTCGAGAAATTTTAATGAACAATTACAAAATTAATGAACAATTTTAGTGACTGGAAAGAATTTCAAGTAAAAGATATGTAATATCAGAAGAGTGCTACTATAGTCTGACATAGACTTAAAGGCACTTCCATGATGAGCATTTAACTGAAAGTCTAATAGGATGCAAACTCTCAAGCAGGGCATCGCAGGCATCCTTCAAAACCAATCATGATATGTGTAACATCCTTAATTTCGCTACTTGTCCAGTTCAAGGAATTTAGTACAATATGAATAATCCGTCATACATTTTAATAGTGTTCTCATTTACATGTTGCAATTAGTTTAGTTGTTTAAATTAGAAAAACAGCAAAACAGCTTTATATTATTTGTTGGGAAGGAGCAGGCAATAAGAGCATTTGCCCAAAACGAGAAAGTAAAACGTCCACATTCCTGCCTTTTTTCTAAAAAGCTGTGATAGACGGCATCATATCAGGGACTTTGTGATCTGCATATATGATATTATTTGCTTTGTCTGAACGTTTGAACGTTGTCCCACTTTGGTGTCGCAGTGGAAAGTGTGATCACTAGGGCGCGGCTTTCTATGACATATCATATTTTATCCTAGAAAGACACATATTGATCTCTTGAAAATGTTAGGTCATTTTTTTGACTAATTGGGTAATAAACGGTATATTTGGTCATATTTTAGGCAATCGTTGAAAATATCAATGCCGAAATGACGTCATAAGGATTTCAGTACTCATAACCGAAGCATTTCGAACGGCCAGGCTTTACCTTTGAAAGTTTTCCTGAAACATGTTTTTTACTTAATGTCTCGTTTGGATTATTATTGGCGTCTTGCCAAGCACTGAAATGAGCCTAGCGCGGTGGTGTCTTCACGAGTACTTGTAAATCAGAGCTGAATTAACTTTTATTTTTAGTTTATTACACCCAAGCAAAATGTGAACTCCGATCTCAACTTCAGTTGATCTCAACATGTCCAAAAGCGGGTGTTCGATGTGTGTGAAATTACCGCGTTTTGTTCAAGAGTTTGGGGAGCGGACTTTCAGTAGCGATGCTCACATTTCCTTTTTTAATTATCTGAATTCAAGGTATCGGGCCAAAAGCGTTTTCATGTTCAACAGCAATGTGCTATAGTGAAACATCAGGCACGTTTAGCAAGAGTTTCTTCCACTGAGAACAGGCAGTGTCTCCTTTTCGAGACATCTTCTTCAATCTTCAACTGCAGATTCATCAAATACACATTCAGAATATTGTAAGGACCTCTGTAAAATGATGATTGATTCTAATAACCCCTTAAGGAAATTAAGTAGTGGTAGCATCAGATATTTTTTAGAGAAGTATACCAGTCATATTATTCCAAATGAATCAACTATTCGAAAAAGCTATATCCATGCCTGCTATGAAGATGTTTTAGGTAAGATGTGATCTGTTGTTACCATCGCTAAGATATGAGTTTCAATAGATGAAACGATTGATGTAGATGGAAGATACATAGTAAATGTGATTTTCGGCACTCCGAAATGTGAAAAGATTGGTGAAGTATTACTTCTAATGTGCGGAAATCTACAAGGAGTAAACAATTCCACTATTGCTATGATCTTCGACGATTCAATGAAATTACTGTGGCCAGATGGTGTACAGAAAGAAAACATTCTCTTGTTTGTAACAGACGCCGCTCCATAAGTCACTAAGGCAGCAAAGGAACTGAAACTACTTTATCCGAAAATGGTCATATCATATGCCATGCACATGGCTTACACAGAGTGGCCGAAGAGGTTCGAAGCAGCTATCCTGATGTAGATAAGCAATTTTACATGGGAAAAATGTTCACAAAAGCTCCGCTTCGCGTTCAAAGAAGTTGCTCATACTTTGGCATTTCCTCCCCACCTGTCTGAACGCGGTGTGGGACTTTGCTGGATGTGGCGTAGTATTATCCCACATATTATGATTCCTTAGAGAGAACAGTACAAGAAGCTGACTGTTTTGTTCTTCTTCCATGGAAACTGTGCAAGGTTCCTTTTCTGTTACCTTGGCTGGAAACTTGGCATGTATAAAATGTAAGTTCAGTGGAATATGTAGTGCAATCACTCGCCTTGAAACTGTATGAATGGAACTTAGCGATGAACTATAAATTGTGAAACAAACTGTGGCTGATTAAAAGCAAGCAAAGAGAAAAGTAGCTGAAAAATTAGTGACAAACTTCAAATAGTGCTGCAATCTAATCCGGGTTGTTCAACACTTCACAAAATAAATGACATTCTTCGTGGAAGTAAAGCAGAATTTGATGGCTTTGCGAGAGAACTTTCACCAGATGAGTCGACGTTATTTAAATTTGTTCCTCCAATCTCTTGTGATATCGAGTGCAGTTAGTCTAGGTACAAGAACATACTAACGAGAAAGAGAAGCTTTAAGTTTGATAACCTCAAGATGCACGTAATCATTCAGTGCAATTCTATAATTGACGAAAACTGATCCAAGTATGGCCATTTTTTTACTCTCAAAATGTTCATTTGATTCCTTCAACTTTAGCATTTTTGAACTGATTAGTGTTAAGTGTTTAATTAAGTAAAAGTCATCAAGTTCTGAGTATGTAGAAGTGATGAATAAACCTTTTAGTTAATAAATACAATCTATAATTATATAAGCACTGAGTTTTAAAAATTGGTTGATAATTTCATAATATTTATGATCATATTTTCGCTTTAATTGGTCATATTTAAACGACTGTAAGGTCACATATTCTTCCATATTTTCCAAATTTTTAGGTCATAAAAATCCGTGCTTTATTGATATATAATCATAAAAAAACAGCTAAATAAAGTAGCACGTACTTAAAATTAGAATTTCAACTGCAATTTCCTTTTATTTTTATTTGACGTTTATCGACCAACGTGCGCGACTCAACGGGATACAAGAAGTCGCCTGTCCCTAATTTACGGCTATTAGTTTCAGTGAAGGGAGAGAGCCGGCGCACTAAGACAAACAAAACATCCATGCCACACCGGGATTCGAACTCGGACCCTTCTCGGACTAATGGTCATAAGGCATCGCTTAGACCACTGCGCCACAGGGGCGGCCAATTCGCCTTTCAATAAGCAACTAGGTTAATTAAAGTTCGGCAGAATACGCTTATAGTTTTCAAATCATTAACAGAGTATTCTGATCATTTTTTGTTTGTAGATTAAAAAAAATAGACTATTTACAATTTTCTTTTTATTTTAAACAAAATTTGCTTTCTGTTAAATGTTCCGTTTACGCATTTCTCGTCATCATTTTAGATTTAAATTGACTAAACAAATGGAGGGCAAAATACCGTCCTAAAAATATATATAATTTGGAGGCCGAAATGGAGAGAAAAGGCAACTATCCTGATAAAGAGATATGTGTGAAACAGGAAACCATGGAATGGAGTGGAATGCAGAAAAGCACATTTCTATTGGTTTGTGAACAAAGAAACGTAATGTTACTTCCCTACTTCCGATTGTATGATGGGTAGCACGGAAAATTACATTCCGATCAATATATTAGTCCCATTAAGTGATCAAATTTTGCTCAGTTATTCCGTATCTGGTATGAATTTCCGTAAAATGTTCTAAAGATTTTAAATACGTTTTAGTTCTTGTTCCAGGAACAAAATTTTAATGTAGACTAACATTTCTGTAATCGCAGTTCATGAGAGAAATAGGTAGCAATTTATCGAAGTTTACTTCATGTGCTGAATTACTTTCTTTACGTGTTATGAAACCCTCATCCAACTCAGCAGGGGTTATATGTTCATTCTCTATGAATGAATATTTGTGTAAGAAAAACTGCCAATTTTTCACTCTATAATTTATAGAATTCAGAAGTTTCCATCTGCTGCAGAGGAACTGTATTTTCGATTTCTTTAATTACTCTTTGAACTGCTTTCACTGTAAATGAATATTCAAACGCCAGGTATAAAATAATAAGCAAGTAAATACCTGCTAAAGGACTGAATTATATGGGGTAGAAAAATTTGAAAGTTAACGAGACATGTTTATTACTTATATGAATTTTATTCTAAATATTACAGGTTGCTGTTTTATTAGAATTTTTAAGAAATTAAATTTTTATCAGGTGAATACATTTTCTGCCCTGATATCTAAAGTAAATGTCAGAAAGTCATGCTCAGAAATAAAATGCGAAATATTTAACAGCAAGTAGAAGCGAACGCTTGTTTATGAACAAAATCATAAGGAAAATAAAAATTAAAACGCAAACAAACAAGCATGTAGAATTTTTGTATACAAGGTCATAATCGTATTGCAGCCAGATTTGAGCGGCTATGTGACCAGCCAGAGTATTCTACACAGGCTCTATAAGGTTCTAGCTTGAATACCTGCCTAGGCAGTCCATACTCCTAATACACTGCTGGACAATTGCTAAGGACGGATCATAAACGGCTATATAGCGCATAAAAAAGTAAGTGTGGTTGGATGCCAAGTGAAATAAAATAATGTCAGAATGCCAGGACATTTCAAAGATAGACAATTTATTGTGCTCTGAAATCTAGAAGGCTTTGGAACGTGTTCAAGGGACAAACAGGCCATTTTGTGCAGAATACGTAAACGTGAAAAAAAATGCAATTACCGTCCGCAGGCGTTCCGGTGTAAGATGTCAATACGGGATATGTCCACCATGGAGGGCGATGCAAGATTCCGCATGCAAGATGAACTTTTATGTTTCATTTCATGGAATAGTAAGGAAGAAGGCGGTATTACCTGCAGTTGCCGTAAAGCCGGATTCTCATGTTTTCCTATGTGTGGACCTTCCAGTTCAAATGTGGTCCGGGTACAAACTTGACCCCACAGCTGTGGTTGCAAGTTGGGGGAGGAAGACTAAAGACAATTACGACTACTTTACCATGGGCACCAGATGAACTTTTATGTTTCATTTCATGGAATAGTACGAAACAAGGCGGTATTCCCTCAGCTGCCGTAAAGCCGGATTCTCATGTTTTCCTGTGTGTGGACCTGCAAGTTCAAATGTGGTCAGGGTACAAACTTGACCCCACAGCTGTTGTTTTAATTTGGGAGGAGGAACACTAAAGCCAATTACAACTACTTTACCATGTGCACCAGATGAACTTTTATGTTTCATTTCATGGAATAGTACGAAACAAGGCGGTATTCCCTCAGCTGCCGTAAAGCCGGATTCTCATGTTTTCCTGTGTGTGGACCTGCAAGTTCAAATGTGGTCAAGGTACAAACTTGACCCCACAGCTGTGGTTGCAAGTTGGGGGAGGAAGACTAAAGCCAATTACGACTACTTTACCATGGGCACCAGATTAACTTTTATGTTTCATTTCCTGGAATAGTAAGAAAGAAGGCGGTATTACCTGCAGTTGCCGTAAAGCCGGATTCTCATGTTTTCCTATGTGTGGACCTTCAAGTTCAAATGTGGTCAGGGTACAAACTTGACCCCACAGCTGTCGTTGTAAGTTAAGGAGAGGAAGACTAAAGCCAATTACGACTACTTTACCATGGGCACCAGATGAACTTTTATGTTTCATTTCATGGAATAGTAAGAAAGAAGGCGGTATTACCTGCAGTTGCCGTAAAGCCGGACTCTCATGTTTTCCTATGTGTGGACCTTCCAGTTCAAATGTGGTCCGGGTACAAACTTGACCCCACAGCTGTGGTTGCAAGTTGGGGGAGGAAGACTAAAGACAATTACGACTACTTTACCATGGGCACCAGATGAACTTTTATGTTTCATTTCATGGAATAGTGAGAAAGAAGGCGGTATTACCTGCAGTTGCCGTAAAGCCGGATTCTCATGTTTTCCTATGAGTGGACCTTCAAGTTCAAATGTGGTCAGGGTTCAAACTTGACCCCACAGCTGTGTTTGTAATTTAGCGAAAGGAAGATTAAAGCCAATTACGACTACTTTACCATGGGCACCAGATGAACTTTTATGTTTCATTTCATGGAATAGTAAGAAAGAAGGCGGTATTACCTGCAGTTGCCGTAAAGCCGGTTTCTCATGTTTTCCTATGTGTGGACCTTCAAGTTCAAATGTGGTCAGGGTACAAACTTGACCCCACAGCTGTCGTTGTAAGTTAGGGAGAGGAAGACTAAAGCCAATTACGACTACTTTACCATGGGCAGCAGATGAACTTTTATGTTTTATTTCATGGAATAGTACAAAAGAAGGCGGTATTACCTGCAGTTGCCGTAAAGCCGGATTCTCATGTTTTCCTATGTGTGTACCTTCAAGTTCAAATGTGGTCAGGGTACAAACTTTACCCCACAGCTGTCGTTGTAAGTTAAGGAGAGGAAGACTAAAGCCAATTACGACTACTTTACCATGGGCACCAGATGAACTTTTATGTTTCATTTCATGGAATAGTAAGGAAGAAGGCGGTATTACCTGCAGTTGCCGTAAAGCCGGATTCTCATGTTTTCCTATGTGTGGACCTTCAAGTTCAAATGTGGTCAGGGTACAAACTTGACCCCTCAGCTGTGGTTGCAAGTTGGGGGAGGAAGACTAAAGCTAATTACGACTACTTTAAGATGGGCACAAGATGAACTTTTAGGTTTCATTTCATGGAATAGTAAGAAAGAAGGCGGTATTACCTGCAGTTCCCGTAAAGCCGGATTCTCATGTTTTCCTATGTGTGGACCTTCCAGTTCAAATGTGGTCAGTGTACAAACTTGACCCCAAAGCTGTAGTTTTAATTTGGGAGGAGGAAGACTAAAGCCAATTACAACTACTTTACCATGTGCACCAGATGAACTTTTATGTTTCATTTCATGGAATAGTACGAAACAAGGCGGTATTCCCTCAGCTGCCGTAAAGCCGGATTCTCAAGTTTTCCTGTGTGTGGACCTGCAAGTTCAAATGTGGTCAGGGTACAAACTTGACCCCACAGCTGTGGTTTTAATTTGGGAGGAGGAACACTAAAGCCAATTACAACTACTTTACCATGAGCACCAGATGAACTTTTATGTTTCATTTTATGGAATAGTACGAAACAAGGCGGTATTCCCTCAGCTGCCGTAAAGCCGGATTCTCATGTTTTCCTGTGTGTGGACCTGCAAGTTCAAATGTGGTCAGGGTACAAACTTGACCCAACAGCTGTGGTTGCAAGTTGGGGGAGGAAGACTAAAGCCAATTACGACTACTTTACCATGGGCACCAGATGAACTTTTATGTTTCATTTCCTGGAATAGTAAGAAAGAAGGCGGTATTACCTGCAGTAGCCGTAAAGCCGGATTATCATGTTTTCCTATGTGTGGACCTTCAAGTTCATATGTGGTCAGGGTACAAACTTGACCCCACAGCTGTAGTTGTAAGTTAAGGAGAGGAAGACTAAAGCCAATTACGACTACTTTACCATGGGCACCAGATGAACTTTTATGTTTCATTTCATGAAATAGTAAGAAAGAAGGCGGTATTACCTGCAGTTGCCGTAAAGCCGGATTCTCATGTTTTCCTATGTCTGGACCTTCCAGTTCAAATGTGGTCCGGGTACAAACTTGACCCAACAGCTGTCGTTGTAAGTTAGGGAAAGGAAGACTAAAGCCAATTACGACTACTTTACCATGGGCAGCAGATGAACTTTTATGTTTCATTTCATGGAATAGTACGAAAGAAGGCGGTATTACCTGCAGTTGCCGTAAAGCCGGATTCTCATGTTTTCCTATGTGTGGACCTTCAAGTTCAAATGTGGTCAGGGTACAAACTTGACCCCACAGCTGTCGTTGTAAGTTAAGGAGAGGAAGACTAAAGCCAATTACGACTACTTTACCATGGGCACCAGATGAACTTTTATGTTTCATTTCATGGAATAGTAAGAAAGAAGGCGGTATTACCTGCAGTTGCCGTAAAGCCGGATTCTCATGTTTTCCTATGTGTGGACCTTCAAGTTAAAATGTGGTCAATGTACAAACTTGACCCCACAGCTGTGGTTGCAAGTTGGGGGAGGAAGACTAAAGACAATTACGACTACTTTACCATGGGCACCAGATGAACTTTTATGTTTCATTTCATGGAATAGTAAGAAAGAAGGCGGTATTACCTGCAGTTGCCGTAAAGCCGGATTCTCATGTTTTCCTATGTCTGGACCTTCCAGTTCAAATGTGGTCCGGGAACAAACTTGACCCCACAGCTGTGGTTGCAAGTTGGGGAGGAAGACTAAAGACAATTACGACTACTTTACCATGGGCACCAGATGAACTTTTATGTTTCATTTCCTGGAATAGTAAGAAAGAAGGCGGTATGACCTGAAGTTGCCGTAAAGCCGGATTCTCATGTTTTCCTATGTGTGGACCTTCAAGTTCAAATGTGGTCAGGGTACAAACTTGACCCCACAGCTGTCGTTGTAAGTTAGGGAGAGGAAGACTAAAGCCAATTACGACTACTTTACTATGGGAACCAGATGAACTTTTATGTTTTATTTCATGGAATAGTAAGAAATTGGGCGGTATTACCTGCAGTTGCCGTAAAGCCGGATTCTCATGTTTTCCTATGTGTGGACCATCAAGTTCAAATGTGGTCAGGGTACAAACTTGACCCCACAGCTGTCGTTGTAAGTTAGGGAAAGGAAGACTAAAGCCAATTAGAACTACTTTACCATGGGCACCAGATGAACTTTTATGTTTCATTTCATGGAATAGTAAGAAAGAAGGCGATATTACCTGCAGTTGCCGTAAAGCCGGATTCTCATGTTTTCCTATGTGTGGACCTTCAAGTTCAAATGTGGTCAGGGTACAAATTTCACTCCACAGCTGTCGTTGTAAGTTAAGGAGAGGAAGACTAAAGCCAATTACGACTACTTTACCATGGGCACCAGATGAACTTTTATGTTTCATTTCATGGAATAGTTAGGAAGAAGGCGGTATTACCTGCAGTTGCCGTAAAGCCGGATTCTTATGTTTTCCTATGTGTGGACCTTCAAGTTCAAATGTGGTCAGGGTACAAACGTGACCCCTCAGCTGTGGGTGCAAGTTGGGGGGAGGAAGACTAAAGCTAATTACGACTACTTTAAGATGGGCACAAGATAAACTTTTATGTTTCATTTCATGGAATAGTAAGAAAGAAGGCGGTATTACCTGCAGTTCCCGTAAAGCCGGATTCTCATGTTTTCCTATGTGTGGACCTTCCAGTTCAAATGTGGTCAGTGTACAAACTTGACCCCAAAACTGTAGTTTTAATTTGGGAGGAGGAAGACTAAAGCCAATTACAACTACTTTACCATGTGCACCAGATGAACTTTTATGTTTCATTTCATGGAATAGTACGAAACAAGGCGGTATTCCCTCAGCTGCCGTAAAGCCGTATTCTCATGTTTTCCTGTGTGTGGACCTGCAAGTTCAAATGTGGTCAGGGTACAAACTTGACCATACAGCTGTTGTTTTAATTTGGGGGGAGGAAGACTAAAGCCAATTACGACTACTTTACCATGGGCACCAGATGAACTTTTATGTTTCATTTCATGGAATAGTGAGAAAGAAGGCGGTATTACCTGCAGTTGCCGTAAAGCCGGATTCTCATGTTTTCCTATGTCTGGACCTTCCAGTTCAAATGTGGTCCGGGTACAAACTTGACCCAACAGCTGTCGTTGTAAGTTAGGGAAAGGAAGACTAAAGCCAATTACGACTACTTTACCATGGGCAGCAGATGAACTTTTATGTTTCATTTCATGGAATAGTACGAAAGAAGGCGGTATTACCTGCAGTTGCCGTAAAGCTGGATTCTCATGTTTTCCTATGTGTGGACCTTCAAGTTCAAATGTGGTCAGGGTACAAACTTGACCCCACAGCTGTCGTTGTAAGTTAAGGAGAGGAAGACTAAAGCCAATTACGACTACTTTACCATGGGCACCAGATGAACTTTTATGTTTCATTTCATGGAATAGTACGAAAGAAGGCGGTATTACCTGCAGTAGCCGTAAAGCCGGATTCTCATGTTTTCCTATGTGTGGACCTTCAAGTTCAAATGTGGTCAGGGTACAAACTTGACCCCTCAGCTGTGGTTGCAAGTTGGGGGAGGAAGACTAAAGCTAATTACGACTACTTTAAGATGGGCACCAGATGAACTTTTATGTTTCATTTCATGGAATAGTAAGAAAGAAGGCGGTATTACCTGCAGTTGCCGTAAAGCCGGATTCTCATGTTTTCCTATGTGTGGACCTTCAAGTTCAAATGTGGTCAGGGTACAAACTTGACCCCACAGCTGTGGTTGCAGGTTGGGGGAGGAAGACTAAAGCCAATTACGACTACTTTACCATGGGCACCAGATGAACTTTTATGTTTCATTTCATGGAATAGTACGAAAGAAGGCGGTATTACCTGCAGTTGCCGTAAAGCCGGATTCTCATGTTTTCCTATGTGTGGACCTTCAAGTTCAAATGTGGTCAGGGTACAAACTTGACCCCACAGCTGTCGTTGTAAGTTAAGGAGAGGAAGACTAAAGCCAATTACGACTACTTTACCATGGGCACCAGATGAACTTTTATGTTTCATTTCATGGAATAGTACGAAAGAAGGCGGTATTACCTGCAGTTGCCGTAAAGCCGGATTCTCATGTTTTCCTATGTGTGGACCTTCCAGTTCAAATGTGGTCCGGGTACAAACTTGACCCCACAGCTGTGGTTGCAAGTTGGGGGGAGGAAGACTAAAGCCAATTACGACTACTTTACCATGGGCACCAGATGAACTTTTATGTTTCATTTCCTGGAATAGTAAGAAAGAAGGCGGTATTACCTGCAGTTGCCGTAAAGCCGGATTCTCATGTTTTTCTATGTGTGGACCTTCAAGTTCAAATGTGGTCAGGGTACAAACTTGACCCCACAGCTGTCGTTGTAAGTTAAGGAGAGGAAGACTAAAGCCAATTACGACTACTTTACCATGGGCAACAGATGAACTTTTATGTTTCATTTCATGGAATAGTACGAAAGAAGGCGGTATTACCTGCAGTAGCCGTAAAGCCGGATTCTCATGTTTTCCTATGTGTGGACCTTCCAGTTCAAATGTGGTCCGGGTACAAACTTGACCCCACAGCTGTGGTTGCAAGTTGGGGGAGGAAGACTAAAGCCAATTAGAACTACTTTACCATGGGCACCAGATGAACTTTTATGTTTCATTTCATGGAATAGTAAGAAAGAAGGCGGTATTACCTGCAGTTGCCGTAAAGCCGGATTCTCATGTTTTCCTATGTCTGGACCTTCCAGTTCAAATGTGGTCCGGGTACAAACTTGACCCAACAGCTGTCGTTGTAAGTTAGGGAAAGGCAGACTAAAGCCAATTACGACTACTTTAATATGGGCAGCAGATGAACTTTTATGTTTCGTTTCATGGAATAGTACGAAAGAAGGCGGTATTACCTGCAGTTGCCGTAAAGCCGGATTCTCATGTTTTCCTATGTGTGGACCTTCAAGTTCAAATGTGGTCAGGGTACAAACTTGACCCCACAGCTGTCGTTGTAAGTTAAGGAGAGGAAGACTAAAGCCAATTACGACTACTTTACCATGGGCACCAGATGAACTTTTATGTTTCATTTCATGGAATAGTAAGGAAGAAGGCGGTATTACCTGCAGTTGCCGTAAAGCCGGATTCTCATGTTTTCCTATGTGTGGACCTTCAAGTTCAAATGTGGTCAGGGTACAAACTTGACCCCTCAGCTGTGGTTGCAAGTTGGGGGAGGAAGACTAAAGCTAATTACGACTACTTTAAGATGGGCACAAGATGAACTTTTATGTTTCATTTCATGGAATAGTAAGAAAGAAGGCGGTATTACCTGCAGTTCCCGTAAAGCCGGATTCTCATGTTTTCCTATGTGTGGACCTTCCAGTTCAAATGTGGTCAGTGTACAAACTTGACCCCAAAGCTGTAGTTTTAATTTGGGAGGAGGAAGACTAAAGCCAATTACAACTACTTTACCATGTGCACCAGATTAACTTTTATGTTTCATTTCATGGAATAGTACGAAACAAGGCGGTATTCCCTCAGCTGCCGTAAAGCCGGATTCTCATGTTTTCCTGTGTGTGGACCTGCAAGTTCAAATGTGGTCAGGGTACAAACTTGACCCCACAGCTGTTGTTTTAATTTGGGAGGAGGAACACTAAAGCCAATTGCAACTACTTTACCATGTGCACCAGATGAACTTTTATGTTTCATTTCATGGAATAGTACGAAACAAGGCGGTATTCCATCAGCTGCCGTAAAGCCAGATTCTCATGTTTTCCTGTGTGTGGACCTGCAAGTTCAAATGTGGTCAAGGTACAAACTTGACCCCACAGCTGTGGTTGCAAGTTGGGGGAGGAAGACTAAAGCCAATTACGACTACTTTACCATGGGCACCAGATTAACTTTTATGTTTCATTTCCTGGAATAGTAAGAAAGAAGGCGGTATTACCTGCAGTTGCCGTAAAGCCGGATTCTCATGTTTTCCTATGTGTGGACCTTCAAGTTCAAATGTGGTCAGGGTACAAACTTGACCCCACAGCTGTCGTTGTAAGTTAAGGAGAGGAAGACTAAAGCCAATTACGACTACTTTACCATGGGCACCAGATGAACTTTTATGTTTCATTTCATGGAATAGTAAGAAAGAAGGCGGTATTACCTGCAGTTGCCGTAAAGCCGGTTTCTCATGTTTTCCTATGTGTGGACCTTCAAGTTCAAATGTGGTCAGGGTACAAACTTGACCCCACAGCTGTCGTTGTAAGTTAGGGAGAGGAAGACTAAAGCCAATTACGACTACTTTACCATGGGCAGCAGATGAACTTTTATGTTTTATTTCATGGAATAGTACGAAAGAAGGCGGTATTACCTGCAGTTGCCGTAAAGCCGGATTCTCATGTTTTCCTATGTGTGGACCTTCAAGTTCAAATGTGGTCAGGGTACAAACTTTACCCCACAGCTGTCGTTGTAAGTTAAGGAGAGGAAGACTAAAGCCAATTACGACTACTTTACCATGGGCACCAGATGAACTTTTATGTTTCATTTCATGGAATAGTAAGGAAGAAGGCGGTATTACCTGCAGTTGCCGTAAAGCCGGATTCTCATGTTTTCCTATGTGTGGACCTTCAAGTTCAAATGTGGTCCGGGTACAAACTTGACCCCTCAGCTGTGGTTGCAAGTTGGGGGAGGAAGACTAAAGCTAATTACGACTACTTTAAGATGGGCACAAGATGAACTTTTAGGTTTCATTTCATGGAATAGTAAGAAAGAAGGCGGTATTACCTGCAGTTCCCGTAAAGCCGGATTCTCATGTTTTCCTATGTGTGGACCTTCCAGTTCAAATGTGGTCAGTGTACAAACTTGACCCCAAAGCTGTAGTTTTAATTTGGGAGGAGGAAGACTAAAGCCAATTACAACTACTTTACCATGTGCACCAGATGAACTTTTATGTTTCATTTCATGGAATAGTACGAAACAAGGCGGTATTCCCTCAGCTGCCGTAAAGCCGGATTCTCATGTTTTCCTGTGTGTGGACCTGCAAGTTCAAATGTGGTCAGGGTACAAACTTGACTACACAGCTGTGGTTTTAATTTGGGAGGAGGAACACTAAAGCCAATTACAACTACTTTACCATGAGCACCAGATGAACTTTTATGTTTCATTTCATGGAATAGTACGAAACAAGGCGGTATTCCCTCAGCTGCCGTAAAGCCGGATTCTCATGTTTTCCTGTGTGTGGACCTGCAAGTTCAAATGTGGTCAGGGTACAAACTTGACCCAACAGCTGTGGTTGCAAGTTGGGGGGAGGAAGACTAAAGCCAATTACGACTACTTTACCATGGGCACCAGATGAACTTTTATGTTTCATTTCCTGGAATAGTAAGAAAGAAGGCGGTATTACCTGCAGTTGCCGTAAAGCCGGATTCTCATGTTTTCCTATGTGTGGACCTTCAAGTTCAAATGTGGTCAGGGTACAAACTTGACCCCACAGCTGTCGTTGTAAGTTAAGGAGAGGAAGACTAAAGCCAATTACGACTACTTTACCATGGGCACCAGATGAACTTTTATGTTTCATTTCATGGAATAGTAAGAAAGAAGGCGGTATTACCTGCAGTTGCCGTAAAGCCGGATTCTCATGTTTTCCTATGTCTGGACCTTCCAGTTCAAATGTGGTCCGGGTACAAACTTGACCCAACAGCTGTCGTTGTAAGTTAGGGAAAGGAAGACTAAAGCCAATTACGACTACTTTACCATGGGCAGCAGATGAACTTTTATGTTTCATTTCATGGAATAGTACGAAAGAAGGCGGTATTACCTGCAGTTGCCGTAAAGCCGGATTCTCATGTTTTCCTATGTGTGGACCTTCAAGTTCAAATGTGGTCAGGGTACAAACTTGACCCCACAGCTGTCGTTGTAAGTTAAGGAGAGGAAGACTAAAGCCAATTACGACTACTTTACCATGGGCACCAGATGAACTTTTATGTTTCATTTCATGGAATAGTAAGGAAGAAGGCGGTATTACCTGCAGTTGCCGTAAAGCCGGATTCTCATGTTTTCCTATGTGTGGACCTTCAAGTTCAAATGTGGTCAGGGTACAAACTTGACCCCTCAGCTGTGGTTGCAAGTTGGGGGGAGGAAGACTAAAGCTAATTACGACTACTTTAAGATGGGCACAAGATGAACTTTTATGTTTCATTTCATGGAATAGTAAGAAAGAAGGCGGTATTACCTGCAGTTCCCGTAAAGCCGGATTCTCATGTTTTCCTATGTGTGGACCTTCCAGTTCAAATGTGGTCAGTGTACAAACTTGACCCCAAAGCTGTAGTTTTAATTTGGGAGGAGGAAGACTAAAGCCAATTACAACTACTTTACCATGTGCACCAGATTAACTTTTATGTTTCATTTCATGGAATAGTACGAAACAAGGCGGTATTCCCTCAGCTGCCGTAAAGCCGGATTCTCATGTTTTCCTGTGTGTGGACCTGCAAGTTCAAATGTGGTCAGGGTACAAACTTGACCCCACAGCTGTTGTTTTAATTTGGGAGGAGGAACACTAAAGCCAATTGCAACTACTTTACCATGTGCACCAGATGAACTTTTATGTTTCATTTCATGGAATAGTACGAAACAAGGCGGTATTCCATCAGCTGCCGTAAAGCCAGATTCTCATGTTTTCCTGTGTGTGGACCTGCAAGTTCAAATGTGGTCAAGGTACAAACTTGACCCCACAGCTGTGGTTGCAAGTTGGGGGAGGAAGACTAAAGCCAATTACGACTACTTTACCATGGGCACCAGATTAACTTTTATGTTTCATTTCCTGGAATAGTAAGAAAGAAGGCGGTATTACCTGCAGTTGCCGTAAAGCCGGATTCTCATGTTTTCCTATGTGTGGACCTTCAAGTTCAAATGTGGTCAGGGTACAAACTTGACCCCACAGCTGTCGTTGTAAGTTAAGGAGAGGAAGACTAAAGCCAATTACGACTACTTTACCATGGGCACCAGATGAACTTTTATGTTTCATTTCATGGAATAGTAAGAAAGAAGGCGGTATTACCTGCAGTTGCCGTAAAGCCGGTTTCTCATGTTTTCCTATGTGTGGACCTTCAAGTTCAAATGTGGTCAGGGTACAAACTTGACCCCACAGCTGTCGTTGTAAGTTAGGGAGAGGAAGACTAAAGCCAATTACGACTACTTTACCATGGGCAGCAGATGAACTTTTATGTTTTATTTCATGGAATAGTACGAAAGAAGGCGGTATTACCTGCAGTTGCCGTAAAGCCGGATTCTCATGTTTTCCTATGTGTGGACCTTCAAGTTCAAATGTGGTCAGGGTACAAACTTTACCCCACAGCTGTCGTTGTAAGTTAAGGAGAGGAAGACTAAAGCCAATTACGACTACTTTACCATGGGCACCAGATGAACTTTTATGTTTCATTTCATGGAATAGTAAGGAAGAAGGCGGTATTACCTGCAGTTGCCGTAAAGCCGGATTCTCATGTTTTCCTATGTGTGGACCTTCAAGTTCAAATGTGGTCCGGGTACAAACTTGACCCCTCAGCTGTGGTTGCAAGTTGGGGGGAGGAAGACTAAAGCTAATTACGACTACTTTAAGATGGGCACAAGATGAACTTTTAGGTTTCATTTCATGGAATAGTAAGAAAGAAGGCGGTATTACCTGCAGTTCCCGTAAAGCCGGATTCTCATGTTTTCCTATGTGTGGACCTTCCAGTTCAAATGTGGTCAGTGTACAAACTTGACCCCAAAGCTGTAGTTTTAATTTGGGAGGAGGAAGACTAAAGCCAATTACAACTACTTTACCATGTGCACCAGATGAACTTTTATGTTTCATTTCATGGAATAGTACGAAACAAGGCGGTATTCCCTCATCTGCCGTAAAGCCGGATTCTCATGTTTTCCTGTGTGTGGACCTGCAAGTTCAAATGTGGTCAGGGTACAAACTTGACTACACAGCTGTGGTTTTAATTTGGGAGGAGGAACACTAAAGCCAATTACAACTACTTTACCATGAGCACCAGATGAACTTTTATGTTTCATTTCATGGAATAGTACGAAACAAGGCGGTATTCCCTCAGCTGCCGTAAAGCCGGATTCTCATGTTTTCCTGTGTGTGGACCTGCAAGTTCAAATGTGGTCAGGGTACAAACTTGACCCAACAGCTGTGGTTGCAAGTTGGGGGGAGGAAGACTAAAGCCAATTACGACTACTTTACCATGGGCACCAGATGAACTTTTATGTTTCATTTCCTGGAATAGTAAGAAAGAAGGCGGTATTACCTGCAGTTGCCGTAAAGCCGGATTCTCATGTTTTCCTATGTGTGGACCTTCAAGTTCAAATGTGGTCAGGGTACAAACTTGACCCCACAGCTGTCGTTGTAAGTTAAGGAGAGGAAGACTAAAGCCAATTACGACTACTTTACCATGGGCACCAGATGAACTTTTATGTTTCATTTCATGGAATAGTAAGAAAGAAGGCGGTATTACCTGCAGTTGCCGTAAAGCCGGATTCTCATGTTTTCCTATGTCTGGACCTTCCAGTTCAAATGTGGTCCGGGTACAAACTTGACCCAACAGCTGTCGTTGTAAGTTAGGGAAAGGAAGACTAAAGCCAATTACGACTACTTTACCATGGGCAGCAGATGAACTTTTATGTTTCATTTCATGGAATAGTACGAAAGAAGGCGGTATTACCTGCAGTTGCCGTAAAGCCGGATTCTCATGTTTTCCTATGTGTGGACCTTCAAGTTCAAATGTGGTCAGGGTACAAACTTGACCCCACAGCTGTCGTTGTAAGTTAAGGAGAGGAAGACTAAAGCCAATTACGACTACTTTACCATGGGCACCAGATGAACTTTTATGTTTCATTTCATGGAATAGTAAGGAAGAAGGCGGTATTACCTGCAGTTGCCGTAAAGCCGGATTCTCATGTTTTCCTATGTGTGGACCTTCAAGTTCAAATGTGGTCAGGGTACAAACTTGACCCCTCAGCTGTGGTTGCAAGTTGGGGGAGGAAGACTAAAGCTAATTACGACTACTTTAAGATGGGCACAAGATGAACTTTTATGTTTCATTTCATGGAATAGTAAGAAAGAAGGCGGTATTACCTGCAGTTCCCGTAAAGCCGGATTCTCATGTTTTCCTATGTGTGGACCTTCCAGTTCAAATGTGGTCAGTGTACAAACTTGACCCCAAAGCTGTAGTTTTAATTTGGGAGGAGGAAGACTAAAGCCAATTACAACTACTTTACCATGTGCACCAGATGAACTTTTATGTTTCATTTCATGGAATAGTACGAAACAAGGCGGTATTCCCTCAGCTGCCGTAAAGCCGGATTCTCATGTTTTCCTGTGTGTGGACCTGCAAGTTCAAATGTGGTCAGGGTACAAACTTGACCCCACAGCTGTTGTTTTAATTTGGGAGGAGGAACACTAAAGCCAATTACAACTACTTTACCATGTGCACCAGATGAACTTTTATGTTTCATTTCATGGAATAGTACGAAACAAGGCGGTATTCCCTCAGCTGCCGTAAAGCCGGATTCTCATGTTTTCCTGTGTCTGGACCTTCCAGTTCAAATGTGGTCAGGGTACAAACTTGACCCCACAGCTGTCGTTGTAAGTTAGGGGGAGGAAGACTAAAGACAATTACGACTACTTTACCATGGGCACCAGATGAACTTTTATGTTTCATTTCCTGGAATAGTAAGAAAGAAGGCGGTATGACCTGAAGTTGCCGTAAAGCCGGATTCTCATGTTTTCCTATGTGTGGACCTTCAAGTTCAAATGTGGTCAGGGTACAAACTTGACCCCACAGCTGTCGTTGTAAGTTAGGGAGAGGAAGACTAAAGCCAATTACGACTACTTTACTATGGGAACCAGATGAACTTTTATGTTTTATTTCATGGAATAGTAAGAAATTGGGCGGTATTACCTGCAGTTGCCGTAAAGCCGGATTCTCATGTTTTCCTATGTGTGGACCATCAAGTTCAAATGTGGTCAGGGTACAAACTTGACCCCACAGCTGTCGTTGTAAGTTAGGGAAAGGAAGACTAAAGCCAATTAGAACTACTTTACCATGGGCACCAGATGAACTTTTATGTTTCATTTCATGGAATAGTAAGAAAGAAGGCGATATTACCTGCAGTTGCCGTAAAGCCGGATTCTCATGTTTTCCTATGTGTGGACCTTCAAGTTCAAATGTGGTCAGGGTACAAATTTGACCCCACAGCTGTCGTTGTAAGTTAAGGAGAGGAAGACTAAAGCCAATTACGACTACTTTACCATGGGCACCAGATGAACTTTTATGTTTCATTTCATGGAATAGTAAGGAAGAAGGCGGTATTACCTGCAGTTGCCGTAAAGCCGGATTCTCATGTTTTCCTATGTGTGGACCTTCAAGTTCAAATGTGGTCAGGGTACAAACTTGACCCCAAAACTGTAGTTTTAATTTGGGAGGAGGAAGACTAAAGCCAATTACAACTACTTTACCATGTGCACCAGATGAACTTTTATGTTTCATTTCATGGAATAGTACGAAACAAGGCGGTATTCCCTCAGCTGCCGTAAAGCCGGATTCTCATGTTTTCCTGTGTGTGGACCTGCAAGTTCAAATGTGGTCAGGGTACAAACTTGACCATACAGCTGTTGTTTTAATTTGGGAGGAGGAACACTAAAGCCAATTACAACTACTTTACCATGTGCACCAGATGAACTTTTATGTTTCATTTCATGGAATAGTACGAAACAAGGCGGTATTCCCTCAGCTGCCGTAAAGCCGGATTCTCATGTTTTCCTGTGTGTGGACCTGCAAGTTCAAATGTGGTCAGGGTACAAACTTGACCCCACAGCTGTGGTTGTAAGTTAAGGAGAGGAAGACTAAAGCCAATTACGACTACTTTACCATGGGCACCAGATGAACTTTTATGTTTCATTTCCTGGAATAGTAAGAAAGAAGGCGGTATTATCTGCAGTTGCCGTAAAGCCGGATTCTCATGTTTTCCTATGTGTGGACCTTCAAGTTCAAATGTGGTCAGGGTACAAACTTGACCCCACAGCTGTCGTTGTAAGTTAAGGAGAGGAAGACTAAAGCCAATTACGACTACTTTACCATGGGCACCAGATGAACTTTTATGTTTCATTTCATGGAATAGTAAGAAAGAAGGCGGTATTACCTGCAGTTGCCGTAAAGCCGGATTCTCATGTTTTCCTATGTCTGGACCTTCCAGTTCAAATGGGGTCCGGGTACAAACTTGACCCCACAGCTGTGGTTGCAAGTTGGGGGGAGGAAGACTAAATCCAATTACGACTACATTACTATGGGAACCAGATGAACTTTTATGTTTCATTTCATGGAATAGTAAGAAAGAAGGCGGTATTACCTGCAGTTGCCGTAAAGCCGGATTCTCATGTTTTCCTATGTCTGGACCTTCCAGTTCAAATGGGGTCCGGGTACAAACTTGACCCCACAGCTGTGGTTGCAAGTTGGGGGGAGGAAGACTAAAGACAATTACGACTACTTTACCAAGGGCACCAGATGAACTTTTATGTTTCATTTCATGGAATAGTAAGAAAGAAGGCGGTATTACCTGCAGTTGCCGTAAAGCCGGTTTCTCATGTTTTCCTATGTGTGGACCTTCAAGTTCAAATGTGGTCAGGGTACAAACTTGACCCCACAGCTGTCGTTGTAAGTTAGGGAGAGGAAGACTAAATCCAATTACGACTACTTTACTATGGGAACCAGATGAACTTTTATGTTTCATTTCATGGAATAGTAAGAAATAGGGCGGTATTACCTGCAGTTGCCGTAAAGCCGGATTCTCATGTTTTCCTATGTGTGGACCTTCAAGTTCAAATGTGGTCAGGGTACAAACTTGACCCCACAGCTGTCGTTGTAAGTTAGGGAAAGGAAGACTAAAGCCAATTACGACTACTTTACCATAGGCACCAGATGAACTTTTATGTTTCATTTCATGGAATAGTACAAAAAGAAGGCGGTATTCCCTCAGCTGCCGTAAAGCCGAATTCTCATGTTTTCCTATGTGTGGTCCTGCAAGTTCAAATGTGGTCAGGGTACAAACTTGACCCCACAGCTGTAGTTTTAATTTGGGACGAGGAACATTAAAGCCAATTAGAACTACTTTACCATGGGCACCAGATGAACTTTTATGTTTCATTTCATGGAATAGTAAGAAAGAAGGCGGTATTACCTGCAGTTGCCGTAAAGCCGGATTCTCATGTTTTCCTATGTGTGGACCTTCAAGTTCAAATGTCTTCAGGGTACAAACTTGACCCCACAGCTGGCGTTGTAAGTTAGGGAGAGGAAGACTAAAGCCAATTACGACTACTTTACTATGGGAACCAGATAAACTTTTATGTTTCATTTCATGGAATAGTAAGAAAGAAGGCGGTATTACCTTCAGTTGCCGTAAAGCCGGATTCTCATGTTTTCCTATGTGTGGACCTTCAAGTTCAAATGTGGTCAGGGTACAAACTTGACCCCACAGCTGTCGTTGTAAGTTTGGGAGAGGAAGACTAAAGCCAATTACGACTACTTTACCATGGGCACCAGATGAACTTTTATGTTTCATTTCATGGAATAGTACGAAAGAAGGCGGTATCACCTGCAGTTGCCGTAAAGCCGGATTCTCATGTTTTCCTATGTGTGGACCTTCAAGTTCAAATGTGGTCAGGGTACAAACTTGACCCCACAGCTGTCGTTGTAAGTTAAGGAGAGGAAGACTAAAGCCAATTACGACTACTTTACCATGGGCACCAGATGAACTTTTATGTTTCATTTCATGGAATAGTAAGAAAGAAGGCGGTATTACCTGCAGTTCCGTAAAGCCGGATACTCATGTTTTCCTATGTGTGGACCTTCCAGTTCAAATGTGGTCAGTGTGCAAACTTGACCCCAAAGCTGTAGTTTTAATTTGGGAGGAGGAAGACTAAAGCCAATTACAACTACTTTACCATGTGCACCAGATGAACTTTTATGTTTCGTTTCATGGAATAGTACGAAACAAGGCGGTATTCCCTCAGCTGCCGTAAAGCCGGATTCCCATGTTTTCCTGTGTGTGGACCTGCAAGTTCAAATGTGGTCAGGGTACAAACTTGACCCCACAGCTGTAGTTTTAATTTGGGAGAAGGAACACTAAAGCCAATTACAACTACTTTACCATGGGCACCAGATGAACTTTTATGTTTCATTTCATGGAATAGTAAGAAAGAAGGCGGTATTACCTGCAGTTGCCGTAAAGCCGGATTCTCATGTTTTCCTATGTCTGGACCTTCCAGTTCAAATGTGGTCCGGGTACAAACTTGACCCCACAGCTGTGGTTGCAAGTTGGGGGGAGGAAGACTAAAGCCAATTACGACTACTTTACCATGGGCACCAGATGAACTTTTATGTTTCATTTCATGGAATAGTAAGGAAGAAGGCGGTATTACCTGTAGTTGCCGTAAAGCCGGATTCTCATGTTTTCCTATGTGTGGACCTTCAAGTTCAAATGTGGTCAGGGTACAAACTTGACCCCACAGCTGTCGTTGTAAGTTAGGGAAAGGAAGACTAAAGCCAATTACGACTACTTTACCATAGGCACCAGATGAACTTTTATATTTCATTTCATGGAATAGTACGAAAGAAGGCGGTATTCCCTCAGCTGCCGTAAAGCCGAATTCTCATGTTTTCCTATGTGTCGAATTGCAAGTTCAAATGTGGTCCGGGTACAAACTTGACCCCACAGCTGTAGTTTTAATTTGGGACGAGGAACATTAAAGCCAATTAGAACTACTTTACCATGTGCACCAGATGAACTTTTATGTTTCATTTCATGGAATAGTACGAAACAAGGCGGTATTCCCTCATCTGCCGTAAAGCCGGATTCTCATGTTTTCCTGTGTGTGGACCTGCAAGTTCAAATGTGGTCAGGGTACAAACTTGACCCCACAGCTGTGGTTGCAAGTTGGGGGGAGGAAGACTAAAGCCAATTACGACTACTTTACCATGGGCACCAGATGAACTTTTATGTTTCATTTCCTGGAATAGTAAGAAAGAAGGCGGTATTACCTGCAGTTGCCGTAAAGCCGGATTCTCATGTTTTCCTATGTGTGGACCTTCAAGTTCAAATGTGGTCAGGGTACAAACTTGACCCCACAGCTGTCGTTGTAAGTTAAGGAGAGGAAGACTAAAGCCAATTACGACTACTTCACCATGGGCACCAGATGAACTTTTATGTTTCATTTCATGGAATAGTAAGAAAGAAGGCGGTATTACCTGCAGTTGCCGTAAAGCCGGATTCTCATGTTTTCCTATGTCTGGACCTTCCAGTTCAAATGTGGTCCGGGTACAAACTTGACCCAACAGCTGTCGTTGTAAGTTAGGGAAAGGAAGACTAAAGCCAATTACGACTACTTTACCATGGGCAGCAGATGAACTTTTATGTTTCATTTCGTGGAATAGTACGAAAGAAGGCGGTATTACCTGCAGTTGCCGTAAAGCCGGATTCTCATGTTTTCCTATGTGTGGACCTTCAAGTTCAAATGTGGTCAGGGTACAAACTTGACCCCACAGCTGTCGTTGTAAGTTAAGGAGAGGAAGACTAAAGCCAATTACGACTACTTTACCATGGGCACCAGATGAACTTTTATGTTTCATTTCATGGAATAGTAAGAAAGAAGGCGGTATTACCTGCAGTTGCCGTAAAGCCGGATTCTCATGTTTTCCTATGTGTGGACCTTCAAGTTCAAATGTGGTCAGGGTACAAACTTGACCCCACAGCTGTGGTTGCAAGTTGGGGGGAGGAAGACTAAAGACAATTACGACTACTTTACCATGGGCACCAGATGAACTTTTATGTTTCATTTCATGGAATAGTAAGAAAGAAGGCGGTATTACCTGCAGTTGCCGTAAAGCCGGATTCTCATGTTTTCCTATGTCTGGACCTTCCAGTTCAAATGTGGTCCGGGTACAAACTTGACCCCACAGCTGTGGTTGCAAGTTGGGGGGAGGAAGACTAAAGACAATTACGACTACTTTACCATGGGCACCAGATGAACTTTTATGTTTCATTTCCTGGAATAGTAAGAAAGAAGGCGGTATGACCTGAAGTTGCCGTAAAGCCGGATTCTCATGTTTTCCTATGTGTGGACCTTCAAGTTCAAATGTGGTCAGGGTACAAACTTGACCCCACAGCTGTCGTTGTAAGTTAGGGAGAGGAAGACTAAAGCCAATTACGACTACTTTACTATGGGAACCAGATGAACTTTTATGTTTTATTTCATGGAATAGTAAGAAATTGGGCGGTATTACCTGCAGTTGCCGTAAAGCCGGATTCTCATGTTTTCCTATGTGTGGACCATCAAGTTCAAATGTGGTCAGGGTACAAACTTGACCCCACAGCTGTCGTTGTAAGTTAGGGAAAGGAAGACTAAAGCCAATTAGAACTACTTTACCATGGGCACCAGATGAACTTTTATGTTTCATTTCATGGAATAGTAAGAAAGAAGGCGATATTACCTGCAGTTGCCGTAAAGCCGGATTCTCATGTTTTCCTATGTGTGGACCTTCAAGTTCAAATGTGGTCAGGGTACAAATTTGACCCCACAGCTGTCGTTGTAAGTTAAGGAGAGGAAGACTAAAGCCAATTACGACTACTTTACCATGGGCACCAGATGAACTTTTATGTTTCATTTCATGGAATAGTAAGGAAGAAGGCGGTATTACCTGCAGTTGCCGTAAAGCCGGATTCTCATGTTTTCCTATGTGTGGACCTTCAAGTTCAAATGTGGTCAGGGTACAAACTTGACCCCAAAACTGTAGTTTTAATTTGGGAGGAGGAAGACTAAAGCCAATTACAACTACTTTACCATGTGCACCAGATGAACTTTTATGTTTCATTTCATGGAATAGTACGAAACAAGGCGGTATTCCCTCAGCTGCCGTAAAGCCGGATTCTCATGTTTTCCTGTGTGTGGACCTGCAAGTTCAAATGTGGTCAGGGTACAAACTTGACCATACCGCTGTTGTTTTAATTTGGGAGGAGGAACACTAAAGCCAATTACAACTACTTTACCATGTGCACCAGATGAACTTTTATGTTTCATTTCATGGAATAGTACGAAACAAGGCGGTATTCCCTCAGCTGCCGTAAAGCCGGATTCTCATGTTTTCCTGTGTGTGGACCTGCAAGTTCAAATGTGGTCAGGGTACAAACTTGACCCCACAGCTGTGGTTGTAAGTTAAGGAGAGGAAGACTAAAGCCAATTACGACTACTTTACCATGGGCACCAGATGAACTTTTATGTTTCATTTCCTGGAATAGTAAGAAAGAAGGCGGTATTATCTGCAGTTGCCGTAAAGCCGGATTCTCATGTTTTCCTATGTGTGGACCTTCAAGTTCAAATGTGGTCAGGGTACAAACTTGACCCCACAGCTGTCGTTGTAAGTTAAGGAGAGGAAGACTAAAGCCAATTACGACTACTTTACCATGGGCACCAGATGAACTTTTATGTTTCATTTCATGGAATAGTAAGAAAGAAGGCGGTATTACCTGCAGTTGCCGTAAAGCCGGATTCTCATGTTTTCCTATGTCTGGACCTTCCAGTTCAAATGGGGTCCGGGTACAAACTTGACCCCACAGCTGTGGTTGCAAGTTGGGGGAGGAAGACTAAATCCAATTACGACTACTTTACTATGGGAACCAGATGAACTTTTATGTTTCATTTCATGGAATAGTAAGAAAGAAGGCGGTATTACCTGCAGTTGCCGTAAAGCCGGATTCTCATGTTTTCCTATGTCTGGACCTTCCAGTTCAAATGGGGTCCGGGTACAAACTTGACCCCACAGCTGTGGTTGCAAGTTGGGGGAGGAAGACTAAAGACAATTACGACTACTTTACCAAGGGCACCAGATGAACTTTTATGTTTCATTTCATGGAATAGTAAGAAAGAAGGCGGTATTACCTGCAGTTGCCGTAAAGCCGGTTTCTCATGTTTTCCTATGTGTGGACCTTCAAGTTCAAATGTGGTCAGGGTACAAACTTGACCCCACAGCTGTCGTTGTAAGTTAGGGAGAGGAAGACTAAATCCAATTACGACTACTTTACTATGGGAACCAGATGAACTTTTATGTTTCATTTCATGGAATAGTAAGAAATAGGGCGGTATTACCTGCAGTTGCCGTAAAGCCGGATTCTCATGTTTTCCTATGTGTGGACCTTCAAGTTCAAATGTGGTCAGGGTACAAACTTGACCCCACAGCTGTCGTTGTAAGTTAGGGAAAGGAAGACTAAAGCCAATTACGACTACTTTACCATAGGCACCAGATGAACTTTTATGTTTCATTTCATGGAATAGTACAAAAGAAGGCGGTATTCCCTCAGCTGCCGTAAAGCCGAATTCTCATGTTTTCCTATGTGTGGTCCTGCAAGTTCAAATGTGGTCAGGGTACAAACTTGACCCCACAGCTGTAGTTTTAATTTGGGACGAGGAACATTAAAGCCAATTAGAACTACTTTACCATGGGCACCAGATGAACTTTTATGTTTCATTTCATGGAATAGTAAGAAAGAAGGCGGTATTACCTGCAGTTGCCGTAAAGCCGGATTCTCATGTTTTCCTATGTGTGGACCTTCAAGTTCAAATGTCTTCAGGGTACAAACTTGACCTCACAGCTGGCGTTGTAAGTTAGGGAGAGGAAGACTAAAGCCCATTACGACTACTTTACTATGGGAACCAGATAAACTTTTATGTTTCATTTCATGGAATAGTAAGAAAGAAGGCGGTATTACCTTCAGTTGCCGTAAAGCCGGATTCTCATGTTTTCCTATGTGTGGACCTTCAAGTTCAAATGTGGTCAGGGTACAAACTTGACCCCACAGCTGTCGTTGTAAGTTTGGGAGAGGAAGACTAAAGCCAATTACGACTACTTTACCATGGGCACCAGATGAACTTTTATGTTTCATTTCATGGAATAGTAAGAAAGAAGGCGGTGTTACCTGCAGTTGCCGTAAAGCCGGATTCTCATGTTTTCCTATGTGTGGACCTTCAAGTTCAAATGTGGTCAGGGTACAAACTTGACCCAACAGCTGTCGTTGTAATTTAGGGAAAGGAAGACTAAAGGCAATTACGACTACTTTACCATGGGCAGCAGATGAACTTTTATGTTTCATTTCATGGAATAGTACGAAAGAAGGCGGTATCACCTGCAGTTGCCGTAAAGCCGGATTCTCATGTTTTCCTATGTGTGGACCTTCAAGTTCAAATGTGGTCAGGGTACAAACTTGACCCCACAGCTGTCGTTGTAAGTTAAGGAGAGGAAGACTAAAGCCAATTACGACTACTTTACCATGGGCACCAGATGAACTTTTATGTTTCATTTCATGGAATAGTAAGAAAGAAGGCGGTATTACCTGCAGTTCCGTAAAGCCGGATACTCATGTTTTCCTATGTGTGGACCTTCCAGTTCAAATGTGGTCAGTGTGCAAACTTGACCCCAAAGCTGTAGTTTTAATTTGGGAGGAGGAAGACTAAAGCCAATTACAACTACTTTACCATGTGCACCAGATGAACTTTTATGTTTCGTTTCATGGAATAGTACGAAACAAGGCGGTATTCCCTCAGCTGCCGTAAAGCCGGATTCCCATGTTTTCCTGTGTGTGGACCTGCAAGTTCAAATGTGGTCAGGGTACAAACTTGACCCCACAGCTGTAGTTTTAATTTGGGAGAAGGAACACTAAAGCCAATTACAACTACTTTACCATGGGCACCAGATGAACTTTTATGTTTCATTTCATGGAATAGTAAGAAAGAAGGCGGTATTACCTGCAGTTGCCGTAAAGCCGGATTCTCATGTTTTCCTATGTCTGGACCTTCCAGTTCAAATGTGGTCCGGGTACAAACTTGACCCCACAGCTGTGGTTGCAAGTTGGGGGAGGAAGACTAAAGCCAATTACGACTACTTTACCATGGGCACCAGATGAACTTTTATGTTTCATTTCATGGAATAGTAAGGAAGAAGGCGGTATTACCTGTAGTTGCCGTAAAGCCGGATTCTCATGTTTTCCTATGTGTGGACCTTCAAGTTCAAATGTGGTCAGGGTACAAACTTGACCCCACAGCTGTCGTTGTAAGTTAGGGAAAGGAAGACTAAAGCCAATTACGACTACTTTACCATAGGCACCAGATGAACTTTTATATTTTATTTCATGGAATAGTACGAAAGAAGGCGGTATTCCCTCAGCTGCCGTAAAGCCGAATTCTCATGTTTTCCTATGTGTCGACCTGCAAGTTCAAATGTGGTCCGGGTACAAACTTGACCCCACAGCTGTAGTTTTAATTTGGGACGAGGAACATTAAAGCCAATTAGAACTACTTTACCATGTGCACCAGATGAACTTTTATGTTTCATTTCATGGAATAGTACGAAACAAGGCGGTATTCCCTCAGCTGCCGTAAAGCCGGATTCTCATGTTTTCCTGTGTGTGGACCTGCAAGTTCAAATGTGGTCAGGGTACAAACTTGACCCCACAGCTGTGGTTGCAAGTTGGGGGGAGGAAGACTAAAGCCAATTACGACTACTTTACCATGGGCACCAGATGAACTTTTATGTTTCATTTCCTGGAATAGTAAGAAAGAAGGCGGTATTACCTGCAGTTGCCGTAAAGCCGGATTCTCATGTTTTCCTATGTGTGGACCTTCAAGTTCAAATGTGGTCAGGGTACAAACTTGACCCCACAGCTGTCGTTGTAAGTTAAGGAGAGGAAGACTAAAGCCAATTACGACTACTTTACCATGGGCACCAGATGAACTTTTATGTTTCATTTCATGGAATAGTAAGAAAGAAGGCGGTATTACCTGCAGTTGCCGTAAAGCCGGATTCTCATGTTTTCCTATGTCTGGACCTTCCAGTTCAAATGTGGTCCGGGTACAAACTTGACCCAACAGCTGTCGTTGTAAGTTAGGGAAAGGAAGACTAAAGCCAATTACGACTACTTTACCATGGGCAGCAGATGAACTTTTATGTTTCATTTCGTGGAATAGTACGAAAGAAGGCGGTATTACCTGCAGTTGCCGTAAAGCCGGATTCTCATGTTTTCCTATGTGTGGACCTTCAAGTTCAAATGTGGTCAGGGTACAAACTTGACCCCACAGCTGTCGTTGTAAGTTAAGGAGAGGAAGACTAAAGCCAATTACGACTACTTTACCATGGGCACCAGATGAACTTTTATGTTTCATTTCATGGAATAGTAAGAAAGAAGGCGGTATTACCTGCAGTTGCCGTAAAGCCGGATTCTCATGTTTTCCTATGTGTTGACCTTCAAGTTCAAATGTGGTCAGGGTACAAACTTGACCCCACAGCTGTGGTTGCAAGTTGGGGGGAGGAAGACTAAAGACAATTACGACTACTTTACCATGGGCACCAGATGAACTTTTATGTTTCATTTCATGGAATAGTAAGAAAGAAGGCGGTATTACCTGCAGTTGCCGTAAAGCCGGATTCTCATGTTTTCCTATGTCTGGACCTTCCAGTTCAAATGTGGTCAGGGTACAAACTTGACCCCACAGCTGTGGTTGCAAGTTGGGGGAGGAAGACTAAAGACAATTACGACTACTTTACCATGGGCACCAGATGAACTTTTATGTTTCATTTCCTGGAATAGTAAGAAAGAAGGCGGTATGACCTGAAGTTGCCGTAAAGCCGGATTCTCATGTTTTCCTATGTGTGGACCTTCAAGTTCAAATGTGGTCAGGGTACAAACTTGACCCCACAGCTGTCGTTGTAAGTTAGGGAGAGGAAGACTAAAGCCAATTACGACTACTTTACTATGGGAACCAGATGAACTTTTATGTTTTATTTCATGGAATAGTAAGAAATTGGGCGGTATTACCTGCAGTTGCCGTAAAGCCGGATTCTCATGTTTTCCTATGTGTGGACCATCAAGTTCAAATGTGGTCAGGGTACAAACTTGACCCCACAGCTGTCGTTGTAAGTTAGGGAAAGGAAGACTAAAGCCAATTAGAACTACTTTACCATGGGCACCAGATGAACTTTTATGTTTCATTTCATGGAATAGTAAGAAAGAAGGCGATATTACCTGCAGTTGCCGTAAAGCCGGATTCTCATGTTTTCCTATGTGTGGACCTTCAAGTTCAAATGTGGTCAGGGTACAAATTTGACCCCACAGCTGTCGTTGTAAGTTAAGGAGAGGAAGACTAAAGCCAATTACGACTACTTTACCATGGGCACCAGATGAACTTTTATGTTTCACTTCATGGAATAGTAAGGAAGAAGGCGGTATTACCTGCAGTTGCCGTAAAGCCGGATTCTCATGTTTTCCTATGTGTGGACCTTCAAGTTCAAATGTGGTCAGGGTACAAACTTGACCCCAAAACTGTAGTTTTAATTTGGGAGGAGGAAGACTAAAGCCAATTACAACTACTTTACCATGTGCACCAGATGAACTTTTATGTTTCATTTCATGGAATAGTACGAAACAAGGCGGTATTCCCTCAGCTGCCGTAAAGCCGGATTCTCATGTTTTCCTGTGTGTGGACCTGCAAGTTCAAATGTGGTCAGGGTACAAACTTGACCATACAGCTGTTGTTTTAATTTGGGAGGAGGAACACTAAAGCCAATTACAACTACTTTACCATGTGCACCAGATGAACTTTTATGTTTCATTTCATGGAATAGTACGAAACAAGGCGGTATTCCCTCAGCTGGCGTAAAGCCGGATTCTCATGTTTTCCTGTGTGTGGACCTGCAAGTTCAAATGTGGTCAGGGTACAAACTTGACCCCACAGCTGTGGTTGTAAGTTAAGGAGAGGAAGACTAAAGCCAATTACGACTACTTTACCATGGGCACCAGATGAACTTTTATGTTTCATTTCCTGGAATAGTAAGAAAGAAGGCGGTATTATCTGCAGTTGCCGTAAAGCCGGATTCTCATGTTTTCCTATGTGTGGACCTTCAAGTTCAAATGTGGTCAGGGTACAAACTTGACCCCACAGCTGTCGTTGTAAGTTAAGGAGAGGAAGACTAAAGCCAATTACGACTACTTTACCATGGGCACCAGATGAACTTTTATGTTTCATTTCATGGAATAGTAAGAAAGAAGGCGGTATTACCTGCAGTTGCCGTAAAGCCGGATTCTCATGTTTTCCTATGTCTGGACCTTCCAGTTCAAATGGGGTCCGGGTACAAACTTGACCCCACAGCTGTGGTTGCAAGTTGGGGAGGAAGACTAAAGACAATTACGACTACTTTACCATGGGCAAGAGATGAACTTTTATGTTTCATTTCCTGGAATAGTAAGAAAGAAGGAGGTATGACCTGAAGTTGCCGTAAAGCCGGATTCTCATGTTTTCCTATGAGTGGACCTTCAAGTTCAAATGTAGGCAGGGTACGAACTTGACCCCACAGCTGTGGTTGTAATTTAGGGAGAGGAAGACTAAATCCAATTACGACTACTTTACTATGGGAACCAGATGAACTTTTATGTTTCATTTCATGGAATAGTAAGAAAGAAGGCGGTATTACCTGCAGTTGCCGTAAAGCCGGATTCTCATGTTTTCCTATGTCTGGACCTTCCAGTTCAAATGGGGTCCGGGTACAAACTTGACCCCACAGCTGTGGTTGCAAGTTGGGGGAGGAAGACTAAAGACAATTACGACTACTTTACCAAGGGCGCCAGATGAACTTTTATGTTTCATTTCATGGAATAGTAAGAAAGAAGGCGGTATTACCTGCAGTTGCCGTAAAGCCGGTTTCTCATGTTTTCCTATGTGTGGACCTTCAAGTTCAAATGTGGTCAGGGTACAAACTTGACCCCACAGCTGTCGTTGTAAGTTAGGGAGAGGAAGACTAAATCCAATTACGACTACTTTACTATGGGAACCAGATGAACTTTTATGTTTTATTTCATGGAATAGTAAGAAATAGGGCGGTATTACCTGCAGTTGCCGTAAAGCCGGATTCTCATGTTTTCCTATGTGTGGACCATCAAGTTCAAATGTGGTCAGGGTACAAACTTGACCCCACAGCTGTCGTTGTAAGTTAGGGAAAGGAAGACTAAAGCCAATTAGAACTACTTTACCATAGGCACCAGATGAACTTTTATGTTTCATTTCATGGAATAGTAAGAAAGAAGGCGATATTACCTGCAGTTGCCGTAAAGCCGGATTCTCATGTTTTCCTATGTGTGGACCTTCAAGTTCAAATGTGGTCAGGGTACAAATTTGACCCCACAGCTGTCGTTGTAAGTTAAGGACGAGGAAGACTAAAGCCAATTACGACTACTTTACCATGGGCACCAGATGAACTTTTATGTTTCACTTCATGGAATAGTAAGGAAGAAGGCGGTATTACCTGCAGTTGCCGTAAAGCCGGATTCTCATGTTTTCCTATGTGTGGACCTTCAAGTTCAAATGTGGTCAGGGTACAAACTTGACCCCAAAACTGTAGTTTTAATTTAGGGAGGAGGAAGACTAAAGCCAATTACAACTACTTTACCATGTGCACCAGATGAACTTTTATGTTTCATTTCATGGAATAGTACGAAACAAGGCGGTATTCCCTCAGCTGCCGTAAAGCCGGATTCTCATGTTTTCCTGTGTGTGGACCTGCAAGTTCAAATGTGGTCAGGGTACAAACTTGACCATACAGCTGTTGTTTTAATTTGGGAGGAGGAACACTAAAGCCAATTACAACTACTTTACCATGTGCACCAGATGAACTTTTATGTTTCATTTCATGGAATAGTACGAAACAAGGCGGTATTCCCTCAGCTGGCGTAAAGCCGGATTCTCATGTTTTCCTGTGTGTGGACCTGCAAGTTCAAATGTGGTCAGGGTACAAACTTGACCCCACAGCTGTGGTTGTAAGTTAAGGAGAGGAAGACTAAAGCCAATTACGACTACTTTACCATGGGCACCAGATGAACTTTTATGTTTCATTTCCTGGAATAGTAAGAAAGAAGGCGGTATTATCTGCAGTTGCCGTAAAGCCGGATTCTCATGTTTTCCTATGTGTGGACCTTCAAGTTCAAATGTGGTCAGGGTACAAACTTGACCCCACAGCTGTCGTTGTAAGTTAAGGAGAGGAAGACTAAAGCCAATTACGACTACTTTACCATGGGCACCAGATGAACTTTTATGTTTCATTTCATGGAATAGTAAGAAAGAAGGCGGTATTACCTGCAGTTGCCGTAAAGCCGGATTCTCATGTTTTCCTATGTCTGGACCTTCCAGTTCAAATGGGGTCAGGTACAAACTTGACCCCACAGCTGTGGTTGCAAGTTGGGGGAGGAAGACTAAAGACAATTACGACTACTTTACCATGGGCAAGAGATGAACTTTTATGTTTCATTTCCTGGAATAGTAAGAAAGAAGGAGGTATGACCTGAAGTTGCCGTAAAGCCGGATTCTCATGTTTTCCTATGAGTGGACCTTCAAGTTCAAATGTAGGCAGGGTACGAACTTGACCCCACAGCTGTGGTTGTAATTTAGGGAGAGGAAGACTAAATCCAATTACGACTACTTTACTATGGGAACCAGATGAACTTTTATGTTTCATTTCATGGAATAGTAAGAAAGAAGGCGGTATTACCTGCAGTTGCCGTAAAGCCGGATTCTCATGTTTTCCTATGTCTGGACCTTCCAGTTCAAATGGGGTCCGGGTACAAACTTGACCCCACAGCTGTGGTTGCAAGTTGGGGGGAGGAAGACTAAAGACAATTACGACTACTTTACCAAGGGCGCCAGATGAACTTTTATGTTTCATTTCATGGAATAGTAAGAAAGAAGGCGGTATTACCTGCAGTTGCCGTAAAGCCGGTTTCTCATGTTTTCCTATGTGTGGACCTTCAAGTTCAAATGTGGTCAGGGTACAAACTTGACCCCACAGCTGTCGTTGTAAGTTAGGGAGAGGAAGACTAAATCCAATTACGACTACTTTACTATGGGAACCAGATGAACTTTTATGTTTCATTTCATGGAATAGTAAGAAATAGGGCGGTATTACCTGCAGTTGCCGTAAAGCCGGATTCTCATGTTTTCCTATGTGTGGACCTTCAAGTTCAAATGTGGTCAGGGTACAAACTTGACCCCACAGCTGTCGTTGTAAGTTAGGGAAAGGAAGACTAAAGCCAATTACGACTACTTTACCATAGGCACCAGATGAACTTTTATGTTTCATTTCATGGAATAGTACAAAAGAAGGCGGTATTCCCTCAGCTGCCGTAAAGCCGAATTCTCATGTTTTCCTATGTGTGGTCCTGCAAGTTCAAATGTGGTCAGGGTACAAACTTGACCCCACAGCTGTAGTTTTAATTTGGGACGAGGAACATTAAAGCCAATTAGAACTACTTTACCATGGGCACCAGATGAACTTTTATGTTTCATTTCATGGAATAGTAAGAAAGAAGGCGGTATTACCTGCAGTTGCCGTAAAGCCGGATTCTCATGTTTTCCTATGTGTGGACCTTCAAGTTCAAATGTCTTCAGGGTACAAACTTGACCCCACAGCTGGCGTTGTAAGTTAGGGAGAGGAAGACTAAAGCCAATTACGACTACTTTACTATGGGAACCAGATAAACTTTTATGTTTCATTTCATGGAATAGTAAGAAAGAAGGCGGTATTACCTTCAGTTGCCGTAAAGCCGGATTCTCATGTTTTCCTATGTGTGGACCTTCAAGTTCAAATGTGGTCAGGGTACAAACTTGACCCCACAGCTGTCGTTGTAAGTTTGGGAGAGGAAGACTAAAGCCAATTACGACTACTTTACCATGGGCACCAGATGAACTTTTATGTTTCATTTCATGGAATAGTAAGAAAGAAGGCGGTGTTACCTGCAGTTGCCGTAAAGCCGGATTCTCATGTTTTCCTATGTGTGGACCTTCAAGTTCAAATGTGGTCAGGGTACAAACTTGACCCAACAGCTGTCGTTGTAATTTAGGGAAAGGAAGACTAAAGGCAATTACGACTACTTTACCATGGGCAGCAGATGAACTTTTATGTTTCATTTCATGGAATAGTACGAAAGAAGGCGGTATCACCTGCAGTTGCCGTAAAGCCGGATTCTCATGTTTTCCTATGTGTGGACCTTCAAGTTCAAATGTGGTCAGGGTACAAACTTGACCCCACAGCTGTCGTTGTAAGTTAAGGAGAGGAAGACTAAAGCCAATTACGACTACTTTACCATGGGCACCAGATGAACTTTTATGTTTCATTTCATGGAATAGTAAGAAAGAAGGCGGTATTACCTGCAGTTCCGTAAAGCCGGATACTCATGTTTTCCTATGTGTGGACCTTCCAGTTCAAATGTGGTCAGTGTGCAAACTTGACCCCAAAGCTGTAGTTTTAATTTGGGAGGAGGAAGACTAAAGCCAATTACAACTACTTTACCATGTGCACCAGATGAACTTTTATGTTTCGTTTCATGGAATAGTACGAAACAAGGCGGTATTCCCTCAGCTGCCGTAAAGCCGGATTCCCATGTTTTCCTGTGTGTGGACCTGCAAGTTCAAATGTGGTCAGGGTACAAACTTGACCCCACAGCTGTAGTTTTAATTTGGGAGGAGGAACACTAAAGCCAATTACAACTACTTTACCATGGGCACCAGATGAACTTTTATGTTTCATTTCATGGAATAGTAAGAAAGAAGGCGGTATTACCTGCAGTTGCCGTAAAGCCGGATTCTCATGTTTTCCTATGTCTGGACCTTCCAGTTCAAATGTGGTCCGGGTACAAACTTGACCCCACAGCTGTGGTTGCAAGTTGGGGGAGGAAGACTAAAGCCAATTACGACTACTTTACCATGGGCACCAGATGAACTTTTATGTTTCATTTCATGGAATAGTAAGGAAGAAGGCGGTATTACCTGTAGTTGCCGTAAAGCCGGATTCTCATGTTTTCCTATGTGTGGACCTTCAAGTTCAAATGTGGTCAGGGTACAAACTTGACCCCACAGCTGTCGTTGTAAGTCAGGGAGAGGAAGACTAAAGCCAATTACGACTACTTTACTATGGGAACCAGATGAACTTTTATGTTTCATTTCATGGAATAGTAAGAAATAAGGCGGTATTACCTGAAGTTGCCGTAAAGCCGGATTCTCATGTTTTCCTATGTGTGGACCTTCAAGTTCAAATGTGGTCAGGGTACAAACTTGACCCCACAGCTGTCGTTGTAAGTTAGGGAAAGGAAGACTAAAGCCAATTACGACTACTTTACCATAGGCACCAGATGAACTTTTATATTTCATTTCATGGAATAGTACGAAAGAAGGCGGTATTCCCTCAGCTGCCGTAAAGCCGAATTCTCATGTTTTCCTATGTGTCGACCTGCAAGTTCAAATGTGGTCCGGGTACAAACTTGACCCCACAGCTGTAGTTTTAATTTGGGACGAGGAACATTAAAGCCAATTAGAACTACTTTACCATGTGCACCAGATGAACTTTTATGTTTCATTTCATGGAATAGTACCAAACAAGGCGGTATTCCCTCAGCTGCCGTAAAGCCGGATTCTCATGTTTTCCTGTGTGTGGACCTGCAAGTTCAAATGTGGTCAGGGTACAAACTTGACCCCACAGCTGTGGTTGCAAGTTGGGGGAGGAAGACTAAAGCCAATTACGACTACTTTACCATGGGCACCAGATGAACTTTTATGTTTCATTTCCTGGAATAGTAAGAAAGAAGGCGGTATTACCTGCAGTTGCCGTAAAGCCGGATTCTCATGTTTTCCTATGTGTGGACCTTCAAGTTCAAATGTGGTCAGGGTACAAACTTGACCCCACAGCTGTCGTTGTAAGTTAAGGAGAGGAAGACTAAAGCCAATTACGACTACTTTACCATGGGCACCAGATGAACTTTTATGTTTCATTTCATGGAATAGTAAGAAAGAAGGCGGTATTACCTGCAGTTGCCGTAAAGCCGGATTCTCATGTTTTCCTATGTGTGGACCTTCAAGTTCAAATGTGGTCAGGGTACAAACTTGACCCCACAGCTGTCGTTGTAAGTTAAGGAGAGGAAGACTAAAGCCAATTACGACTACTTTACCATGGGCACCAGATGAACTTTTATGTTTCATTTCATGGAATAGTAAGAAAGAAGGCGGTATTACCTGCAGTTGCCGTAAAGCCGGATTCTCATGTTTTCCTATGTCTGGACCTTCCAGTTCAAATGGGGTCCGGGTACAAACTTGACCCCACAGCTGTGGTTGCAAGTTGGGGGGAGGAAGACTAAAGACAATTACGACTACTTTACCATGGGCACCAGATGAACTTTTATGTTTCATTTCCTGGAATAGTAAGAAAGAAGGAGGTATGACCTGAAGTTGCCGTAAAGCCGGATTCTCATGTTTTCCTATGAGTGGACCTTCAAGTTCAAATGTAGGCAGGGTACGAACTTGACCCCACAGCTGTGGTTGTAATTTAGGGAGAGGAAGACTAAATCCAATTACGACTACTTTACTATGGGAACCAGATGAACTTTTATGTTTCATTTCATGGAATAGTAAGAAAGAAGGCGGTATTACCTGCAGTTGCCGTAAAGCCGGATTCTCATGTTTTCCTATGTCTGGACCTTCCAGTTCAAATGGGGTCCGGGTACAAACTTGACCCCACAGCTGTGGTTGCAAGTTGGGGGAGGAAGACTAAAGACAATTACGACTACTTTACCAAGGGCACCAGATGAACTTTTATGTTTCATTTCATGGAATAGTAAGAAAGAAGGCGGTATTACCTGCAGTTGCCGTAAAGCCGGTTTCTCATGTTTTCCTATGTGTGGACCTTCAAGTTCAAATGTGGTCAGGGTACAAACTTGACCCCACAGCTGTCGTTGTAAGTTAGGGAGAGGAAGACTAAATCCAATTACGACTACTTTACTATGGGAACCAGATGAACTTTTATGTTTCATTTCATGGAATAGTAAGAAATAGGGCGGTATTACCTGCAGTTGCCGTAAAGCCGGATTCTCATGTTTTCCTATGTGTGGACCTTCAAGTTCAAATGTGGTCAGGGTACAAACTTGACCCCACAGCTGTCGTTGTAAGTTAGGGAAAGGAAGACTAAAGCCAATTACGACTACTTTACCATAGGCACCAGATGAACTTTTATGTTTCATTTCATGGAATAGTACAAAAGAAGGCGGTATTCCCTCAGCTGCCGTAAAGCCGAATTCTCATGTTTTCCTATGTGTGGTCCTGCAAGTTCAAATGTGGTCAGGGTACAAACTTGACCCCACAGCTGTAGTTTTAATTTGGGACGAGGAACATTAAAGCCAATTAGAACTACTTTACCATGGGCACCAGATGAACTTTTATGTTTCATTTCATGGAATAGTAAGAAAGAAGGCGGTATTACCTGCAGTTGCCGTAAAGCCGGATTCTCATGTTTTCCTATGTGTGGACCTTCAAGTTCAAATGTCTTCAGGGTACAAACTTGACCCCACAGCTGGCGTTGTAAGTTAGGGAGAGGAAGACTAAAGCCAATTACGACTACTTTACTATGGGAACCAGATAAACTTTTATGTTTCATTTCATGGAATAGTAAGAAAGAAGGCGGTATTACCTTCAGTTGCCGTAAAGCCGGATTCTCATGTTTTCCTATGTGTGGACCTTCAAGTTCAAATGTGGTCAGGGTACAAACTTGACCCCACAGCTGTCGTTGTAAGTTTGGGAGAGGAAGACTAAAGCCAATTACGACTACTTTACCATGGGCACCAGATGAACTTTTATGTTTCATTTCATGGAATAGTAAGAAAGAAGGCGGTGTTACCTGCAGTTGCCGTAAAGCCGGATTCTCATGTTTTCCTATGTGTGGACCTTCAAGTTCAAATGTGGTCAGGGTACAAACTTGACCCAACAGCTGTCGTTGTAATTTAGGGAAAGGAAGACTAAAGGCAATTACGACTACTTTACCATGGGCAGCAGATGAACTTTTATGTTTCATTTCATGGAATAGTACGAAAGAAGGCGGTATCACCTGCAGTTGCCGTAAAGCCGGATTCTCATGTTTTCCTATGTGTGGACCTTCAAGTTCAAATGTGGTCAGGGTACAAACTTGACCCCACAGCTGTCGTTGTAAGTTAAGGAGAGGAAGACTAAAGCCAATTACGACTACTTTACCATGGGCACCAGATGAACTTTTATGTTTCATTTCATGGAATAGTAAGAAAGAAGGCGGTATTACCTGCAGTTCCGTAAAGCCGGATACTCATGTTTTCCTATGTGTGGACCTTCCAGTTCAAATGTGGTCAGTGTGCAAACTTGACCCCAAAGCTGTAGTTTTAATTTGGGAGGAGGAAGACTAAAGCCAATTACAACTACTTTACCATGTGCACCAGATGAACTTTTATGTTTCGTTTCATGGAATAGTACGAAACAAGGCGGTATTCCCTCAGCTGCCGTAAAGCCGGATTCCCATGTTTTCCTGTGTGTGGACCTGCAAGTTCAAATGTGGTCAGGGTACAAACTTGACCCCACAGCTGTAGTTTTAATTTGGGAGGAGGAACACTAAAGCCAATTACAACTACTTTACCATGGGCACCAGATGAACTTTTATGTTTCATTTCATGGAATAGTAAGAAAGAAGGCGGTATTACCTGCAGTTGCCGTAAAGCCGGATTCTCATGTTTTCCTATGTCTGGACCTTCCAGTTCAAATGTGGTCCGGGTACAAACTTGACCCCACAGCTGTGGTTGCAAGTTGGGGGGAGGAAGACTAAAGCCAATTACGACTACTTTACCATGGGCACCAGATGAACTTTTATGTTTCATTTCATGGAATAGTAAGGAAGAAGGCGGTATTACCTGTAGTTGCCGTAAAGCCGGATTCTCATGTTTTCCTATGTGTGGACCTTCAAGTTCAAATGTGGTCAGGGTACAAACTTGACCCCACAGCTGTCGTTGTAAGTCAGGGAGAGGAAGACTAAAGCCAATTACGACTACTTTACTATGGGAACCAGATGAACTTTTATGTTTCATTTCATGGAATAGTAAGAAATAAGGCGGTATTACCTGAAGTTGCCGTAAAGCCGGATTCTCATGTTTTCCTATGTGTGGACCTTCAAGTTCAAATGTGGTCAGGGTACAAACTTGACCCCACAGCTGTCGTTGTAAGTTAGGGAAAGGAAGACTAAAGCCAATTACGACTACTTTACCATAGGCACCAGATGAACTTTTATATTTCATTTCATGGAATAGTACGAAAGAAGGCGGTATTCCCTCAGCTGCCGTAAAGCCGAATTCTCATGTTTTCCTATGTGTCGACCTGCAAGTTCAAATGTGGTCCGGGTACAAACTTGACCCCACAGCTGTAGTTTTAATTTGGGACGAGGAACATTAAAGCCAATCAGAACTACTTTACCATGTGCACCAGATGAACTTTTATGTTTCATTTCATGGAATAGTACCAAACAAGGCGGTATTCCCTCAGCTGCCGTAAAGCCGGATTCTCATGTTTTCCTGTGTGTGGACCTGCAAGTTCAAATGTGGTCAGGGTACAAACTTGACCCCACAGCTGTGGTTGCAAGTTGGGGGGAGGAAGACTAAAGCCAATTACGACTACTTTACCATGGGCACCAGATGAACTTTTATGTTTCATTTCCTGGAATAGTAAGAAAGAAGGCGGTATTACCTGCAGTTGCCGTAAAGCCGGATTCTCATGTTTTCCTATGTGTGGACCTTCAAGTTCAAATGTGGTCAGGGTACAAACTTGACCCCACAGCTGTCGTTGTAAGTTAAGGAGAGGAAGACTAAAGCCAATTACGACTACTTTACCATGGGCACCAGATGAACTTTTATGTTTCATTTCATGGAATAGTAAGAAAGAAGGCGGTATTACCTGCAGTTGCCGTAAAGCCGGATTCTCATGTTTTCCTATGTGTGGACCTTCAAGTTCAAATGTGGTCAGGGTACAAACTTGACCCCACAGCTGTCGTTGTAAGTTAAGGAGAGGAAGACTAAAGCCAATTACGACTACTTTACCATGGGCACCAGATGAACTTTTATGTTTCATTTCATGGAATAGTAAGAAAGAAGGCGGTATTACCTGCAGTTGCCGTAAAGCCGGATTCTCATGTTTTCCTATGTGTGGACCTTCAAGTTCAAATGTGGTCAGGGTACAAACTTGACCCCACAGCTGTGGTTGCAAGTTGGGGGAGGAAGACTAAAGACAATTACGACTACTTTACCATGGGCACCAGATGAACTTTTATGTTTCATTTCATGGAATAGTAAGAAAGAAGGCGGTATTACCTGCAGTTGCCGTAAAGCCGGATTCTCATGTTTTCCTATGTCTGGACCTTCCAGTTCAAATGTGGTCCGGGTACAAACTTGACCCCACAGCTGTGGTTGCAAGTTGGGGGAGGAAGACTAAAGACAATTACGACTACTTTACCATGGGCACCAGATGAACTTTTATGTTTCATTTCCTGGAATAGTAAGAAAGAAGGCGGTATGACCTGAAGTTGCCGGAAAGCCGGATTCTCATGTTTTCCTATGTGTGGACCTTCAAGTTCAAATGTGGTCAGGGTACAAACTTGACCCCACAGCTGTCGTTGTAAGTTAGGGAGAGGAAGACTAAAGCCAATTACGACTACTTTACTATGGGAACCAGATGAACTTTTATGTTTTATTTCATGGAATAGTAAGAAATTGGGCGGTATTACCTGCAGTTGCCGTAAAGCCGGATTCTCATGTTTTCCTATGTGTGGACCATCAAGTTCAAATGTGGTCAGGGTACAAACTTGACCCCACAGCTGTCGTTGTAAGTTAGGGAAAGGAAGACTAAAGCCAATTAGAACTACTTTACCATGGGCACCAGATGAACTTTTATGTTTCATTTCATGGAATAGTAAGAAAGAAGGCGATATTACCTGCAGTTGCCGTAAAGCCGGATTCTCATGTTTTCCTATGTGTGGACCTTCAAGTTCAAATGTGGTCAGGGTACAAATTTGACCCCACAGCTGTCGTTGTAAGTTAAGGAGAGGAAGACTAAAGCCAATTACGACTACTTTACCATGGGCACCAGATGAACTTTTATGTTTCATTTCATGGAATAGTAAGGAAGAAGGCGGTATTACCTGCAGTTGCCGTAAAGCCGGATTCTCATGTTTTCCTATGTGTGGACCTTCAAGTTCAAATGTGGTCAGGGTACAAACTTGACCCCAAAACTGTAGTTTTAATTTGGGAGGAGGAAGACTAAAGCCAATTACAACTACTTTACCATGTGCACCAGATGAACTTTTATGTTTCATTTCATGGAATAGTACGAAACAAGGCGGTATTCCCTCAGCTGCCGTAAAGCCGGATTCTCATGTTTTCCTGTGTGTGGACCTGCAAGTTCAAATGTGGTCAGGGTACAAACTTGACCATACAGCTGTTGTTTTAATTTGGGAGGAGGAACACTAAAGCCAATTACAACTACTTTACCATGTGCACCAGATGAACTTTTATGTTTCATTTCATGGAATAGTACGAAACAAGGCGGTATTCCCTCAGCTGCCGTAAAGCCGGATTCTCATGTTTTCCTGTGTGTGGACCTGCAAGTTCAAATGTGGTCAGGGTACAAACTTGACCCCACAGCTGTGGTTGTAAGTTAAGGAGAGGAAGACTAAAGCCAATTACGACTACTTTACCATGGGCACCAGATGAACTTTTATGTTTCATTTCCTGGAATAGTAAGAAAGAAGGCGGTATTATCTGCAGTTGCCGTAAAGCCGGATTCTCATGTTTTCCTATGTGTGGACCTTCAAGTTCAAATGTGGTCAGGGTACAAACTTGACCCCACAGCTGTCGTTGTAAGTTAAGGAGAGGAAGACTAAAGCCAATTACGACTACTTTACCATGGGCACCAGATGAACTTTTATGTTTCATTTCATGGAATAGTAAGAAAGAAGGCGGTATTACCTGCAGTTGCCGTAAAGCCGGATTCTCATGTTTTCCTATGTCTGGACCTTCCAGTTCGAATGGGGTCCGGGTACAAACTTGACCCCACAGCTGTGGTTGCAAGTTGGGGGAGGAAGACTAAAGACAATTACGACTACTTTACCATGGGCACCAGATGAACTTTTATGTTTCATTTCCTGGAATAGTAAGAAAGAAGGAGGTATGACCTGAAGTTGCCGTAAAGCCGGATTCTCATGTTTTCCTATGAGTGGACCTTCAAGTTCAAATGTAGGCAGGGTACGAACTTGACCCCACAGCTGTGGTTGTAATTTAGGGAGAGGAAGACTAAATCCAATTACGACTACTTTACTATGGGACCCAGATGAACTTTTATGTTTCTTTTCATGGAATAGTAAGAAAGAAGGCGGTATTACCTGCAGTTGCCGTAAAGCCGGATTCTCATGTTTTCCTATGTCTGGACCTTCCAGTTCAAATGGGGTCCGGGTACAAACTTGACCCCACAGCTGTGGTTGCAAGTTGGGGGAGGAAGACTAAAGACAATTACGACTACTTTACCAAGGGCACCAGATGAACTTTTATGTTTCATTTCATGGAATAGTAAGAAAGAAGGCGGTATTACCTGCAGTTGCCGTAAAGCCGGTTTCTCATGTTTTCCTATGTGTGGACCTTCAAGTTCAAATGTGGTCAGGGTACAAACTTGACCCCACAGCTGTCGTTGTAAGTTAGGGAGAGGAAGACTAAATCCAATTACGAATACTTTACTATGGGAACCAGATGAACTTTTATGTTTCATTTCATGGAATAGTAAGAAATAGGGCGGTATTACCTGCAGTTGCCGTAAAGCCGGATTCTCATGTTTTCCTATGTGTGGACCTTCAAGTTCAAATGTGGTCAGGGTACAAACTTGACCCCACAGCTGTCGTTGTAAGTTAGGGAAAGGAAGACTAAAGCCAATTACGACTACTTTACCATAGGCACCAGATGAACTTTTATGTTTCATTTCATGGAATAGTACAAAAGAAGGCGGTATTCCCTCAGCTGCCGTAAAGCCGAATTCTCATGTTTTCCTATGTGTGGTCCTGCAAGTTCAAATGTGGTCAGGGTACAAACTTGACCCCACAGCTGTAGTTTTAATTTGGGACGAGGAACATTAAAGCCAATTAGAACTACTTTACCATGGGCACCAGATGAACTTTTATGTTTCATTTCATGGAATAGTAAGAAAGAAGGCGGTATTACCTTCAGTTGCCGTAAAGCCGGATTCTCATGTTTTCCTATGTGTGGACCTTCAAGTTCAAATGTGGTCAGGGTACAAACTTGACCCCACAGCTGTCGTTGTAAGTTAGGGAGAGGAAGACTAAAGCCAATTACGACTACTTTACCATGGGCACCAGATGAACTTTTATGTTTCATTTCATTTAATAGTACGAAAGAAGGCGGTATTCCCTCAGCTGCCGTAAAGCCGGATTCTCATGTTTTCCTATGTGTGGACCTTCCAGTTCAAATGTGGTCCGGGTATAAACTTGACCCCACAGCTGTGGTTGCAAGTTGGGGGAGGAAGACTAAAGCCAATTACGACTACTTTACCATGGGCACCAGATGAACTTTTATGTTTTTTTGTTGTTTTTTTTTTTATTGTATTTTTAACGCCCACCGTGAGCAACTCAATGGGCTATAAGCAGTCGCCCGTCTCTAATTTAGGGTCACTGGTTCCAGGGAAGGGAAAGAGCCAGTGCCATAAGACAAACACAACATCCATGCCTGACCGGGATTCGAACCCGGACCCCTTACGGACGAATGATCATAGGCCAGCGCCTTAGACCACTGCGCCACCGGGGCGGCACTTTTATGTTTCATTTCATGGAATAGTACGAAAGAAGGCGGTATTCCCTGCAGTTGCCGTAAAGCCGGATTCTCATGTTTTCCTATGTGTGGACCTTCAAGTTCAAATGTCTTCAGGGTACAAACTTGACCCCACAGCTGGCGTTGTAAGTTAGGGAGAGGAAGACTAAAGCCAATTACGACTACTTTACTATGGGAACCAGATAAACTTTTATGTTTCATTTCATGGAATAGTAAGAAAGAAGGCGGTATTACCTTCAGTTGCCGTAAAGCCGGATTCTCATGTTTTCCTATGTGTGGACCTTCAAGTTCAAATGTGGTCAGGGTACAAACTTGACCCCACAGCTGTCGTTGTAAGTTTGGGAGAGGAAGACTAAAGCCAATTACGACTACTTTACCATGGGCACCAGATGAACTTTTATGTTTCATTTCATGGAATAGTAAGAAAGAAGGCGGTGTTACCTGCAGTTGCCGTAAAGCCGGATTCTCATGTTTTCCTATGTCTGGACCTTCAAGTTCAAATGTGGTCAGGGTACAAACTTGACCCAACAGCTGTCGTTGTAATTTAGGGAAAGGAAGACTAAAGGCAATTACGACTACTTTACCATGGGCAGCAGATGAACTTTTATGTTTCATTTCATGGAATAGTACGAAAGAAGGCGGTATCACCTGCAGTTGCCGTAAAGCCGGATTCTCATGTTTTCCTATGTGTGGACCTTCAAGTTCAAATGTGGTCAGGGTACAAACTTGAACCCACAGCTGTCGTTGTAAGTTAAGGAGAGGAAGACTAAAGCCAATTACGACTACTTTACCATGGGCACCAGATGAACTTTTATGTTTCATTTCATGGAATAGTAAGAAAGAAGGCGGTATTACCTGCAGTTCCGTAAAGCCGGATACTCATGTTTTCCTATGTGTGGACCTTCCAGTCCAAATGTGGTCAGTGTGCAAACTTGACCCCAAAGCTGTAGTTTTAATTTGGGAGGAGGAAGACTAAAGCCAATTACAACTACTTTACCATGTGCACCAGATGAACTTTTATGTTTCGTTTCATGGAATAGTACGAAACAAGGCGGTATTCCCTCAGCTGCCGTAAAGCCGGATTCCCATGTTTTCCTGTGTGTGTACCTGCAAGTTCAAATGTGGTCAGGGTACAAACTTGACCCCACAGCTGTAGTTTTAATTTGGGTGGAGGAACACTAAAGCCAATTACAACTACTTTACCATGGGCACCAGATGAACTTTTATGTTTCATTTCATGGAATAGTAAGAAAGAAGGCGGTATTACCTGCAGTTGCCGTAAAGCCGGATTCTCATGTTTTCCTATGTCTGGACCTTCCAGTTCAAATGTGGTCCGGGTACAAACTTGACCCCACAGCTGTCGTTGTAAGTCAGGGAGAGGAAGACTAAAGCCAATTACGACTACTTTACTATGGGAACCAGATGAACTTTTATGTTTCATTTCATGGAATAGTAAGAAATAAGGCGGTATTACCTGAAGTTGCCGTAAAGCCGGATTCTCATGTTTTCCTATGTGTGGACCTTCAAGTTCAAATGTGGTCAGGGTACAAACTTGACCCCACAGCTGTCGTTGTAAGTTAGGGAAAGGAAGACTAAAGCCAATTACGACTACTTTAATATAGGCACCAGATGAACTTTTATATTTCATTTCATGGAATAGTACGAAAGAAGGCGGTATTCCCTCAGCTGCCGTAAAGCCGAATTCTCATGTTTTCCTATGTGACGACCTGCAAGTTCAAATGTGGTCCGGGTACAAACTTGACCCCACAGCTGTAGTTTTAATTTGGGACGAGGAACATTAAAGCCAATTAGAACTACTTTACCATGGGCACCAGATGAACTTTTATGTTTCATTTCATGGAATAGTAAGAAAGAAGGCGGTATTACCTTCAGTTGCCGTAAAGCCGGATTCTCATGTTTTCCTATGTGTGGACCTTCAAGTTCAAATGTGGTCAGGGTACAAACTTGACCCCACAGCTGTCGTTGTAAGTTTGGGAGAGGAAGACTAAAGCCAATTACGACTACTTTACCATGGGCGCCAGATGAAATTTTATGTTTCATTTCATGGAATAGTAAGAAAGAAGGCGGTGTTACCTGCAGTTGCCGTAAAGCCGGATTCTCATGTTTTCCTATGTGTGGACCTTCAAGTTCAAATGTGGTCAGGGTACAAACTTGACCCAACAGCTGTCGTTGTAATTTAGGGAAAGGAAGACTAAAGGCAATTACGACTACTTTTCCATGGGCAGCAGATGAACTTTTATGTTTCATTTCATGGAATAGTACGAAAGAAGGCGGTATCACCTGCAGTTGCCGTAAAGCCGGATTCTCATGTTTTCCTATGTGTGGACCTTCAAGTTCAAATGTGGTCAGGGTACAAACTTGACCCCACAGCTGTCGTTGTAAGTTAAGGAGAGGAAGACTAAAGCCAATTACGACTACTTTACCATGGGCACCAGATGAACTTTTATGTTTCATTTCATGGAATAGTAAGAAAGAAGGCGGTATTACCTGCAGTTCCCGTAAAGCCGGATTCTTATGTTTTTCTATGTGTGGACCTTTAAATTTAAATGTGGTCAGGGTACAAACTTGACCCCACAGCTGTGGTTGCAAGTTAGGGGGAGGAAGACTAAAGACAATTACGACTACTTTACCATGGGCACCAGATGAACTTTTATGTTTCATTTCCTGGAATAGTAAGAAATAGGGCGGTATGACCTGAAGTTGCCGTAAAGCCGGATTCTCATGTTTTCCTATGAGTGGACCTCCAAGTTCAAATGTGGTCAGGGTACAAACTTGACCCCACAGCTGTGGTTGTAATTTAGCGAAAGGAAGACTAAAGCCAATTACGACTACTTTACCATGGGCACCAGATGAACTTTTATGTTTCATTTCATGGAATAGTAAGAAAGAAGGCGGTATTACCTGCAGTTGCCGTAAAGCCGGATTCTCATTTTTTCCTATGTGTGGACCTTCAAGTTCAAATGTGGTCAGGGTACAAACTTGACCCCACAGCTGTCGTTGTAAGTTAGGGAGAGGAAGACTAAAGCCAATTACGACTACTTTACTATGGGAACCAGATGAACTTTTATGTTTCATTTCATGGAATAGTAAGAAATAGGGCGGTATTACCTGCAGTTGCCGTAAAGCCGGATTCTCATGTTTTCCTATGTGTGGACCTTCAAGTTCAAATGTGGTCAGGGTACAAACTTGACCCCACAGCTGTCGTTGTAAGTTAATGAGAGGAAGACTAAAGCCAATTACGACTACTTTACCATGGGCACCAGATGAACTTTTATGTTTCATTTCATGGAATAGTAAGAAAGAAGGCGGTATTACCTTCAGTTGCCGTAAAGCCGGATTCTCATGTTTTCCTATGTGTGGACCTTCAAGTTCAAATGTGGTCAGGGTACAAACTTGACCCCACAGCTGTAGCTTTAATTTATGAGGAGGAAGACTAAAGCCAATTACAACTACTTTACCATGGGCACCAGATGAACTTTTATGTTTCATTTCATGAAATAGTAAGAAAGAAGGCGGTATTACCTGCTGTTGCCGTAAAGCCTGATTCTCATGTTTTCCTATGTCTGGACCTTCCAGTTCAAATGTGGTCCGGGTGCAAACTTGACCCCACAGCTGTGGTTGCAAGTTGGGGGAGGAAGACTAAAGCCAATTACGACTACTTTACCATGGGCACCAGATGAACTTTTATGTTTCATTTCATGGAATAGTAAGGAAGAAGGCGGTATTACCTGTAGTTGCCGTAAAGCCGGATTCTCATGTTTTCCTATGTGTGGACCTTCCAGTTCAAATGTGGTCCGGGTACAAACTTGACCCCACAGCTGTGGTTGCAAATTGGGGGAAGGAAGACTAAAGCCAATTACGACTACTTTACCATGGGCACCAGATGAACTTTTATGTTGTTTTTTTTTGTTTTTTTTTTATTGTATTTTTAACGCCCACCGTGAGCAACTCAATGGGCTATAAGCAGTCGCCCGTCCATAATTTAGGGTCACTGGTTCCAGGGAAGGGAAAGAGCCAGTGCCATAAGACAAACACAACATCCATGCCTGACCGGGATTCGAACCCGGACTCCTTACGGACGAATGATCATAGGCCAGCGCCTTAGACCACTGCGCCACCGGGGCGGCACTTTTATGTTTCATTTCATGGAATAGTACGAAAGAAGGCGGTATTCCCTCAGCTGCCGTAAAGCCGGATTCTCATGTTTTCCTATGTGTGGACCTTCAAGTTCAAATGTATTCAGGGAACAAACTTGACCCCACAGCTGTCGTTGTAAGTTAGGGAGAGGAAGACTAAAGCCAATTACGACTATTTTACCATGGGAACCAGATGAACTTTTATGTTTCATTTCATGGAATAGTAAGAAAGAAGGCGGTAGTACCTCAGCTGCCGTAAAGCCGGATTCTCATGTTTTCCTATGTGTGGACCTTCCAGTTCAAATGTGGTCAGGGTACAAACTTGACCCCACAGCTGTAGCTTTAATTTATGAGGAGGAAGACTAAAGCCAATTACAACTACTTTACCATGGGCACCAGATGAACTTTTATGTTTCATTTCATGAAATAGTAAGAAAGAAGGCGGTATTACCTGCTGTTGCCGTAAAGCCTGATTCTCATGTTTTCCTATGTCTGGACCTTCCAGTTCAAATGTGGTCCGGGTACAAACTTGACCCCACAGCTGTGGTTGCAAGTTGGGGGAGGAAGACTAAAGCCAATTACGACTACTTTACCATGGGCACCAGATGAACTTTTATGTTTCATTTCATGGAATAGTAAGGAAGAAGGCGGTATTACCTGTAGTTGCCGTAAAGCCGGATTCTCATGTTTTCCTATGTGTGGACCTGCAAGTTCAAATGTGGTCAGGGTACAAACTTGACCCCACAGCTGAAGTTTTAATTTGGGACGAGGAAAATTAAAGCCAATTAGAACTACTTTACCATGGGCACCAGATGAACTTTTATGTTTCATTTCATGGAATAGTAAGAAAGAAGGCGGTATTACCTTCAGTTGCCGTAAAGCCGGATTCTCATGTTTTCCTATGTGTGGACCTTCAAGTTCAAATGTGGTCAGGGTACAAACTTGACCCCACAGCTGTCGTTGTAAGTTAGGGAGAGGAAGACTAAAGCCAATTACGACTACTTTACCATGGGCACCAGATGAACTTTTATGTTTCATTTCATGGAATAGTACGAAAGAAGGCGGTATTCCCTCAGCTGCCGTAAAGCCGGATTCTCATGTTTTCCTATGTCTGGACCTTCCAGTTCAAATGTGGTCCGGGTACAAACTTGACCCCACAGCTGTGGTTGCAAGTTGGGGGAGGAAGACTAAAGCCAATTACGACTACTTTACCATAGGCACCAGATGAACTTTTATGTTTCATTTCATGGAATAGTAAGGAAGAAGGCGGTATTACCTGTAGTTGCCGTAAAGCCGGATTCTCATGTTTTCCTATGTGTGGACCTGCAAGTTCAAATGTGGTCAGGGTACAAACTTGACCCCACAGCTGAAGTTTTAATTTGGGACGAGGAAAATTAAAGCCAATTAGAACTACTTTACCATGGGCACCAGATGAACTTTTATGTTTCATTTCATGGAATAGTAAGAAAGAAGGCGGTATTACCTTCAGTTGCCGTAAAGCCGGATTCTCATGTTTTCCTATGTGTGGACCTTCAAGTTCAAATGTGGTCAGGGTACAAACTTGACCCCACAGCTGTCGTTGTAAGTTAGGGAGAAGAAGACTAAAGCCAATTACGACTACTTTACCATGGGCACCAGATGAACTTTTATGTTTCATTTCATTTAATAGTACGAAAGAAGGCGGTATTCCCTCAGCTGCCGTAAAGCCGGATTCTCATGTTTTCCTATGTGTGGACCTTCCAGTTCAAATGTGGTCCGGGTACAAACTTGACCCCACAGCTGTGGTTGCAAATTGGGGGAGGAAGACTAAAGCCAATTACGACTACTTTACCATGGGCACCAGATGAACTTTTATGTTGTTTTTTTTTGTTTTTTTTTATTGTATTTTTAACGCCCACCGTGAGCAACTCAATGGGCTATAAGCAGTCGCCCGTCCCTAATTTAGGGTCACTGGTTCCAGGGAAGGGAAAGAGCCAGTGCCATAAGACAAACACAACATCCATGCCTGACCGGGATTCGAACCCGGACCCCTTACGGACGAATGATCATAGGCCAGCGCCTTAGACCACTGCGCCACCGGGGCGGCACTTTTATGTTTCATTTCATGGAATAGTACGAAAGAAGGCGGTATTCCCTCAGCTGCCGTAAAGCCGGATTCTCATGTTTTCCTATGTGTGGACCTTCAAGTTCAAATGTATTCAGGGTACAAACTTGACCCCACAGCTGTCGTTGTAAGTTAGGGAGAGGAAGACTAAAGCCAATTACGACTATTTTACCATGGGAACCAGATGAACTTTTATGTTTCATTTCATGGAATAGTAAGAAAGAAGGCGGTAGTACCTCAGCTGCCGTAAAGCCGGATTCTCATGTTTTCCTATGTGTGGACCTTCCAGTTCAAATGTGGTCAGGGTACAAACTTGACCCCACAGCTGTAGCTTTAATTTATGAGGAGGAAGACTAAAGCCAATTACAACTACTTTACCATGGGCACCAGATGAACTTTTATGTTTCATTTCATGAAATAGTAAGAAAGAAGGCGGTATTCCCTGCTGTTGCCGTAAAGCCTGATTCTCATGTTTTCCTAAGTCTGGACCTTCCAGTTCAAATGTGGTCCGGGTACAAACTTGACCCCACAGCTGTGGTTGCAAGTTGGGGGAGGAAGACTAAAGCCAATTACGACTACTTTACCATGGGCACCAGATGAACTTTTATGTTTCATTTCATGGAATAGTAAGGAAGAAGGCGGTATTACCTGTAGTTGCCGTAAAGCCGGATTCTCATGTTTTCCTATGTGTGGACCTTCAAGTTCAAATGTATTCAGGGTACAAACTTGACCCCACAGCTGTCGTTGTAAGTTAGGGAGAGGAAGACTAAAGCATATTACGACTATTTTACCATGGGAACCAGATGAACTTTTATGTTTCATTTCATGGAATAGTAAGAAATAGGGCGGTATTACCTGCAGTTGCCGTAAAGCCGGATTCTCATGTTTTCCTATGTGTGGACCTTCAAGTTCAAATGTATTCAGGGTACAAACTTGACCCCACAGCTGTAGCTTTAATTTATGAGGAGGAAGACTAAAGCCAATTACAACTACTTTACCATGGGCACCAGATGAACTTTTATGTTTCATTTCATGAAATAGTAAGAAAGAAGGCGGTATTACCTGCTGTTGCCGTAAAGCCTGATTCTCATGTTTTCCTATGTCTGGACCATCCAGTTCAAATGTGGTCCGGGTACAAACTTGACCCCACAGCTGTGGTTGCAAGTTGGGGGAGGAAGACTAAAGCCAATTACGACTACTTTACCATGGGCACCAGATGAACTTTTATGTTTCATTTCATGGAATAGTAAGGAAGAAGGCGGTATTACCTGTAGTTGCCGTAAAGCCGGATTCTCATGTTTTCCTATGTGTGGACCTTCAAGTTCAAATGTATTCAGGGTACAAACTTGACCCCACAGCTGTCGTTGTAAGTTAGGGAGAGGAAGACTAAAGCATATTACGACTATTTTACCATGGGAACCAGATGAACTTTTATGTTTCATTTCATGGAATAGTAAGAAAGAAGGCGGTATTCCCTCAGCTGCAGTAAAGCCGGATTCTCATGTTTTCCTACGTGTGGACCTTCCAGTTCAAATGTGGTCAGGGTACAAACTTGACCCCACAGCTGTAGCTTTAATTTATGAGGAGGAAGACTAAAGCCAATTACAACTACTTTACCATGGGCACCAGATGAACTTTTATGTTTCATTTCATGAAATAGTAAGAAAGAAGGCGGTATTACCTGCTGTTGCCGTAAAGCCTGATTCTCATGTTTTCCTATGTCTGGACCATCCAGTTCAAATGTGGTCCGGGTACAAACTTGACCCCACAGCTGTGGTTGCAAGTTGGGGGAGGAAGACTAAAGCCAATTACGACTACTTTACCATGGGCACCAGATGAACTTTTATGTTTCATTTCATGGAATAGTAAGGAAGAAGGCGGTATTACCTGTAGTTGCCGTAAAGCCGGATTCTCATGTTTTCCTATGTGTGGACCTTCAAGTTCAAATGTGGTCAGGGTACAAACTTGACCCCACAGCTGTCGTTGTAAGTTAGGGAAAGGAAGACTAAAGCCAATTACGACTACTTTACCATGTGCACCAGATGAACTTTTATGTTTCATTTCATTGAATAGTACGAAACAAGGCGGTATTTCCTCAGCTGCCGTAAAGCCGGATTCTCATGTTTTCCTGTGTGTGGACCTGCAAGTTCAAATGTGGTCAGGGTACAAACTTGACCCCACAGCTATAGTTTTAATTTGGGAGGAGGAACACTAAAGCCAATTACAACTACTTTACCATGGGCACCAGATGAACTTTTATGTTTCATTTCATGAAATAGTAAGAAAGAAGGCGGTATTACCTGCTGTTGCCGTAAAGCCTGATTCTCATGTTTTCCTATGTCTGGACCTTCCAGTTCAAATGTGGTCCGGGTACAAACTTGACCCCACAGCTGTGGTTGCAAGTTGGGGGAGGAAGACTAAAGCCAATTACGACTACTTTACCATGGGCACCAGATGAACTTTTATGTTTCATTTCATGGAATAGTAAGGAAGAAGGCGGTATTACCTGTAGTTGCCGTAAAGCCGGATTCTCATGTTTTCCTATGTGTGGACCTTCAAGTTCAAATGTGGTCAGGGTACAAACTTGACCCCACAGCTGTCGTTGTAAGTTAGGGAAAGGAAGACTAAAGCCAATTACGACTACTTTACCATGGGCAGCAGATGAACTTTTATGTTTCATTTCATGGAATAGTACAAAAGAAGGCGGTATTCCCTCAGCTGCCGTAAAGCCGAATTCTCATGTTTTCCTATGTGTCGACCTGCAAGTTCAAATGTGGTCCGGGTACAAACTTGACCCCACAGCTGTAGTTTTAATTTGGGACGAGGAACATTAAAGCCAATTAGAACTACTTTACCATGGGCACCAGATGAACTTTTATGTTTCCTTTCATGGAATAGTAAGAAAGAAGGCGGTATTACCTTCAGTTGCCGTAAAGCCGGATTCTCATGTTTTCCTATGTGTGGACCTTCAAGTTCAAATGTGGTCAGGGTACAAACTTGACCCCACAGCTGTCGTTGTAAGTTTGGGAGAGGAAGACTAAAGCCAATTACGACTACTTTACCATGGGCACCAGATGAACTTTTATGTTTCATTTCATGGAATAGTAAGAAAGAAGGCGGTATTACCTGCAGTTGCCGTAAAGCCGGATTCTCATGTTTTCCTATGTGTGGACCTTCAAGTTCAAATGTGGTCAGGGTACAAACTTGACCCAACAGCTGTCGTTGTAATTTAGGGAAAGGAAGACTAAAGGCAATTACGACTACTTTACCATGGGCAGCAGATGAACTTTTATGTTTCATTTCATGGAATAGTACGAAAGAAGGCGGTATCACCTGCAGTTGCCGTAAAGCCGGATTCTCATGTTTTCCTATGTGTGGACCTTCAAGTTCAAATGTGGTCAGGGTACAAACTTGACCCCACAGCTGTCGTTGTAAGTTAAGGAGAGGAAGACTAAAGCCAATTACGACTACTTTACCATGGGCACCAGATGAACTTTTATGTTTCATTTCATGGAATAGTAAGAAAGAAGGCGGTATTACCTGCAGTTCCCGTAAAGCCGGATTCTTATGTTTTTCTATGTGTGGACCTTTAAATTTAAATGTGGTCAGGGTACAAACTTGACCCCACAGCTGTGGTTGCAAGTTAGGGGAGGAAGACTAAAGACAATTACGACTACTTTACCATGGGCACCAGATGAACTTTTATGTTTCATTTCCTGGAATAGTAAGAAATAGGGCGGTATGACCTGAAGTTGCCGTAAAGCCGGATTCTCATGTTTTCCTATGAGTGGACCTCCAAGTTCAAATGTGGTCAGGGTACAAACTTGACCCCACAGCTGTGGTTGTAATTTAGCGAAAGGAAGACTAAAGCCAATTACGACTACTTTACCATAGGCACCAGATGAACTTTTATGTTTCATTTCATGGAATAGTAAGAAAGAAGGCGGTATTACCTGCAGTTGCCGTAAAGCCGGATTCTCATGTTTTCCTATGTGTGGACCTTCAAGTTCAAATGTGGTCAGGGTACAAACTTGACCCCACAGCAGTCGTTGTAAGTTAGGGAGAGGAAGACTAAAGCCAATTACGACTACTTTACTATGGGAACCAGATGAACTTATATGTTTCATTTCATGGAATAGTAAGAAATAGGGCGGTATTACCTGCAGTTGCCGTAAAGCCGGATTCTCATGTTTTCCTATGTGTGGACCTTCAAGTTCAAATGTGGTCAGGGTACAAACTTGACCCCACAGCTGTCGTTGTAAGTTAGGGAAAGGAAGACTAAAGCCAATTACGACTACTTTACCATAGGCACCAGATGAACTTTTATGTTTCATTTCATGGAATAGTACGAAAGAAGGCGGTATTCCCTCAGCTGCCGTAAAGCCGAATTCTTATGTTTTCCTATGTGTGGACCTGCAAGTTCAAATGTGGTCAGGGTACAAACTTGACCCCACAGCTGTAGTTTTAATTTGGGACGAGGAACATTAAAGCCAATTAGAACTACTTTACCATGGGCACCAGATGAACTTTTATGTTTCATTTCATGGAATAGTAAGAAAGAAGGCGGTATTACCTTCAGTTGCCGTAAAGCCGGATTCTCATGTTTTCCTATGTGTGGACCTTCAAGTTCAAATGTGGTCAGGGTACAAACTTGACCCCACAGCTGTCGTTGTAAGTTAGGGAGAGGAAGACTAAAGCCAATTACGACTACTTTACCATGGGCACCAGATGAACTTTTATGTTTCATTTCATTTAATAGTACGAAAGAAGGCGGTATTCCCTCAGCTGCCGTAAAGCCGGATTCTCATGTTTTCCTATGTGTGGACCTTCCAGTTCAAATGTGGTCCGGGTACAAACTTGACCCCACAGCTGTGGTTGCAAATTGGGGGAGGAAGACTAAAGCCAATTACGACTACTTTACCATGGGCACCAGATGAACTTTTATGTTTCATTTCATGGAATAGTAAGAAATAGGGCGGTATTACCTGCAGTTGCCGTAAAGCCGGATTCTCATGTTTTCCTATGTGTGGACCTTCAAGTTCAAATGTGGTCAGGGTACAAACTTGACCCCACAGCTGTGGTTGCAAGTTGGGGGAGGAAGACTAAAGCCAATTACGACTACTTTACCATGGGCACCAGATGAACTTTTATGTTTTTTTTGTTGTTTTTTTTTATTGTATTTTTAACGCCCACCGTGAGCAACTCAATGGGCTATAAGCAGTCGCCCGTCTCTAATTTAGGGTCACTGGTTCCAGGGAAGGGAAAGAGCCAGTGCCATAAGACAAACACAACATCCATGCCTGACCGGGATTCGAACCCGGACCCCTTACGGACGAATGATCATAGGCCAGCGCCTTAGACCACTGCGCCACCGGGGCGGCACTTTTTTATGTTTCATTTCATGGAATAGTACGAAAGAAGGCGGTATTCCCTCAGCTGCCGTAAAGCCGGATTCTCATGTTTTCCTATGTGTGGACCTTCAAGTTCAAATATATTCAGGGTACAAACTTGACCCCACAGCTGTCGTTGTAAGTTAGGGAGAGGAAGACTAAAGCCAATTACGACTATTTTACCATGGGAACCAGATGAACTTTTATGTTTCATTTCATGGAATAGTAAGAAAGAAGGCGGTAGTACCTCAGCTGCCGTAAAGCCGGATTCTCATGTTTTCCTATGTGTGAACCTTCCAGTTCAAATGTGGTCAGGGTACAAACTTAACCCCACAGCTGTAGCTTTAATTTATGAGGAGGAAGACTAAAGCCAATTACAACTACTTTACCATGGGCACCAGATGAACTTTTATGTTTCATTTCATGAAATAGTAAGAAAGAAGGCGGTATTACCTGCTGTTGCCGTAAAGCCTGATTCTCATGTTTTTCTATGTGTGGACCTTCCAGTTCAAATGTGGTCAGGGTACAAACTTGACCCCACAGATGTGGTAGTAAGTTGATGGGAGGAAGACTAAAGCCAATTACGACTACTTTACCATGGGCACCAGATGAACTTTTATGTTTCATTTCATGGAATAGTACGAAAGAAGGCGGTATTACCTGCAGTTCCCGTAAAGCCGGATTCTCATGTTTTTCTATGTGTGGACCTTTAAATTTAAATGTGGTCAGGGTACAAACTTGACCCCTCAGCTGTGGTTGCAAGTTGGGGGGAGGAAAACTAAAGCTAATTACGACTACTTTACCATGGGCACAAGATGAACTTTTATGTTTCATTTCATGGAATAGTAAGAAAGAAGGCGGTATTACCTGCAGTTCCCGTAAAGCCGGATACTCATGTTTTCCTATGTGTGGACCTTCCAGTTCAAATGTGGTCAGTGTACAAACTTGACCCCAAAGCTGTAGTTTTAATTTGGGAGGAGGAAGACTAAAGCCAATTACAACTACTTTACCATGTGCACCAGATGAACTTTTATGTTTCATTTCATTGAATAGTACGAAACAAGGCGGTATTTCCTCAGCTGCCGTAAAGCCGGATTCTCATGTTTTCCTGTGTGTGGACCTGCAAGTTCAAATGTGGTCAGGGTACAAACTTGACCCCACAGCTGTAGTTTTAATTTGGGAGGAGGAACACTAAAGCCAATTACAACTACTTTACCATGGGCACCAGATGAACTTTTATGTTTCATTTCATGGAATAGTAAGAAAGAAGGCTTTATTACCTGCAGTTGCCGTAAAGCCGGATTCTCATGTTTTCCTATGTCTGGACCTTCCAGTTCAAATGTGGTCCGGGTACAAACTTGACCCCACAGCTGTGGTTGCAAGTTGGGGGGAGGAAGACTAAAGACAATTACGACTACTTTACCATGGGCACCAGATGAACTTTTATGTTTCATTTCCTGGAATAGTAAGAAAGAAGGCGGTATGACCTGAAGTTGCCGTAAAGCCGGATTCTCATGTTTTCCTATGTGTGGACCTTCAAGTTCAAATGTGGTCAGGGTACAAACTTGACCCCACAGCTGTCGTTGTAAGTTAGGGAGAGGAACACTAAAGCCAATTACGACTACTTTACTATGGGAACCAGATGAACTTTTATGTTTCATTTCATGGAATAGTAAGAAATAGGGCGGTATTACCTGCAGTTGCCGTAAAGCCGGATTCTCATGTTTTCCTATGTGTGGACCTTCAAGTTCAAATGTGGTCAGGGTACAAACTTGACCCCACAGCTGTCGTTGTAAGTTAGGGAAAGGAAGACTAAACCCAATTACGACTACTTTAAAAAAAGGCACCAGATGAACTTTTATGTTTCATTTCATGGAATAGTACGAAAGAAGGCGGTATTCCCTCAGCTGCCGTAAAGCCGAATTCTCATGTTTTCCTATGTGTGGACCTGCAAGTTCAAATGTGCTCAGGGTACAAACTTGACCCCACAGCTGTAGTTTTAATTTGGGACGAGGAACATTAAAGCCAATTAGAACTACTTTACCATGGGCACCAGATGAACTTTTATGTTTCATTTCATGGAATAGTAAGAAAGAAGGCGGTATTACCTTCAGTTGCCGTAAAGCCGGATTCTCATGTTTTCCTATGTGTGGACCTTCAAGTTCAAATGTGGTCAGGGTACAAACTTGACCCCACAGCTGTCGTTGTAAGTTTGGGAGAGGAAGACTAAAGCCAATTACGACTACTTTAAAATGGGCACCAGATGAACTTTTATGTTTCATTTCATGGAATAGTAAGAAAGAAGGCGGTATTACCTGCAGTTGCCGTAAAGCCGGATTCTCATGTTTTCCTATGTGTGGACCTTCAAGTTCAAATGTGGTCAGGGTACAAACTTGACCCAACAGCTGTCGTTGTAATTTAGGGAAAGGAAGACTAAAGCCAATTACGACTACTTTACCATGGGCAGCATATGAACTTTTATGTTCCATTTCATGGAATAGTAAGAAAGAAGGCGGTATTCCCTCAGCTGCCGTAAAGCCGGATTCTCATGTTTTCCTATGTGTGGACCTGCAAGTTCAAATGTGTTCAGGGTACAAACTTGACCCCACAGCTGTAGTTTTAATTTGGGAGGAGGAACATTAAAGCCAATTACGACTACTTTACCATGGGAACCAGATGAACTTTTATGTTTCATTTCATGGAATAGTAAGAAAGATGGCGGTATTACCTGCATTTGCCGTAAAGCCGGATTCTCATGTTTTCCTATGTGTGGACCTTTAAATTTAAATGTGGTCAGGGTTCAAGCTTGACCCTCAGCTGTGGTTGCAAGTTGGGGGAGGAAGACTAAAGCTAATTACGACTACTTTACCATGGGCACAAGATGAACTTTTATGTTTCATTTCATGGAATAGTAAGAAAGAAGGCGGTATTACCTGCAGTTCCCCTAAAGCCGGATACTCATGTTTTCCTCTGTGTGGACCTTCCAGTTCAAATGTGGTCAGTGTACAAACTTGACCCCAAAGCTGTAGTTTTAATTTGGGAGGAGGAAGACTAAAGCCAATTACAACTACTTTACCATGTGCACCAGATGAACTTTTATGTTTCATTTCATTGAATAGTACGAAACAAGGCGGTATTCCCTCAGCTGCCGTAAAGCCGGATTCTCATGTTTTCCTGTGTGTGGACCTGCAAGTTCAAATGTGGTCAGGGTACAAACTTGACCCCACAGCTGTAGTTTTAATTTGGGAGGAGGAACACTAAAGCCAATTACAACTACTTTACCATGGGCACCAGATGAACTTTTATGTTTCATTTCATGGAATAGTAAGAAAGAAGGCGGTATTACCTGCAGTTGCCGTAAAGCCGGTTTCTCATGTTTTCCTATGAGTGGACCTCCAAGTTCAAATGTGGTCCGGGTACAAACTTGACCCCACAGCTGTTATTGCAAGTTGGGGGAGGAAGACTAAAGACAATTACGACTACTTTACCATGGGCACCAGATGAACTTTTATGTTTCATTTCCTGGAATAGTAAGAAAGAAGGCGGTATGACCTGAAGTTGCCGTAAAGCCGGATTCTCATGTTTTCCTATGAGTGGACCTCCAAGTTCAAATGTGGTCAGGGTACAAACTTGACCCCACAGCTGTGGTTGTAATTTAGCGAAAGGAAGACTAAAGCCAATTACGACTACTTTACCATGGGCACCAGATGAACTTTTATGTTTCATTTCATGGAATAGTAAGAAAGAAGGCGGTATTACCTGCAGTTGCCGTAAAGCCGGATTCTCATGTTTTCCTATGTGTGGACCTTCAAGTTCAAATGTGGTCAGGGTACAAACTTGACCCCACAGCTGTCGTTGTAAGTTAGGGAGAGGAAGACTAAAGCCAATTACGACTACTTTACTAAGGGAACCAGATGAACTTTTATGTTTCATTTCATGGAATAGTAAGAAATAGGGCGGTATTACCTGCAGTTGCCGTAAAGCCGGATTCTCATGTTTTCCTATGAGTGGACCTCCAAGTTCAAATGTGGTCAGGGTACAAACTTGACCCCACAGCTGTGGTTGTAATTTAGCGAAAGGAAGACTAAAGCCAATTACGACTACTTTACCATGGGCACCAGATGAACTTTTATGTTTCATTTCATGGAATAGTAAGAAAGAAGGCGGTATTACCTGCAGTTGCCGTAAAGCCGGATTCTCATGTTTTCCTATGTGTGGACCTTCAAGTTCAAATGTGGTCAGGGTACAAACTTGACCCCACAGCTGTCGTTGTAAGTTAGGGAGAGGAAGACTAAAGCCAATTACGACTACTTTACTAAGGGAACCAGATGAACTTTTATGTTTCATTTCATGGAATAGTAAGAAATAGGGCGGTATTACCTGCAGTTGCCGTAAATCCGGATTCTCATGTTTTCCTATGTGAGGACCTTCAAGTTCAAATGTGGTTAGGGTATAAACTTGGCCCCACAGCTGTCGTTGTAAGTTAGGGAAAGGAAGACTAAAGCCAATTACGACTACTTTACCATAGGCACCAGATGAACTTTTATGTTTCATTTCATGGAATAGTACGAAAGAAGGCGGTATTCCCTCAGCTGCCGTAAAGCCGGATTCTCATGTTTTCCTATGTGTGGACCTGCAAGTTCAAATGTGGTCAGGGTACAAACTTGACCCCACAGCTGTAGTTTTAATTTGGGAAGAGGAACATTAAAGCCAATTAGAACTACTTTACCATGGGCACCAGATGAACTTTTATGTTTCATTTCATGGAATAGTAAGAAAGAAGGCGGTATTACCTTCAGTTGCCGTAAAGCCGGATTCTCATGTTTTCCTATGTGTGGACCTTCAAGTTCAAATGTGGTCAGGGTACAAACTTGACCCCACAGCTGTCGTTGTAAGTTTGGGAGAGGAAGACTAAAGCCAATTACGACTACTTTACCATGGGCACCAGATGAACTTTTATGTTTCATTTCATGGAATAGTAAGAAAGAAGGCGGTATTACCTGCAGTTGCCGTAAAGCCGGATTCTCATGTTTTCCTATGTGTGGACCTTCAAGTTCAAATGTGGTCAGGGTACAAACTTGACCCAACAGCTGTCGTTGTAATTTAGGGAAAGGAAGACTAAAGCCAATTACGACTACTTTACCATGGGCACCAGATGAACTTTTATGTTTCATTTCATGGAATAGTAAGAAAGAAGGCGGTATAACCTGCAGTTGCCGTAAAGCCGGATTCTCATGTTTTCCTATGTCTGGACCTTCCAGTTCAAATGTGGTCCGGGTACAAACTTGACCCCACAGCTGTGGTTGCAAGTTGGGGGAGGAAGACTAAATCCAATTACGACTACTTTACCATGGGCACCAGATGAACTTTTATGTTTCATTTCCTGGAATAGTAAGAAAGAAGGCGGTATGACCTGAAGGTGCCGTAAAGCCGGATTCTCATGTTTTCCTATGTGTGGACCTTCAAGTTCAAATGTGGTCAGGGTACAAACTTGACCCCACAGCTGTCGTTGTAAGTTAAGGAGAGGAAGACTAAAGCCAATTACGACTACTTTACCATGGGCACCAGATGAACTTTTATGTTTCATTTCATGGAATAGTAAGAAAGAAGGCGGTATGACCTGAAGTTGCCGTAAAGCCGGATTCTCATGTTTTCCTATGTGTGGACCTTCAAGTTCAAATGTGGTCAGGGTACAAACTTGACCCCACAGCTGTCGTTGTAAGTTAGGGAGAGGAAGACTAAAGCCAATTACGACTACTTTACCATGGGCACCAGATGAACTTTTATGTTTCATTTCATGGAATAGTAAGAAAGAAGGCGGTATAACCTGCAGTTGCCGTAAAGCCGGATTCTCATGTTTTCCTATGTCTGGACCTTCCAGTTCAAATGTGGTCCGGGTACAAACTTGACCCCACAGCTGTGGTTGCAAGTTAGGGTTAGGAAGACTAAAGACAATTACGACTACTTTACCATGGGCACCAGATGAACTTTTATGTTTCATTTTCCTGGAATAGTAAGAAAGAAGGCGGTATGACCTGAAGGTGCCGTAAAGCCGGATTCTCATGTTTTCCTATGAGTGGACCTTCAAGTTCAAATGTGGTCAGGGTGCAAACTTGACCCCACAGCTGTGGTTGTAATTTAGCGAAAAGGAAGACTAAAGCCAATTACGACTACTTTACCATGGGGACCAGATGAACTTTTATGTTTCATTTCATGGAATAGTAAGAAAGAAGGCGGTATTCCCTCAGCTGCCGTAAAGCCGGATTCTCATGTTTTCCTATGTGTGGACCTGCAAGTTCAAATGTGTTCAGGGTACAAACTTGACCCCACAGCTGTAGTTTTAATTTGGGAGGAGGAACGTTCTATGGGATATATAAAACGGTTTGTATTGAACTCGTACTTATGAGTTTAATACATGTTCGTTCTTAGTGTTGTTAGTCCTAGCAACTCTTCTCATGTGTGCAAATTTCCCTTCATATGCACGTTTGAAATGCGTGCCTAACGTATTACACACTGCCAAGTAAATTATTCACTAATATGTGCCTGTTTCAGACAAATGTTAATATCGCAAAGAAATAAAAAGAGAAACGCTGTCTTTATTATTATTTTTTTGCCTTTAAATCGGAACAGTGGAGGACTAAGCCTTTTTGAAAGAATAAACATATGTATTTGTGGACCACACTGCACGCGAAGGAAAGCATTTTTCTGAAGCTGATAAAGGATGTCACTTGTAGATGGGATTGAGAATTTTAAAGAAATGTTTTGTAGTAGATTGATATAAAAACAATTCTGAGGTCTACAATGGCTTTGAAATTCTGCGGAATCGAAGATGGTTACATTTGTTGAAAGTTTAGTAAAAGTGATCATATGACAAGAACTCACAGTCGCAATTTGTATATGGTGTTTGTGTATGCAATTCATGGTTAAAATTTCGATTTGTTCCCTCCTGAAACTAAACTGTGCCGCTCTGTTTGTGGGGAAAGGTATTGGAAGGCAAAAAGGATTTCTTGAACTGGGTGTCTTTAACCAGAAAAAAAGTAATTGACAGCACTGGCAGTCCTTTATGAACTTTTGGAGACTGGCTACTGTTATACAAAATCTTTAGAAACAGCTATTGGCGGAATTATTCTTCCCCCTCCCCCAGAATTTATTTTTGTTCCTGTCCTGCAGAATTGCAGATTGTTCCCTGGGATTTCTTTATCCGCTAAGTAACGCTTTAAGTTTCAATCAGACTTATTAATCGCACTGCTTCTTTACGTTTGAGATTGTGGCTTTTACGCGTCATTTTTCTATGTATACATTACCACAAGCTTGTTTACGATTTAAAAGGGGTTTACCGAATTTGGGAATTGGAATTTCAAGACCACTTTTTAAAACTCTATCTCTCTGTATATATATCCGTATCCAAGACAACACTATATGTGGGTCTGAGAGTGCGGGCGCACACACACACACATGGAAAAATTTACCCCTTCCTAATAACTTGTGACTGCCAAAAATCAAAACACTCTCGGCCAGATATCCAAGCTAAAGTACCCATAATCCTAACATCTGCATAGGTTGATCAGCTAGTGCTCTGCTGTGTGTGATCTTGAGGTGCTTCCTTGGCGATCTTCAGACGCTAGTGGTGCATTGTACATTGTTGGAGCGTTGTAGAAACAAACTTCCTTTGTCCTTTCAAACATTGAACTGGGTATACATGTCACGCATCCATTTCAAACTTGCCAAGTTGTTTGCAAACTGGTGGGTTTGCTTTTCGCTTCTGGCCAATGAGATTACGCAGTGAATTTTCTGGAGGTGCTCCTTTCCAGACAACAATGAAATGATACCCCTAAACACATCACATATCAACTCCTAACGAGCGTTTTTAGTCAAATATATTCCATCATGAAAACGTGACTTTTTCTGGTTCATTAATTTAAATACAAAATGTTTGGAATTATATAGTGAAACACTTTGCGCAGTTTGTTGGCAATTAAGAAAAACATTTTTTTCCCTTTAATATTTCTCTACCTACATATTTTATGTTCACAGATCACCACACTGTACCGCAACACTAAACTGAAACCTGGTACGCACATGAATCCAACAAAATATATTGTCATGACCAACCTTAAAGTTCATCATAAAACCTTCAATTTGGAACTTAAGAGCAGATTCTCTGCCCTAGAATGTCTGTCATCCGAAGAAGTGTACATCTCTGAGGTTACCAGTAAACTATCGAATGCTCCTATGGAAACAGCAAAAAAAAACAGGTGGTACTAAGAACAAACCGCATATGAAGAACATATCAAGAAAAAACAAATTGCCAATTCAAAAAGAAGGGAGATTAGGACAAATAAAGAAAACTTTACTTTCAAAGTATGTAGAATACATAGAGCACTGCAAGACAAGGCGGAAAAATATGTCTGAAAGCATAAGAATTTCCATTGTGAACTAGTGAGAAAAACAACTGAAAGTAACCAAACCCCATAAGAAAGCAAAGGGACATCTCAATAAGCGAAGAAAACATATTATGTGATTAAGAAAGGAAGAGGGTTCCGTAACAAATAATAGAGGAGGAAATTTTTACAAGAGTGAAATATTTCTACACAAAACTATATGAAAGAGATAATACATTAATTCCAGTCATTAAGATAGGTACCACCACCAAATTTATTTCTGTCTGCCCGGCAGAAGGTGCACATGCAATTAAGAACATGAAACGAGGAAGAGCTCCAGGAGAAGATGGAATTTACGTGGACATTATGGAAGAAGCAAAGGGTGAAAAATAAACTAAACTAACCAAAGTTTTAATTAGATATTTCGCTGAAGGAAATTATCTTGATTACTGGGACATCGCTACAATGATCCAGCTACACAAAAAAGGTGGCATTGAGGATCACAAGAACCCATTAGCCTCCTATCAGTGGTTTACAATATATTCACTAACATTCTTTCACATGGCCTAATATTAACATTGGACACTGTTCTGCAAAAAGAACAAGCTAGATTCAGAAGCTACTGCAACATTTGTCTTATCCATGTACTGAGGGAACTAGTTGAAAAAACAAGAGAATATGAACTCCAATTATGCACGGTTTCTATTGATTAGCAAAATACCTTTGATTCCGTGAAGCCATCAGTAGCTACAATGACTTTGAAATCCTGCGGAATTGAAGATGCTTACATTTGCATTATTAATTACATCTATGAAAATTCAAATGAAAGAGTTCGGCTGTTTGTGATTACAGCACCAATAAAATTTGGAAAGCAAGTGTATCATGGTGACATCATATTTCCCAAACACTTCCATGCCACAATGCAAAGTTCCTTTCAATCATTTAACTGGGAAAACAAATCGATGAAATTAATGTAGATTATTTAACTCACCTTCGTTTTGCTGATGGCGTAATCATTTTTCCAACTACCCTTTCAGAGTTCCAGAGTATGATTCAACTTGTTGAGAAGAGTAAAGATGTGGGAATAAAAATTAACTTTCAGAAGACAAAACTGATGTACAATGCTTTTGCAAGAAATGAAGAATTATCGACCGATGGGAAAAGGTTCGATATACAACCGATAACTATATTTACCTCGGACAGCATGTATCAAACTAATGTCACATTAATGAAGAAATTAATCGTTGTATAAAACTAGGTTGAAGAGCTTCTGGAAGAAACAGCAATATTTTAAAGAGCACGATTCCATTATGTCTTTAAAGAAAATTACTTAATTAACATTCCAGTTTATACATGTGGAGTACAGATATGAACGTTAATTAAAAGAACACATACAAAGGCTGCAGGCAACTGAAAGAAGCATGGTGAGATGCATATTTGGTGTAACCAGGAAAGATAAGAAGAGGTACTCGTGAATAAGCAAAATGATAAAAGTGGAAGACATCATGATCAGGGTAAAATCCCTGAAATGGGAATGGGTTTGACATGTTGTCAGAAGAAAATACCACAATTAGACAATGAAACATTTAGACTGGAACCCAAAGGACAGACGAGACTCAGTGGAGACTACATGGGGCATGCATGGATGAAATTCGAAAGCATGCCGGAGTGATATGGAAGAGACTGGCTGACGACAGACAGTTGCGGAATAAAATTGTTGAGATCTTCATCCAGGAGTGGATTGATAGTGGCTTAAAGCTATGAAAATAATACACCTGTGTTTCGTTGTTTTGCCTATAGCAGATGTTAATAAAATGATAGCAGTCTTTATGAAGTTTGTACACCGCTTCTTGTGGTACCTTCACATTAGAATTTTTCAGAGAATTCTAATGCTGTTTGCTGGAAAAATGTCTTCCCGTACCTATCTCTCATACAAACAAGCATGTGTTTTTCATTGAGGAAACACATCAATATCTGCATGATATGTGGTTCCCAGAAATGTTTGGCATATATTTTTTTTATTTTCTTTTGTTTTGCGTAAATAATCCTCTCTCTCAACAGAAGCAGTGGCCCAAAATACGGACCGCCGATCTATCGTATTTCGTAGAGTTCTAACTCTGTTCATTAAACAAATACCAAAGAAAAGAGTAAGCACATGTGTCTATTAGCAATGTGTTTGCAACCCTAACAGCGAGTCTGAGAATTTAATCGAAACAATTTCAGTTGCATAGATATATCATCTACGTCTATAATAGTTTACGTGCACTTCCTAAAAATTATAAAAAAATGTACCTCACGTGGGGCTTAAAGTGATTTTTTATATGTGTTTGCAACTATGCATCAGATTCCAAAATTTCAATTCATAATTCCATTTCAGAAATATGTGGCATTCCTTATTGCATACTTTCCAAACATTCTCCTTTTTAAATAACGCCCATTTTTTCCGTTAGGTTGCGCATATGTACAAAAAGTTTAACACTGCACTTCCGTCGGAATGTGGTTATAGAAATAATAACTTTCACTTCGCAGCTTTCATTGTAACACACGTACCTTGCATATCTATTTTTTTAACAGTTTACAATTCTCACATCATCGGCGTCAGGTCTAATACTTATATCTATGTGCAATTTTAAAATCCCCTTTGATTTTCCTTGTTAGATAACTTTCATAGTCGAAAGTATTCGGTCACTGTAATTTTCTTCAAAGAAAATATATTTACAGTGCTATGGCTCGTAAGATTATAACTTATTTTCCTCTATATATCTTCATATTGCTTTTTAGCACGTCTTTTGTAAAAAAATATCGTGCTTATGTTACCGGTTTGACCGTCCGTCTGTACCCACGCTATCTCTGCAACTATTAGTCCGATTTTAAAAATTTATTTTGTATTCGGAAGCATGAAATATGTGAATGATAATCCTTTATTTTGTTTTGTTTTTACGATGTACAATTTCGCCGCTAGAGGGCGTAAATGCAGATGATGTCGAATTCAAAAATACGTTTTATTTATGCGAACCATGTCAACAAAAACACTTTTCTGTTTTTGTTGACAAGGTTCGCATAAATCAAAAAAAATTTATTTGGGCTTGGGTTATGTTTTTATAAAGTGTATTTAATTGCTTGATCATTCTGTCTCTTCCACCGTGGCCAATTAACAAATGAGTAAAATACAATATGTCAAACAATTCTTCGGCATGGACAAACTTTTTCACACTTTCTCGCGCATATGACAACGGCTCAATGAGTTTTTCACAACCTTGTACAGTCAACACATCATACCTTTGAATTATTTGATAATCTCGAGATGATTCTTTCTTCTTGGAAACTTGTATTCACTTTACATCTTCAATTATGCAAACATACTTTCGTTTTGTCATTAAAACGCTATTATATTTTGAATCTTCGCTAAAAAGGTTTTCGAAGAATCTTTTCTTCATTTTACTCGCCAATTCGGTGCTTGCTTGCATACTAGGAGTTAAATTTATCTGCTTTAAAAAAATCACGACACAAATTCACTCGCTAACAGGCAGAAACGAATTTGAAAACAGAATTAGCTATGCTACGCACTGGCAGCCGACGCCAATTATGAGAAATAAAAACAACCGGCGACGACTAGACGCTGGCGAAACGAAACTAAAAGTGGAGGGAGAGGGGAAGGTGTAGGGAAAGGAAATGAAAGAAACAGGCGAAACCAAACTAAGTGGAGGGAGAGGGGGGAAGGTGTAGGGAAAGGAAATGAGAGAAACAAACTTTTGAACTTTAACGATACGGAAGCCGTTAATGTACACATTACCTATGTAAAATGCGGAAAACTTTTGATTCCGCATGTTAACGGAGCAAATCAGTTAATATGCAGATTATCTAGGTAATGTGCACATTAACGGCTTTCCAGCTTTAGCGGTAACATATTATACACTAGATAATATCAGGTTAATAAAGAATATTGGAAGAATATAGTTTTTACAGTTTCTGTGGGAAGCTTTCTTTGGATCTCATTTTTTAAAGGTTTCCTTTCCCTTTAGTGTTACGCAATGCTAGTACTTGACATTCAGTATTTTACTTTTAAATAAATATATAATTTTAGAATTTAATGAGAATTTGGGATTTAGTGTTTTTAAAGAAGTGACTTGGAAGTGGGTAGATAGTCATTCTGTAATATGGCAAGCAAGTACAATGTAAAATTAAATTTCAACATAAATGGATTGTCACAACAGGATAAACAAGTTATTTTAGCTTCTGAGGTAGGAGTTGGACTTACAGAAAGTGATAAATACACTGCCGGAAAGTGAAAAAAGAACACCAAGAAGAAATTGGCAGACGATCATGAAATTTACATATGTTAATCGGGTCGAGTTTACGTAGGTGTGATGTTAATTTCAGGACCAACCGGTGAGCGCTTACGCCACAGCACGGCATAATATGCAAATTATCGTCGGTGGTATTTAAGGAGTACGGCGAAGTTAATGTAATCAGTCGTCGGCGTACGGACACGTGCGAAGACCCTGAAGAAGCTGCAATGCCTAGAAATGGAAGACGTGTACGATTTCAGCAGCTATCGGACTTTGAGCGAGGTCGTCTAGTCGAACTTCGCGAGGCCGGGTGGTCGTATCGTCGTATTGCGAAGCGACTTGGACAGGAAGTATCGGTTATGGTACGATGGTGGTGTAGATGGTCCGAGGAACATTCCTACACGAGAAGACGTGGAACCCGGAGTCACAGGCGGACTGATGAGCGGACCGATCGACGCTTAAGAAGAGCGGCGTTGTCAAGCAGAACATCCACTGCGACGCAAATCCGAGCTGCCGTTGCACCTGAGGTGACTGTGCGAACAATCAGCAAACTTCTACTGGATGCAGGACTACGTGCACGTGTGCCTCTGGCATATGTACCTCTGACTCCAGCCCACCGTCAGAAACGGCTGCAGTGGTGTCTCCAACGTCTGCACTGGAGAACGCAATGGCTATTTGTCGTGTTCAGCGATGAAAGCAGATTCTGCTTAGGAGCCTCCGATAGCCGTATGCGTGTTCGCAGACGCACAGGTGAGCGTCTCCCCATTTCTTGCATCCTCCAGCGACACACAGGGCCCACAACTGGTCTCCTGGTCTTAGGAGCGATCAGCTATCACTCCCGTACACAAGTAGTGTTTGTACCGGGTACGTTAAACAGCACCTCCTACATCAACAACATCATTCAGCCCGTTGTTGTGCCATTTGTAAAGTCGGTCCATCGTGGTTTTTTCCAGAAAGATACCGCACGCCCACACACGGCACGTACAACGCAACATGCACTTCAGGGTGTGAGACAACTTTCATGGCCTGCACGTTCACCGGATTGGTCCCCCATTGAGCACGTGTGGGATTTTATGGGACAACGACTTATCCGGTCTCCACGGCCAGCCTCCCGATTTACGCGTTTAGTTTGAGGATGCTTGGAACTCAATACCCCAAACTTACATCCAACACCTGTACGACAGACTCCATGCCAGAATTGCACAGTGTTACGCATTTCATGGCGGTTCAACCTCGTACTAACCATGTTACATGGAAATGTTATTTTTCAGTTTACCAGCAAATACAGCTGTGTTTTGCCATAATGTTTTGATCACGTTATCCTCTGTATTCCGTTATTATAGTGTATAAGTTTCGTTGGTATCAAACGTCTCTTTCTTGGTGTTCTTTTTTCCCTTTCCGCCAGTGTACAGCAATTCTAAGGTTAAGCACAACAGACCTTTCGTCGGAGTTCCCGATTTTAAACAGTTCTTATGCTATCTGAAAGTGGCGTTAGTAAATACCTAAAATAACCAGTGTATTGTTCTGGCTTTTTAAATCAATACACGCGTAACTGAAAAAAATCATGAGTCACAGGCCTTTGCTAGTAGGAGCCTTCGCTTTACGTTTTAAAAGGCATTGACCTGTGCATTGCATTCTATGACAATTCAGTTGGATTTTCTAAGTAAAATAAAAAAAAATTCATTTCACGTATATGCTATAAAACCATTAGACTGGGCATGTGCAGCATACGGACCGCGTGTCACAACCGCTCTCTGCGTTAATTTCCCCGGCCTGCGCGCACGTTTCTAAATTTCACTTTATCTTGCACGCCTGTCACATACGGACTGACGTTTTTCTGAAATCAACACAAAGTGCACTTAAGATGGCTGCCTGTAGAAGAATCACGCAGATAGACGGCAGCACGTCGACAGTAACATCTGCCTTTGATTCACGGGAGGAGAAACATGTTACTCGGACAGCTGAAGTGCTGATGGATAGCAGTGACAGAAAACAGCTGCAATTCTTTTTGATTGACGGGAAGAGGAGATAGTTGCAGAAAAGAGGACACTCTGTAGCGAACGGATTGAAGACAAGGGGCGGTAAACCGCCATTGTGGTGTTGTTGTGCGTGATGCACGCAAGCTGCACCGTCGCCCACAAATGTCAGAATTGAATTGAGCGATTTATGAAATTGAAACCGTCAAGACTCAAGTTTATTTTATTTAACTATATTGATATCTGGTGAAATATTTCCATTTTTTATATTAGTTTTCATTTGCTATAATTGTACCGGCGTTTCAAATCATTAAGATGACATCTTCTTTTTTTGGATCGAGGTGTAACCACATCCGAGGGAAGGAAGAGAGCCAGGGCCATAAGACAAAGACAACATCCATGTCTCTCCGGGATTCGAACCCGGACACATCTCGGACGAATGGTGAGAAACCATTGCTTAGACCACTGCGTCACTGGAGCGGCTATGATATCTTTGAACAAGAGGAAAGTGAACAATGAGTGTCGTGTATTTCAAGGGAAGGGGACTGACGATTACATTTTTTCACGCAGAAACCCTGTTTCTTTGATCTGCTTTGAAACTAAGTCCTTTGTGAAAACACACACCCTGAAAAGCAATATAATAACAAGCAAGCACATTATAACAATTTCACAGGTCAGCAGCGAAAACATAACATACGAAATTTGAAGAAGAGTATATCTGTGGTGCAAACGTTTTTCTTCAAAAGGGTAATAAAGCTGACAAAACTTTTCGGTTAAGCTTTTTGTTCGTGAAAAAATTGCAAAGCACTCGAAGATATACTTCGAAAGAGACTTTGTCCTAATAAAAGCTTCAAATAAATATGTATATTGGACTGTGACAAAGTGGAGAGTGCTCATGATAAAGATATTTGGCCGCGTTGTTTAATCTAGTTTTCGGCCTCTCAAAGATGTGTTTCAGTCTTGCTATCACTCTTTGTGAATTCTGTTAGTATGATACTGCCCACTATAGTGGATTCATCAAATGTTCGTGTGCCCTAGCAAGTAAGATTTGTTTCGAATTTTGTGGAGTGCGAATGCATTTCATTAGTGTTTTAGTTCTATTAATCGCTGTTTATGATTGAGCCGTTTAAATACTAACCCACTAAAGGTATAGAAACCAGAATTGTACAACGTTTACTTTGAAAATTCGAAAAGAAATATTAGTCGACTGTGCAGAGAACTAGTTGAATGGAATGGTCGACAATGTGAATGCATCAGATCATCTAAAAAATTTTTTAGACTTATATGCTTCTTCTTTAGTATCTTTCACTTTTAAGTCAAAAATTCGTACTTCTTTGAATAGGACTCTCACATAGCAAATGGCAATGTTAAAATTAAAGCGAACTAAAACGTTGGGTTAGTAGAAGATATGTGTCCTTGGAAGAAATTCGGAACTTTCTCATACAAGTGCGAGGAAATTGCAACGAAATGAAAGAAAATGCAGTTCAGCTCTTGATTCTTAAACGAGTTTGAGTGTTGTAGAAATTAGCCGAACTATGGCAGAAAGCGATGAATACCAATCGTAGAAGTACTTGAGACATAAAGTTCGACGTACCAAGATTTATGAGACATAACTTGGAAAGCACTTCCTCAAAGAGTCTGTAAGGGAATCAGGCTTCTACAGTTTCTTATCGTTAACAGAGTAGCCTACTGAAAGGCTCTTAAGTAAGGAATTGTTTATCAAACACTGTGATAAAATCGATTGATCACATATAGAGGATTTTAGGAAGGAGTGTCTGACCGCAGGTCTTAAACAACCCTTAGAAATAGGAAACTAGGAGATTAGGGCTAGAGCGCCCGATAGGAAAGTGACACGGAAGCGAAGTAGAAAGCGGGAGGAAGACGCCCTTATTTATTACCGGGGGCCAGTACACGGGGTCCGACCGCTTAACGTGCCCATCTGACGCACGGCGAGTATTTTGTGGATCGAGCGTTCGTACCTGCCTGGGATCGAACCTGAGGCCTTTCCCGTGACAGTCACGATTGTTGACCACTCGGCCACCAGTGGCCTTAAACGATGTTCTAAAGCATTAATGTACTCCATTTAAAGTAGAATAAACTGTGATCAAAATCCAACGCCTCAACTTTTTTTGGTTTACTATGTAATCATTGCTACTTTAGCGCGTCAATGAATAAAATGTTTGGCATGATATATTAAATAGATAGTTAGGCCAATGTAAATAAAGAATTATTTTAAAATTCAGTTTTTTGCGAAAAGAACGAAGTACCTCGAGAAATTCGTTCGATTCTGTTAAAACTCAGTATGCATGTACCTTAGGACCAAACACGCACAGCATAAAAAATAACTATTAATGAATAAATAGTTGCTCGCGGCAATGCATGGGAACCGCGCATTGAGGAGGATTTATCAAGAGCAAAGCTCGGAAGCAGAGACAATTGTGACAGCGGATAACCTTACCCTCAACAGATTATGAATGTACCTGAACGTAAGATCAGGGTAAAATTTGAGCAGCTATACACGTTTTGAAGAGGACGTACAATGAGTTCGGTTAACAGAAACCGCTTGGTCAAGTCGCCGTATCGCAAGGTATTTGGGTCGAATTGACGTGGCAATAGGACGATGTTGGCGCCAATTGATCGAGGATGGCATAACCCAAATGTTCGCGTTCAGTGGACGGTCGAGGGCACATCAGAGCACGATGATCGAGAGATTGTGAGAGCCAAACGAATAGAACCAAACACGTCACTATGAAATATACCTGGACATGTTGCATCGTCTGCAGGAACAGATGTGGCCATCGGGAGAAGTGTTGTACGACTTGAGGCACGGGGACTACATCCGATGAAATAATTCCGCCACCTACCCTGGCAATCGATAATTTTTTACATGTTTATGAGTTATTTCCTACTGAAGAATGAAATTCACTTTTTTCAGGAGTGTAACAGTTATCTTCCTTTCGCTTCAAATCTGATGTCTACACATCTTTCTTTTTCCCTAAAATACAAAACTTTTATTTTATACAATAATTATTTCTGCTTGTTTTTATTTTCAGAATTTATGGAGTGATGTTCTTTTTCCAGCTCGATCTGGTTCCTGAAACTCAGTCATTGGTTCACGAAAATACAGTGTTGTATTGTGCATCCGATACTCTTTTTAGCACAATTTCCTATTCATTTTTACATTGTAACATCGGAAATATTTTCCACATTATGATTGTCTAAGATATAGCTGTGGTTTTGTATAAAGTCGGAAAGAAGTCGAGATCTACCTACTTTATGGACAGCGGACAAGAAGATCTGTTAAGCATGCACGGCCTTAAAAGCAAAACTACTGCTACTTGTATTCCGCCTCTGTGACGCATTAGCCTAAGCGCTGGATTCTGCCCATTCATCCTACGTGGGTTCAAGTTCGAGTCCCTTGAGGCATGATATTGTATTGGTCTGGCGGCACCGTCCATCTCACTTCCGTGGAACCCGTGGCCTTAAATCAGGGACGGGAGATTTCTTATAACCCATCGAGTTCCTAACAGAGATCTTTAACTCCTGTTAACAACAAAATAAAAAAAAATCTTTGTACATTGAACTTAACTTTGTACTAGTTTTATACTTTGTACATTGCTTTGTACAACCGAACAACAAAAAAAAATCTCTGCACATTGCAAACGCGGCATATTAGCGGATTATTTTTCACTGGTTTGAGATGTGCACTTAAAAATTCATCAGTTTGCTTCCCACATAAAAGCAAGAAATATCATTGTAACAAATAGATACATAATACAAATTTTGATTTTGGTAAATCACGCAACCGATAACTAATATTTTTAGTTTTTATAGTGCTCGTTATTCTAATCTGGTCCGCTGTATATTTTAAAAAGGAGTTTCTTAGAATTTTGTTTAATAATTTATTGTTTGACGTGGAAATCTAATGTGGAGAAATTCTCGACGATCACCGAAAGAAATTACCAGCTCATCTAGAGATTTCCTTTCTCGTGATATGAGAAAATTGGGTTTAACCTTCAAACACTGATGGTTTCGACGGAAACACTGTAGCTAGAAAACACAGTTACAGAATTAAAAAAATAACCTTATTGAGAATATAGATATATGTATTTCCATTTGGTACTACAAGAGAGAGAGAAAGCATCTTATTATAAAGTATGCCACAAGCATCATATTAGCACTTTCCTCTTATGAATGTATAACTACATTTATAAACGAAACCCATTATGAATACTTCACTTTACAGTTTTAGGACTGTTCACACATCATTCCGTTTCAGGTCCCTTTACATACCGAATTTTCAAAGTAAATAAAAGTTGCGGAAGAGATGTATGCGTAATGTGTGTGTTGTTCGCACATCATCGTAATGTGTTTTATTGTCAGTGTTTACCCAAAGTCTGAGCAAAATTTCCATGAACAGACAGAAAAAAACCGGATCAAGCAATCATCATCATTATCATCATCAATAACAACAGTTATCATTTGACTGCTGGATGAAGGTTTGCCCAAGTTTCTTTCACAAAAGTCTATCTTGTTCTTGAATTTTCGAATTGAAGATGCCATTTGCTTCAATTAAAAAATACATTTGTACATTCCCGGACAATAAAATTTGAGCACGTAGAAGAAAACATGCTACAACCGCATAACTTTGTAAATAGCTAGAGTGCGTGCTGCTATGCAAATGATCCACGTTAAGTGCAAGTGCACTTGACTGCACACCCTGTGGTGGCGCTGCAAGAACGAACCGGCAGCCTTATAAACCGGTGTGTAGTCGATCACCATGAAAACGAAATGCACCGGCCGACGCAAGCAGGAGTACAGAGTGAAAATAATGCCGGGCAGCTGCCAGAGACGTTGATTTACACAACTTACGGACATTTAGAAAGGCCTGATCATCGAGCTGAAACCCGCACTGTGGTCAGCGCCCCGTATAGCCGGACACGTGGATTGCTCTAACAACACCGTCCAAATGTGTTGGAAACAGTGGACACGTAGCAGCACTGCCACGCGGCGGAGCGGCCCCAGACCGACCAGGAGGGCCACCGGTAGAGAGGATTTACGGATCGTTGGACAAGCACTAACGGATCCCTCTGGTACACCGTCCACTATACAGGCAGATGTAGCTGCTCCTGTGTGCCCACGAACGATATCCCGACGCTTCGCGGAACCGAATCTGCGAAGCCAGCGCCACTTACGTCTGCTGCCATTAACATCGGAATATCGTCGTCTCCGTTAGTTGTGGTGTCAAGCCAGATCGACGTGGAACACCACAGACTGGCTACGTGTGGTGTTTTGTGATGAGTGTCGCTTCCTTTTACAGATAGATCATCATCGTGTCCGGGTGTAAAGTTCCCGGGCCAACGGCAGAATCCAACGTCTCAATCGAGCGCCAGACCTCCCAAACTGCAAGCATTATGGTGTAGGGTACCATACCCTACGATAGCTGATCAGCTGTAGTAGTGGTACGTGGATAATTGACGGGCTACCGCTATGTGGATGAGATCCTTCGGCCTCATGTGCTCCCATTCCTTGCCGTGATTCCAGGGGCGCTATACCAGCAGGATAATGCCCGCTCGCACACGGGTCGAGTAGACCAGGACTTCCTACGTCATGTACAGACACTCCCATCCATGGCCTGCCCGCTTGGCCGACATGTCCCCTAACGAGCATGTGTGGGACCAATTTAAACACGGGCTGCCTCTGTGCCGCACTATCCTGGATTTGGGGCACACCGTCCAACACGTATGTGCCAATCAGCCGCAGGACAATATCAGGTGTCTGTTTGACTCTATTCCGGTCTGTATTGCAGCATGCATCGACGTAAGAATCGGTGCGACGCGCGATTGAAGATGACCGGACTGTGTGCCACAGATCCCTCTGTAATTCTCCTGCTGCTCTGTTTTTGCCATCATGTGTATCATTGATCTGTATCATTACGCCCATAAAATTTCAGTTCAATCTGATGTTTCCTTCTTGGTGCTCAAATGTCAATGTTCACGAGTTTTAATAAATAAATAAATAAATAAATAAATAAATAAATAAATAAATAAATAAATAAATAAATGTTTCCCCTGCCCTTCCACGAGTCACTGCTCTATCGATTTTCAAATGCTTAAAATTAAAAACAAGATATCTAAATTTGTGGTTGTGAAATATTTGTTTCTTTGTAGAGATCCATCGGTTTCATTCACAGCGATTTTAAATAAGCTTTCGATGATTAGCTGAACAAATCAGAACTACCAAAGCGTACAAGCTCCCTTCCATTCATTTCTTCGGCTTCTATTATAAGATCTACTTGTTACTGACAGGTATTCTTTCTTATCTGTCCAATAAAATACTTTCTTAAGGAATTCTCTTAATGTGAGAGTATAAACTATCACTAACTAAAAAATAGGCATATAAATCGAATATTTTCAAACGCTAATGCTATATATTTCGATAGAAAAATTCACGACATACTTTACTGGCCAAAAGTACGTATACGGAATTTAACGTTCTTCGCTGTGATACAGAATTCTTTCTGAGCAAAAAGATTCCATGTTTAAAAAAATGTTATTACAACGGATATTAAAACACTAAAATATGTAAAAAATCTAGTAGAATATTATACATAAACTTCTAAGCTTTTAAATAGAAAAAGAAATCAGTCCAGTCAAAAGTTATTACTGCGTAAAACTAAGTTTGCGTCATTTTAGAAGATAAAATTTTCACACAAAATTTTTTGCAAAGGCTGAAGAGGGTTTTAAATTGAATTAAATTTCTTCAGCCTCTGAAAGGCTGAAGAAATTTAAACAAGACATGATGATTCCGACAAAATGTAAGCTAGTAATTCATGAAAACTTTGATGTCTCATTAAATGTAGGAGAAAGTGGAAAATATGAATGAACATTTCCGTACAGTTCTCGACAATCCCGAAAAAACGTTTTGGACCCAGCTCGAAGCTTGTATCATTCTTTTCACACTAGTTCGCCAGAAAGAAATATTAGATGTCTTTTCATGTTGCGCTCGTGTTTACAGACTACGCTAGAAATTTGTTTCTATACTATCCACATTCCTACTTTGTAACATATTAAGAAAAAGCATTAATAACATGCTTAACACTGACTACCGAATTCTAGTAGTATCGACCCTCAACATCCCTTTGTCATAATTTACATTAAAGTAATATCATGATATCTCTCGTGTCCATGAATCTGGTTCTAAAGTATACCTACATTTTGTTTCTGATCTTCTGTTACATACCTGGGTTTTCGCCTTTTTATGAAGGGTTGCTAATGATTGGTCACCCTTCATAAAAAGACGAAAACACTAAAATGATTGGCCAATCTTTGGGAACTTGCTTTGCCGCTGGGTCTGATGAAAAGAAATGCAATTAAAACATAGCGATGAAAACAGTTTTCTTTCAGGATGTACAATATATTCTTCAACGAATGCTTCACAAGTGAGTATCGGTATACAAGGTTTTTTTAACAAAATCTTAATGAAGATAAAAATGAAAATGAAAAATTAAAAGTAACTAAGACCTGATCAAGAATTGTCTGGCATTGTTAATTTAAATTTGTTATACTTAGAATTTGAAGACACATTAGACATAAAGTTTACACATAAAAATTTGTATTTTTGTTAACGATACTTCAAGAATGCCTATGATAATAAACGATGCGGAAATGATACTTGCATGAAATTATCAGAGAAATTAAACTATATATAAAATTTTCCTTAGCGAACAATTGTTTGTCATGATACATTCCATAAATTGACACAACGACTTTAATTAGGCAACTGTGAAATGTGTGGAGACACTGAAAAGAGATTTTTTAATTATGTGAATTGCATAAGTGCAGCAAAAGACAACCGAAATGATTACTAAGTCCGTATTTAGTCTTTTGGTTTATTTCATGCCTTGCAGTTGATTCATTTGGGTTCCACGCATTTCTTAGCATGCACAGAACAGTCGTTGAAAACGAATTATAAAATTTTGCATGTACTTCTAAGCATAAACTTGTATGATTGTTATGAACAGAAAAAACTTTTCAAAATCCCTTCCAGCCGCTAGAAACTTTTACATAATTCATACAAAGCGAAGGCCCCACCTTTGGACTTTTGAAAATAGATATATATTTCCTAAAACTTTCTAAAAAACTGCAATCACTGTTTTACTTCCCCGTCAGTGTACTTACCCTACACTACCGCTCATTTCTGGATTTCTACGCCGTCACAGTGATTTTATGGGCTAGACTGCTTCAGAATAGAAAAATCTTTAAGTATGCTAAATTCGTTATTGAACTTGAAAAACCGATAAACGGAAGTGTTTAAACATATTGTTGTGCAAAACTTTAGGAAGAAGTGGAAAAGAAAAATGTGCTTCAGTACAATATTTGCGAACGAGATCAAAAGGACATGCATAATAATGGAGCAAACCATGCTAACGCAGTTAAATAGAATCAATTGAACGTGCGTCACATGACTGTTTCTATTGTGATTGTTGTGTGCTAGATACGACGAAATGGCCCATTGAGAGCATCTCGATGATTTTACTTGTGGTCGAATAATTGGGAGGATGAAGAAGTGGCGAACTGTGATGGGCGTAGACCAAGAGTCGCTATTGCCATAGCATCGTATTGCGTGCGTAACCGGCCTCTAGGAATCCAGGTACAGCTGTACGAATGACAAACCGGTGGTAGTCTTTCAATAAAAACCAACCCTAGTGGGGACCACTATCTGTTCCTGAATGCTAAAAGAATCGACAACAGCAGCATGTCCCCTTGCAAAACAAGTGAACATGCGCACAGGACGCCCTAAATCGCGGTTTACCGAAGCTGGGCGACAACACAAATTCGGAGTGCTTGTCCGACAAATAGTACGCTGTTATTCCTTAGAAACTGTTCACCGGCAGCAACGTTTACAGTGGTCCGGAAAACTTTAGAGCTGGTAAGAAGAACAGCGAGGTACGATATTCTTTACTAATAGAGTAGATTTAGTCTTTCTAGCCATTCTGGACGTCAGCAATCGGATTTGAGTGAGGCAAAAGTTATCAACCCAAAAGCAGCAATGGAAGGCATACATAAAGTGGCCACGGTGTTCTTATACTGTATGTTGGTGAAGGATGCAGTATGATCGATGGACATACGGAGTTCTACATACCGAAAAAAATTACTGGAACCAGTGCGCACTGCTTTAGTGAGGTAATACTTCCTCATGTTTTTGTTGTGAAAGGCCATTGGCATACGATTTGTGTTAATGGACGATAACTCCACAGCGCATAGTACGGTGGCTATTGATGGACTGTTAAAATTGAAGGCATATTGGTCGTATATACATGCTGGGCAATACCCAGCATGTACACCGACGTAAGTCCTATAGAACACCAAAGCGAAGGCCCCACCTGGTAAGACGCGTTGCTGGATGGTAAGATACGCAGGAAAAAGTTGTAACTACCGCAATACCTCATAGACGACACAGTAAAAAGTACGAACAGATGGCTCAAATCATGTGTCAACACTAGTGGTGATCATATCCCCTACTCAGAGACTTTCCATTGTATCGTCTTTGGCAGTGATGTGTATGTATCATGGCACCCAGTTCTATGTAGCCAGTTCTGAATAAGTTCCACTCTCTCCTTATCTTCAGTTGTGTCCGTGTTGTTTTCGTTATCATTTCGGTAATTAACGGAGTTCTTACAGTTTGTATTTCACATATCCAGGCCTGTCCTGTGCGACTCCATAGGTCTAATCCTGGCTCGTCCTAAGGTTTGCACACCTGCTTATGTTGATTTCTAAAATCGTTCCTTGCTCTGAAAATACCATGGGAGTTCAAGAAGAATTTTAAATAATCTTATACACAACGAAAAATACTAATCAATATTTGAACTATTCGCTAAAAAAACTGGCAGACACAGCTAGAATTCGACGATACGATTCATCTCGTGACAGATAATTAACGTCACTTCTTTAACAAATTAATTATTCTGTATGTCTACTTTTCTAAACGAGAGGATGAAATTTATACAGAATACAAAATTAAAAAGAAAAGTAACAGTCGGTAGAAGCAGGGAGAGTTTTTGCTGTGGCGAGAAGTAAATCCGAAGCAGGCGCCTATTTCCGGTACTGGATGAGGTGAACTCGCATTTTGTAAAATAATGAAGCTTGAAAAAAAAGATGAAATGCACTGCCAGGATTTGAAATCGATACGCTGCGTGGTGATGATTGAAGAGAAGAAAAAGAATGGCAGAAAAGGTTCAATCTAAACCACAATAGTACACTATGATTCCAATTAAGTGCAAAATGAGTGTACTTCATGGTATTAACCTCGTGATCAACGCGATCGCTTTTTAATTTTTATGCAGTATATATTTCATATGCGCTGAAAGTTCATATAAATTATAAAAAAAAAAACAGTTGCTGAGGCAACAATAAATAAATTCGAACAAAGCGCCATGGACGCCAAAGCTTCCCCTGTTTTTGCAATACCTTAGAAGTAAGACCCTGAAGTTTTGTATAAATTAAAACCACACTCCCTTGGTGATCGTTTTGCAATTGTGAACACATTTACTTGGTGTTTACCCAGAGACACCCATGCAACTCTACGATTATTCTTTGGTTGCACAGCAGAGGAATTAACTACAGAGACATTCCAAGCCCTTTGCACCCCATTTGGGACGTTGTTTTCTGTAGTGAACAGTTTAATAGTAAAAGAAAAAAAGAACGGACCAAGTAACGATTGTTGTGGTATACATTAGAAAAGACGGGATGATATAAACACTGCTTAAAGGCTGAAACACGATGACTGTACCGTGACACTTCTGTAGAATAAATGAACACAATAAAATAATATTTTATGGTGTGCTTATATGAATACGGAAAAAGAGAAATAAAGACTTGATTGCGACATTCCTTAAATTCTTCAATGACTTGATAAATCTTTTTCATCTGTACATGCAATATATTTTATTCCTGGTTTTTGTTTGATAATTATGCGTGATAGTTTAAGAAAAAATTAATTCTGAAATATGTTCTGCATAATCAAACGTTTATTATACCAGGGTAATAATTCAGTAAAAATAGAATTCGACTTGTTTAATTTGCAGTATATAATTTGTAAAATTTAAATATATATAAGTTTAGCAAAATATTTCTTTTTTCAATGAGTCCAAATCTTTAAAAAGTTATACACCTTTCATTAGATTAACATTTTTCTGAACTTTCATTTTGTGCCGTTTGAAATTCCGTACACAGCATTTATTTACAAATTCAAGGCTGCATGTAAATAATATTATCAAAATGTCTCTCTGCAAATTGAACTGAACTTGAATGAATAGTATTACAATATAATTCATGTTCCAGTGTTCTGATTTAAGGCAACATAGCTGAAACGACACTACCGAAATGCGATTTATTTCCGAAGTAGGCGTTCTGGCTCTCATAAATTAATTAGGTTTGAAAAGCACTTCCACTAAAATTTACAGACCTGCTTCCAAGTTAGCAGATTCTGCTTTATGTCCGAAACCCACGAAGCTCCTAAGGATTTGCGTTATGTAATGCATGAATTCACATTTCACGGATTTTTGTTATTAATATTATTTTACAAAAACATGACTAAATGATGTTATTTTCATCTGTTTTCAATGAATTTTTCTCTCCTACTAGGTAATATGTAAAAAGGACGAATATTCACAACATTGTGTCAAGGCTAACGCAACATCACTTTGGTAAAAAAAAAAACATACGGGTCCTAGGCTCTCCGATAGGTCAGAATCAGAAGGAAATCTTTTAGTAAGGAAATATTGAACCCTCGCTTTAACGGCCTTTACCATCTTGCCGTTCACAAGAATCCTTTGCAGGCACTCTGCTGTTTGTGCTAAGTAATTATCAGCCTTGATGCCATAAATGCTTACACAGTCGTTTCCTATATATCAAATGTCAGATGCATTACGACATTTGTGTTTATAAAGCTTATGAAGCTACCTACTTCGTAATGTACGCATCCCTTGGAAGGATGCGTACATTACGAAGTAATAACTAAACTTGCTAAGCGTGTGATGGACAGATTTTCACCATTTCCACTTAGATAATGATTATGTTTTCCTTAATTAATTTCAGTAACAGTGAATAAATTTCGACCAGACAGTTTCAGTCTATGCTGTGTCTGCTCACTCAGTTACCTGAGTAAGGTTTTTGTTTCATTAGCTAATCAAAAAAGTAGCAACAAGAAAAGTACATGATTTCACTGCTTGGAAATTCGATAAAACTCTTGCATAAGGTTTTCGATGCAATGAAACGAAACTACATGAAGTGTGATACTTCGAAATCGATTCCATAGGAGGAAAATTGTGTTAAAGCTTTGTCGTAGAGCAGACGCTGCTAGGTAGGCATCTGCAAGGCAGCAACTTTCGATATGTTGATGCGCGCATTTCTACTTGAATTCCAGTGGGGTGGCGTTTTGAATGTAACAGTGCGTGCTAGGGAAATAGTCGAGCATGTAAGTGGCCTTGAAGCAAATTGCATGAAGCTTAAGACAGAAACAGTATAAATTTGAAATGGAAGGCACGGCTAGGTGTCTCATTCCAAAATGATCATTCGAGTATTGAGGACATAGAAATGGGCGAATATTACTCAAAGTCCAGGGGATATGTACACCCATTAGACAAAACATTAAAGGTAAGTGTGATGTGCAGTTGATACGAACATTCCCACCACAGAGTGGAACACACACAAAACGAACTCAGGCGATAAATAGTCGGACAGCATTGCTTCCCGGAAGGTGCCACAATCGACGAACACGGATAAACGTCGTGATATAAACTACTTTCATCGCTGATACATTTTCAACTCAAGACAGATGTGCCATTGTATCGGCCAAGTAGTAAAAAACCTTGGGTGCATAGGACAACAGTATTCAAGGTGTACGGCGTTAATGTTGTAATTACCAACGCCTGGAAAGCAAGCGTTGGCATACCATACACAGATGATGACTGAGGTCAACATGAAATATCCAAGTTAGTAAACACCGACCGCTTGAAAACGCTTAGGCACCACGTCCAGGTAAAACATCTGAGGCGCAAGCAGCATCAGTGAGCGAACGGTACGACGCACGCTGCTTACCCTGGTCTACCGGAGCCTACGACCTACCCGTGAGCTTCTGTTGACTGCTCATCATCGCAAATTACGCCTCGTTTTGGTGCCGACAATATCAAATTTGGACCGCTACAGGGTGGCATTCGGTCATGCAGATAGATGCATCGCATTTTTAACTATACCGTACAGACGGAGTGCTGTGGGCTTGGTATGGACAGCATGAGGCCATGGCCCCGTCGTGCCACGTCGGCTCAGTGATGATTTAGGAGCCTTCTCATGAAACACTGTAGGACTTTAAGTGTGTCTGGAAAAGCACTTAAGTGCTTCGCGGTACCATGATATGCCGGCTGATCACCTACACGGTTTCATGTCATTTGCGAATCCTGCGGCCTATGGTCTGTTTCAGAAGGAAATGCGCCACCCCACCTGGCCGTTGTGCGTTTGATGGAGTTGTGTGTGTCCCATTCCGTCGAAATTAAATCCAGATTGTCACGCTGTGGACGGAATCTTTTCTGCAGAATAACTGCAGTAGGTCCATAATGCTCTGTGTGAACGGCTTATAAATAGGAAGCAGCCGTGCCTGTAACTGGGCATAGTCCCAAATCCATCCTCTCCAGTTGCCTAAAGAAAACTAATTGATGGAATTGAGGAATTCATTTGATAGAATTGTGTGGGTCCCATTTCCACGAAATTAATTTTATAATCTCTGCATGACAACTGCAGGAGGTCCATGACGTTCTGTGCAAACTCAACTTAGGGATCACAAATAGGAAGCGGCTGTCGCTGCAAGTGGGCATCGTCCCAACTCCATCCTCCCCAGTCGCCTAACGAAAACTACAGTGATTTAAATCATTCGAGCTCGTATTCTTTCCCCAGTGGAATATCACCTCTTTTTCTTGCTGACACATTTCCAAATGACGGCTGTTTACTTCAATAGTGGATGCAGAATCCAGTATCATAAAGCTACAGTGCGTGATATCGGTTGGTTGGTGACGCATTAGTGCCGTGGTTCTTAGAGAACGTTGTCAAAGTACCACGGAAAATAACGGCCTGCACTTTTTAGATTGATATGAGCGTGTAAAATTTTTTATCATCATTAAATTTTTAGATGCGTACGGTCAAACGTTTCACGTACCTTGGCATATCACTTATGTGTTATTTGAACCACCCATCTCACTCGTATAAACCTAATCGGTTCATATAATCAATTATGAATAATAATAACCATGAGCTGAGAGTAGTGTTTGTGAAGATGATATTAGACTTGTGTCGTCTACTAAAATAACCATTGCATGCTCTTTTTCAGCGAGGAAAACAGCAATGACGTTAATCAAGAAAAGAAAGCAAACTCCTATCTCGCTCAAGAAGAACAAAATTATAAAGCTCGATGAAAAATTCATGGGAAAATGGATACATTATGAAAAATAAATTATGCCTGCAAAGTTTCTAAAAAATGTAACCTAATGCGATTACGCAGCATTCAACTGAAGTATTATTTGCTTCAGGGAGATCTCAGTAGCGTGTTAAAAGTGTTAAGCATTAAAAACGCATAAGATGTCAAGAATACACATTAGTTGGAAGGCTTGTCAGAGTAGACCATGTCAAAACGACGGACATGATCTTAACCGGATGAGATGAACTTGCTATTTTTTCCCTTTCATTCCGCCTCTACTACATAAATTTTATTTAACGCTTCTCTCTCCTCTGTTTTGCAAGAATAGGCACAGAGAAATAAACTACTGATAACTTTATTTCCCAAATTTTCATTACTGGGTCATTTTCTCTTATAGATGGCGTGAAAAACTAGTCATTCTATTAATTTCTGAAATGGAACTATTTCATATTTAAAACTTCTATCGGATATGGCGTGAGATATAGATATCGTTAATCAATATTTCAAAAATGGTATTCAACGTCCATTGCATAATTTATATGTATTTAGTACTGTATGTTGGTAAACTATACGGGGAGAAAGAAGTTCGTATTAGTTCTTCACGTCATTGAATGACTATGAATGCCAATATATTTTAGACATTCGTTGCATAATTTATATGCCTAATTTATTCGTAACCTCTTTCTCCGTATAGGTTCGATTGGTAAGTTGTATGGAGATTTTTATTGGTTTTCCTCATCGTCGAACGTATAAGAATGTGCTGGATAGCATCAGACGATATGGCGTGAAATAAACCTTTAGTATTATTTTACAGTTATATTATTTGAAATGCCTTTAAACATAACATAATTTCACCATCCTTTGTCCTCCAAACATCACATCAAATGATCGTGCGCTGCACTGGTAAAATCTGATTGACACGTGTGATGCAGCCCGTCCGAATGCTAACATCGTCTCCTCCGCCGTTTGGCTGGCTGCACGACGCGATTCTCCGCCTGCGGTTAAACAGTTGCAAAATACCAGCGGTGCAACACATTTAAAAATTATTTTCTCAACGCGCACACGAAAGCCCAAGGGTTTTTTTTTATTATTCATTGGTAAGATGAAACTTTTCCTAAAAAAACGAATGCAATTGCGACTTACAAAATGCTTTACTACATTGCTTTTTCGTTTTTGGAAAATGGTTCGTTCGTTGCATGTAACGCAAAAACTGAAGAGTGAAATTCGTACTTTATGCCAGACAGTTCCTTGAGGGAAATTACAAACAAAATGCGCTTTTGGTGCTTCTTTTGATCCAAACAACGGAGGGATATTACCTTTTCCCCGACTAAGGCCCACCATGCACCAAAATTCCAAAAGCAATATCTTCTAATCTATGGAAAAAGAAAATATGAAACGTTCAGGATTTTCAAGAATTGGGGTAATTTATTCATGAATTTTGTTTTTTAAAATCGGAAATAGTGTGGTGGATTGCATCTGAAGATTTGTTGTAGAATGACACAGTAACAAATATTATATTTAGTGCTACTGAAATTTTCCTGTCCTATGGCTTTAGGATAACCGTTTAATCACAAAATAATTTGTTAGAATTAGCTTTAAATTCACAATTTAAAAAAAAAATTCCAATAATATGCTGATAAGTAATTCTTTGAATAATATCATATCAATCCGTGATCTTATACCGGCAATGGAAAATTGATGGCTAAAATCAATCCCATTAGGAAACAGAGAAAAACTACGACATCAATGTTTCACCAAAATCGGACAAGCTAAAAAACTGCATATTATTAGTGATTATAAACCACGAATACCTAAGAATATTTTAACCTTAAACAGGACCAAACTGTGACTCACACACCAACGGATATATCTAATCAGTTTGCAATTATAGACACCAAGGATATGAAACGAAAATTAAAAGCTACATTCAAGATTCTAAAGCAATACTGCAAACTTGAGACCAGTTGAACAAATGTATTGCCAATTTAAAAAAGATTGCTAAGATGACAGCATTGCCACTTGCACTTAAAAAAGAAGCAAAATTAACTCCAGGACCAAAGACAACACATATTCTTGCGAAACTGAAACAGCATAAACCAGGAAAGCTGATTCAGCCAATAATATCAAGACGTTTGGCCCCTTCCGTCTGCCTAGAGAAAGAACTAGCTGTTTTTCTTTCTGCATGTTTACCAGTCTCCAATAGAGTTTTAAGTTCCTCTGAAGATTTCGTCGCAAGAATAAAGAACTTGAAAGTGGCCACTTACCTTTCAATTACTAGTCTGGATTTAGTCTCGTTATACCCATCTATTCCAGTAAAGGAAGCTACAGATTTAATTAAGCAAGCTCTATGAGATTCAGCTCTGTTCGCACAAAGTACGCTACCAGAAAGTTTTAGTGTAACAGACATGATCACGACTTATAGCTACTTTACTGTTCAAAATCAAGTAGATAAATCAAACAATGAAGCCTATGCGATCTCTACTCTGCAGTGTTAGCAGAAGCTATCATGCGGCCTTTAGAGAATATTGTCCTGACATCAAGCTCACCAACTCCTCTAAAATTGTACAGATATGTAAATGACATTTCCTTCGTATGAAATCACAACGACGAAGTCACAGAGAGATAAATTACCGATACATTTATTTTAGTACATACATTTAGCACATCCTGACATAAAACTTACCATTGAAAAGGAGAAAGAAGGCATCCTACCTTTCCTTGAGGTTTTTGTTAAAATTTGCAATCTGGAGCACTCCATACCCACGTGTACTGTAAACATACATATCTTCCACAAGTCATTCCACCTCCTTCTGCAAGCCTAGGTACACACAAATTAGCCTTATTTCGACAGAGAGCACGAAGAGCCATGACACTGAGCTCAGATCAACACACGCAACATCTTAAAATTGAATCTTTGAAATCTTTGGCGTTTGCAGCAGGATTTCATACTTGTAAAATTAAGCGCATTATCAAGCAAGCAGCAATTTCATTTAATAAGAGAACTGCTTAACAAATTGTCCCTAAACTCAAATTCATAGATGAATGCACTTACGTCACAGGCTTCACCTTTTCCCAAGAAAATGCCTTTACAAAACTAAGATTAGGCATAGGAATAAAAACACCTAAATCGATTTCCGCCTGGCTAACAACAAATAAGCAATCCGGCACAAACCTAACTCATGCAGGGATTTATGTTATCCCCTTGAAATATCCAGAGGGCTCCAGGAAAAGGTTCATATAAATGATTCAAATTGATAATATCAGAACATAAACGTGATGTGAATCTAAGAGAGCTTACCACATATCCAGCAAGAAAAGTCAATGCAAATCGTTATCTATACGAAAAGTCTAGAAACTGATTCGAAGAAAATTCGAAAAATAGCTGCTTACAGAACTCCCAGGGCCACAGCAATACGAGAATCAAGAGAAACAATAACCAGCACGGATGCCTCGAATGAAGATTCATCAACTAAGCTCCCCTATAACTGGTGACTGCTATTAAAAGATCCACGTCATCACCTATGTTAGCTTACGAGTTCTGCATGAGACATATCTACCATGCTTGATGATTTCACGTGGCATGACATAAGCTTCAATCAACCTTGATTACATGTTAAGTTTAGGTCTGAATTACTCAGAATTTCTTCGCTTTCTGTTGTTTACAGTGTTTACCTCAATTATCCCTGATGAAGCCACCCGTGAGTGGTGAAAGCTTTCTGCCTGTTTATTTTGTTATTCTGCATGATTAAAACGGATTTAGAATTCAAGTTTTGATCATTTTGGTGTAATCAACCCGTTTCTTATTGCTTTACAGATGTAAAAAGCTTTTGTAGTGTTTCCATTGTCACTTTATTCCACAGTTTTCAATAGCAATTGGCCTTTTCAGGGGCTTATACACAGTCGAGTCACATCATTGTGACCACTTTTAACAACAGCGCGTAGACAATGAAAGAAGGCGCGTGTCGTGAGCTGGCTAAGAAGGTATATAAGGTGTGCTGTAGACATTCTGAAAACATATTAGTCGTTGCTGTCATGGATAAAAGGAGCGATTTACGAGATTTGCAAAAAACGATGATTATCGGGTTTTGGGCCAAGGGTGGCAGTATTTTTGAAACAGTGCAGCCTGTTAATAATTGTTTGCGAGCTGCTGTGGTTAAAGTGTATAGTGATTGGAGACGTGGCACCATTGTGAATAAGCGACGTGAAATATGAGGAACACCACTTGCCATTGATGTGAGAGGTTAAAGCCTGCTGCCAAGGTGCATGAGGGCCGATCTACACGCTACAGTGGACAAACTCACTGACCGAATGAGCCATGGGGTTACCGAAAGTATGTCTAAAACGACATTTTAGCGATCCCTGCTGCGTATGAGGCTCCAATGCAGACGGATGGTCACTGAACCTATGCTAACGAAGGTGTATCGGCAGAAAAGGCTTAAATTTGCATGGTAGTATCGGAACCTCTAGAAAGAAAAGGATTACCTTCTCTGATGAATTACGTTTTCTGTTTCATCGAACTGATTGACGTTGGCGTATGAGGCGAGAAACATCGGAAAACAAAAACTCTTCAACCACTTCTTGAAGGACACAAGCTGGTGGAGGCAGCGCTATGGTCTGGGGAATACTTTCAGGCCATTCTCTGGGTTCACTCATACCTGTGGAAGGCACTATGGACCGAATTCGTTATGAATCCATCCCCGTAGACCACGTACACGAATACATGTCGATTGTATTCCCTGGTGCGGATGTGATCTTCCAGCACGACAATGCGACATTTCACAGAGCTAGAAATGTCTTAGAGTGGTGAGAAGAGTCATATAAAAACTTCAATGTACTTCTGTGGACCCCTAATTCGCAGGCCTAAACCGAATTGAGCATCTGTGGGACCACCTGGATCATGTTGTTCGCTCTATGTATCCTCCACTACGCACCCTCCAGCAGCTATCAGATGCACTGCAGTCAACATGGCTCCACATACCTGCGAACACCTTCCAGCACCTTGTTGAGTCACTCCCAGCCCGTATAGCTGCTGTAAGCGGCAGTTACTCTGGATATTTGCTGGTGGTCACAATAATGTGACCACCACGAGTTTTATATTGGCTGGTGGTCACAATAATGTGACCACCAGCCAATATAAACTCGTTATATTGGCTGTCTACAGCAGCCAATATAAAACTCGTCGATAATGTTCTTTGGGTTTCCAGTTTAACTGTGACCATATTTAGAGTACTGTAAGCATTCATATAGTCTAGTGTATACAGACTTGAGTATACGCATCTGCATTACGTATCCTCTGCTCATAAACACACCCACCCAGTCTTCGCTGGAATTATTGTTCAGCTGGAAAAAAAGGCGGTATAGTTCAATAGTGAATTCGAAATTTACAGAGGGGAGTAAACTATTGTTGGTCCATTGGCTGAAATGACTTACTTGAAAAAAAGAACAGAAACGCAAAGGTTTCTACTACTCAGCAACTGGCAAAAAATATTTTGTTGCTTTAATGTTAGAGTAACATGCATTAAGAGGGTCTTTCAAGTTCAGTAGCACATTTTATTCAGCAAAACTTCGATCGTCGAAATTGATATTCATCAAGAGCAAATAACAAGTGAAAGCTGAAAAAAGAACTGCATGGTCCTTTTCCTCATTTCCGCGTAATATATTCTAAAAATAGTCCACCACACTTGAATATTCATTGCAGTGCATAGCACTAAACCCGCTACGTCTAAATTAGTTGAAATGAGGTAATAGCGCTTTTAGCTGGCACCGAACATATATAGTTGATTCTCCGGCCATTGATAACTTCAGTGCATGGGTGATAAATAAAACGGGTGTATAGTACTTCGGCGCATTTTAGAGTTATTAAAACTTTAAATACCCCTCAGCGTAATTAGCAAAATCTCTGATGACGAATCGTGCAATACCGTGAAGATTTGTCGTGCCCTGGTGAAAAAAAGCTACTATGCCCAATGTATTTGACGTTAGGAACAAAAAATAAGCTGCGATTTATATAATCTCTCCAATGGAATCGGAATTCCCGACGGGTAGTACTGAAAGAAGCTCTTTGTAACAAAACGTGCTTCGATGCTCTATTCAAGAAGCGCAGTCTTTACTGTTCTGTGTGTTAAAATTCCTTTACACATGTAAGCGTTTACGCGTGGAAACGCAAATACCTTTTATCACATTATAAACGCTAAGAATGATTCCTCACCGTGGAATAAGATTTGCAGAAGTATAAATGGATGCAGCGAACAAATTTTATACAATTTCGCGAAAACGGACATTTTGCCACAATAAAAGTAGATATATTTCACCAATTAAAATTCCCTATGTTACTAAGAAACGCAAGTAAGGATTTTAAGTGGCAAATGGTTCACAACGTTGATTTGTAACCTGCTGTTGGAAAATATAATTATCTTTAACGCGACAATTCAAATAAAAGAAAGACAAATGCATAAAACCTTCAGGTACCCTAACATGTATACTACAATGGTCATGAAAAGTTCGAGAGGGATATTGAGGTTTTTAAATTAAATACGGCGATATGAAAACTTAGCGACTACTGGAGATCGGTTATCAGGATGTGTAGCTACGTCATTTAAATTTGCATCATGGCAACGCAGCACGCGGTGTGCGAACTCCCATACAAAAACCCCGAGAGAAGTGAAACACTGTTCCTTTCACCGCTTTTTTTCTGAAAGTTTGCTGAATGAATTTCTTTCATTGTGATATTAACTTGAAATGATGCATTCACGGCGTTTAAGTATTGACAGCAAAAACGAGCTGTTGACATATTACAGGCAGATGAACGGCTGATCGATGTGGCTGCTGCTACATGAGTTTCGCAAAGTGTAGTAAGTCGGCTACACACAAGACTTCTACGGTATGGAAATATTGCAGATCGACCCAGGAATGGTCGCACTATTATATATATAAGGAATCAAGATCGCTACCTTCAACTAAGTGCTCTAAGAAGGGTTAGTACCACCAGTAACCAACTCAGGTAATCAGTTCGAGCTGCTTCCGGTGTCCCACTATGTACTCAAACGGAATGAAACCGTCATTTCGAGTACGTACTCAGAGGAACGAGGCCACTAAGAAGTGTAGCATTGAGGTACATCTGTAGTCAAAGATGTACCTGGGTCCAGCAGTGTATGTTATGGAATACAGAGGTGCACTATGTGATTTCCAGAGAATAATCCTATTTCGCTCTTTATCCTGATACTTGATGAGGACACGTTTGCAGGAAAACCGGCACACGAATCCAATTACAGTATGTGCAGTCCGTCCACCCTTACCATAAGCAGTTATATCTAATTTAGGCAGGAGTGTGTTTCAGTGCCTGACTTCCTTGTATGTTAGTGAAGGCTACATGAATGCCTTATTGTACCGAAACAAAACCATTGTGTCACTGTTTCAAGCTCCTATTGGACATGCATTCCGTTTCGCGATGATATTGCAAGCAGTCACCGTACATGGAGCGTGTTTCAGGAGCAGAAAACTCATAGGATTGAATTATTACAGTTGCCTTCCAGGTCACCTTACTTGAATCCTATTGAGAACATTTGGGAGGCGATAAAGCGACGTCTGTATAACCACGTTGCATACGCCAGTACACTGGCAGACTTACGTAAGGTGCTGCCGTTGGATTACACTTATCAAGAATTGTGTGCCTCGTAGGTGTCAAGACGTTCTTCGACACCGAGGAACAGTTACCGGGTACTGAAATCCAGAGGTATGGGCATTCTCCGAATTTACAACTTTGTCTAACTTTCAGTGCTACTTTGTTGTGTGCAAAAATTGTACAATGAATTATTTTTTAAACTCACAGTTTACCGATTACGTAGTCTCACTGATGATACGTCATTGCGTCGTGTTTGACTCAGATACACACATCCTTTATTTCATGCAATATCGCTAAATTTTTGTAACCAGTGTATTTGTCCTCGCATGAGTTTAAGTAATTTGTTTTCATTTTAGTATTTACCATTTACAAAGGTTTCTGCACAATAACCATAAAAGACCCAATGCAATTTAGACGAAATTTGTAGCGAAAATAGTGATTTATACAAAAAAAAGTTTACAGATAGTGATATTCCTAAGTCAATTTTTAAATGCGTTAGTTACTATGATTTAGTGACATTAGTAGAGCAGAAAATTTGCCAAATTTATCGCATAGAAAATATGGAGTTTTAAAATTCCTTTCAGCAGATGCATGATTCTTCTTTCTCTTCAACTGATTTTTAAAATTTCAACACCGTAATTAATTTAAAATCGGCCTAAAATGACTTACCTTTAACGCAATGCTTCTTTTATTTATTTTAAAGTGTTTCGTCATAATGGTGTTCTCTGTCATTTGAGAATAATGTCTGACTAAGTCTTTCATGATTTTGTACATTACGACAGTGGCTTGCATTAGGAAAATGTCTTGAACTTTATTATACATTATTATACATAATGGTGTTCTCTGTCATTTGAGAATTATGTCTGACTAAATCTTTCATGATTTTGTACATTACGACAGGGGCTTGCATTAGGAAAATGTCTTCAAATTTATTATACATTTTTTCTTTAATCTTTGTAATCCCGAGATACTTTTGTTTGCCTTCAACGTGTAATCAAATCTTTCAGATTGTAATAATCTTTGACTATTCGTTAGCGACTGCAAAACATGGAGGAGGATCTCTGATGGAATAAACTACCATGCCATGGAATTTTTTGGAGCCATTGTTTATTCTGCAGGCTCATGTCGAATCTGAAAAGTATATATCGAATCTTGGGTTTCACCTGCACCCAATGCTGCAGGTATTGTTCCTGAATGACTGCTCCTTGTATTTTTCAAAATATACACCGGTGAACAGTTCAAATAACGTGAAGTTGTGGTTGGCAGAGAAGGAGCAAGAATTATTATAACTATCAAGTACACTTCAACGTCCAGATCTCAATATTATTCAAAATGTGTGAGAATAACTTTACGGAAAGGTCAGATAACATTTGTCATATCCAACATCGCTGCTACAATTCGGACAGATTTTGGAAGACGATATTTTTTCGTGATAATATCTATTTATAAACTCATTACGTAAAACGACTTAGTTTTTGGTTTATTATTCGTAAAATAAATTAAATATATAATTTTAAATCAGAAGTTCGCAAGCTCCAAAGCTTGAACTTCTTTAAGCAAAGAATATCTAACGAGAAAAAGTCAAGGCTCAGCGAAACGTAACTAGCGCAGCCGTATGTTCAAGGAAAGCACGTAGAGCACAGGAGCCAACGTTACAGGTTGATGCCGAAGCATACTTAGTTGGACTGAGCATGCGCGTTTGTGTTGGGGTGGGGTTTTTGTTGACTTTCTATAATTCTCTGTTCTAGCTCTGCGTTTCCTGCTACAGTCGTTTCAATGATATGCAATTGTACAAGTGGCATGATTACCCCTGATCATGTGTTCATGCTGATGTACCTGCAATGCAAAATAATATTTATAATGATTCTATATAAACCAAACACTCCCTAAAATAGGGTTGAATAAAAATTAGGTATGACATATTTTAGTTAATACTAAAAATGGGAAATCTGGGACAGCTGTTTAATGAAATAGAACTTCCTCTTCATACCTCCCAAACCAAGCAAGGCACTTTTTTACTTTAAAACTGCCAGTAAATTAGTAAAGCGGATGCACACTGTCAGGAATTTTTGTGGAGGAAAAGCATTCTCACACATGTTTATCACAGCATTTTCCCTTTTGAGTCAGTTATTTATTTAAACACCGAAGTAATCGATATATATATATATATGTTTAATATAATTAACGTAATAACCTTATCTGGTGTTGTGTGTGAGAGAAATAGAGGGCAGAAGTAAACTTTCTTTTTTCCCCCATATAGTTTAAGCACTGACGAAGTCCGTGGTATTTCCCAGCGCAGCGTTTCCAGGAAAAATTGATGAAGTAATTCCATCGATTTTTTATAGGTGAACAATATAACCGTCCTATACCCAAAGTTTTTGTCCGTTTTAAGCGTTATTCTTCTTAAGGTTTGGTCTTCTTTCCGCATTTGTGAAGCCGAATAGTTATGCCAGTGGTAATGAATTTGAGTATTGCATTAGGGCCTGCATATGTCCTTATTTTATAAAGTCCGTAAGAAAACGGTGTAAGGACATAAAAACTTTCTCTAGTGTCCTCAGGTATCGTCTGCTACTAGAGTTTTTTAATTTGATGAGTGCTTTTTAACATTGGATATTTCATCGCACCTTAGTTAATCGAAACACAACTCGGAATATTAACGCCTCATTTCCAGAGCTTTAACCATGAGACTAAATGTGCGTAATGTGTCTCTTCGAGTCGCTAAGCTGTATCAGTATTTTTCTGTATCATCGTTTACGTGGGTCGAGTTTTCTGTCCTCAGAAATTGGTATTTTGATTAGATGCTGTTTACACTGGCGAGCAAAACTCAAGGACCGTTCGATTTTTCGCCGTAACTTGGCAATGAAGTAGCCTGGATAGATGAATGTCATACCACAGAGACCTCAGTATGTACCAAACGGAGAAATATACAAACACACGTGCAGAAATGAATACAAATGTGAAAAATCACCGTAAAGCAGTACACACCATTGTACAGAACAAGCGCTTCCACAGATGGATTACAGAAATGAGGAGGTCCTCAGTAAGGAATATGATCTCCCCTAACAGCTATGGCTGCGTTGCAGTTTCTGGCCATACTTCACACGAGGCTGCCGATGAGTTCTTTGGGCAACTTTGCACATTTCTCTCGTAGTGCATACTAAAACTGATTGACATTTTCCAGCGTATGTGGGCGTGCTGCAAGACGTCTCCTCAGAGCGTCCAGCACATGTTCTATGGGATTTAGATAAAGGGAGTACGCAGGCCATTCCATACGAATGATATCCTCAATTTTTAAAAGCTTATCTACTGCGCATGTTCGATGGGGTCTCACGTTATCGTCCATAAACACGAACTCGGAACCAATGGTACCTCGGAATAGGCGTTCATGGGGAAACAGCACATCATCGCAGTAGAGGTTTGCGGCTACGGAACCTTCTTCGAAAATGTGAAGCTCAGTGCGACCATTAGCGTGTTGCCTCCCCAGAGGAGCACACCAACGCCGGGATACCGATCTCTTTTGGTAAAGTTAGCCAGTCGATAACGTGTTCCCTCCTTTCGCAAAATCAGCTGACGTCCACAATTGGTCATGGTATTGAAACGATTCGATTCCGTGAAGAGAATCGTACCCCATTGCTCTATGGTCCAACTCTCGTGGTCCTGATACCATAGTAATCGATGTCCCCAATGGGTAGTCGTCGATCACGTTTAGCCTGTAGGACCATATATCGGTCATTTCTTGCTGTTGTTTTCAGTGTCGACGAACACTGCCATTTCTAGCAGCTGTTCCTGTCGTTTGGAAGGTCTTCCATGCTCGTGAAACAACGCTTTGGGTCACTCCGAACTCGTCTGAGATACTCTTAACGGTTCGCCCCTTCTCCAGTTCCGATTATTCGACCACGTGTAAAGTCATCTAAATGTCTCCCTTTGAACATTTACTCGTCTGCGACACTTTTGGAAACCACTGGAACCTATTTACAACACCGCACACTTTCGCCTGCCGTTTCCTACCTTGCTGCGACATTCTCCTTATATCAATTTCAGCGCTTTCGTGTGACCTGCGGCGTCACATTTCGGATATTTGCATGCGCATCCTCTTTGTACTGATCCGCTTTCGTTATGCAAATCGTCTCAAGCTTGTTTGCTTCACTGTGCGGCTAAAATCTGCGGCACTAGTGTTCGTCCTTCAGTTTTGCACGCCAGTGTAACATTTTTGTTTTCCCCTTTTTAAATGCCGAAAAATATCTTCTCAGTCTAAATTTTTTTGCTATTAACGTCTACTTTAGTTTGTACACATACATTCTAAATTTTCCCTCGTTTCCTTCCTTGCATTTTTTAAGGTTGACTTTTTCTCAAAATTTAATCATATATCTAATGAGTTTAGGGATATTTCGATTTCTTAGGTATTCTATATTTTCTCTATAATTGTGCGGAGACTTTGACTGTTCTGTTTAAAGAAACTTTTGTTTAGACTCTTTTCGTTCTGCTTTGGCTATGCGTAATGTAGCTATGTACTTGTAGGTACATACTTTCTCTTTTAAGTAAAGTTACAGACATTGCTGCAAAGTAAATTACGAGATTATTATACTTAATGTTGGTTTTATCTCATAGGATACCAGGTATGATTTTCTTCGTTGTGTCAATACGCAATTATTTGGCTTTCTTTTGCTTTTGGGTTCGGAATTTCTAGTCCTGAAAGTGAGCCCTGCTTTTCAGTAAGAAGCCCGGTTTCCTTAAATTTGTTTATTACACGATTCTGCGTCTTATAATAACGGGAGTTAAATTCAGTTTGGGGATCATGTCATAACTTCAGTGTATATTTCTATTATAATATCATTCCATCTGAATGTGGCCACGTTGTTGAAATAATAGGCTGATGAACGTCGCATTTAGTTCATCCTTTTAACTTCGCTGTTTCTATATCACATAGGTGCTGTTCCTTTGGGGAAACATTTTTTGTTTGTATGCGAGATTTCGACCAGTTGACTTAGGCTATGGAAATTTAACTGTAAAGTTCTTGCGGATGTTCTCATTCCAGGAAATTTATGTTCCATCCTGGTAGCTTTTTGCTAGATAAAACGGACGCATAACTTCTAAGTTCATTTCTTTTGTTCATTTACTGAGCTTGTAATTGTCTTTTCTCATAGTGGCGATCCTATTATTTTAGGTCAGCGAACGTGAGAAACATATGGTAGTGGATAGTTACGAGAAAGGTGAAGCTCCCTGCCAATACTCAGAAAATATTTCTAGCTCCTTATCTTGGCTGTTATTTTTTGTTTGATAGTCTTACAGTTAGATGGGTATCGTTCACTCTTATTATGCATTGATCCTGTATTTACAAGAAAAAAAGATTTATTATCCCGCATTTGACCTGTAAATTGAGTATAGTGTTACTCTGGAAATTGGTTTGCAAGTTAGTGTACGACAGGTTTTCCAGTCTAGCAGCTTAATGACAAAGCACTTGTCCACAACCTGAGGTCTCCATAATATTGACGCTCCTTCAACATACTTTGTTTCACGGTAGGGTTCCTGGGTCAGAGTTTATGTGGCTGCTTACTGGCTGTCAGCTTTGAGTGGCCATTAATTTAAACTGTAATATAGTTTCGGGACTTGATAAACGCAGAGCTCGTTTGTTTTTAAAACGTGAAATCGTGTGCTGATTTTAATTTTCTGGATTTTTGTTAAAGGATACTGTAAGCCAAACAGTATGTTTACCATTTGCTATTCAAAATAATAGCAAATCGTAAACATGCTGTATTTCTGTTGGTGGAGTCGTATTGCGTCCTACCCCTACCGGCGAAGATCCGTCTCTCAGATCTGCAGAATCATGTAATTCGGAATTGTTGATTTTACCTGAAGTTTGTCGCTGGGCACTAAAAATAATCAGACACAAATACAGTTAAAAAAGTTCAAAAAATACTTTAAAATAGAGATAATATGAGATGATTCTGTCTAGTCACAGTTTCTTTTATGTTTTCTGCGTTGGATAACACCACACAGGAAGTATTTTTCCTTGCAACTCAAACAATCATGAATTATTTAAGAATGATCAAAGTGTTGTAGGATGTGTATTGTCATTATTAAATTTAATCATCAGCCTACTAGGGTACCATCTAGCCACTAGTAACAGTCATCTAGTATTCTTCCCCGGTCGGAGCCCGAAAGAGTTGATTCTGTCTTCCTTACACATCTTGTCTTTCATGCAAATCATTTTCCGTTACATGGTATTGAATAATTTGTCCCCAAAAGAGAAATGCCTGCCGTTATTGGCAAATAACTATTAATTCAATTTTCATCCATTGTGAGTTCAATCTAGCCTATTTTTGCAGCTATGTTTAAACTTCGGACGTTAGTGCATGTTTCTCTTTTTCTAATTATGTTTTCGAGTAACATATAGCCTTTGTTCATTGCAAATATTTTCTCTTCCTTTCTTTTCAAATAAAAGCGTACTTCCAAAGTCAATATTGCTTAGAGTTCCGTTCTAAAAAACAGTTTGTATGAGGTGCGAAAATGAAATCAGTACGTTTTTCCAAATGAATTTTACCACGATTGATGTGGTGAAGTTCCAAACTGAAACATTTCTGTAAAACATTATAAACCCGCTTTATAGCTTTTAAGAACTTTCCAACAAACCTGTAATTACTATATCCGCTGAGAATTAGCGTTCAAACACTGATTTTTTCCATCCAATTATATATGGAATTTCTCAAGGTGATTTATATTTCTAAAAAAGAATCTTTTTTGTAAACCAAAACTCTGCCTTGTGTGTATAGTTCTACCAGCTCCAGCCATGCGGCAAACAAGTCCTTGCCATCCATATTTAACCTCCATTTCTCTATATGGCATGAAATATTTACACAAATACGTATTTCATAAAATTGCGGAAACCATCTATAAACATTTTCTCATTCCCGCACATTAAACTTAGCAGCAGAAGAGATAAAACATTTTGAATCGAAGGGCATTTTATATTTTTAGGGTTTTTCGAGAAATACTGCTTTACACCTTTTGTATTTTAATTTCTCAAATCCTCGGCTAATCTACAAGCGATGCCAATGAGGTGCACTTTAAATTCCAGATACTTGCTGAAGACTTATCTGATCCCGATTCTTGAGGAGGAAGTAATTTCCGTCAAATCATAAATTGATTTCCTAAACAAGTTAGTAAAATCATGCAATGCATTGATTATGATGCGCTTTCCAATATACTAGAAATCATTACACAAGCTATTACTCAAGTTATGAGGAAAATAGCTATAGAATGAATCTCACCCCTGTGCCCTGATCTTTGATCCATTTGGATGATATTCAACAGAACTGGTTCAGTATATCTCCGAAATAACATGATAAAGTTTTGTCACAATCGAAGCAATTTTACGTACGTCATGATGCATAAGCGCTATGGAATACATCCCGCTCCTGTGTACTAACCTTTCACCCCATTTCGCCCATTTTCAATAGAATTCGTCCCCAGGAAGGTCCCTACAGCATACCAACATTTCATCCAAATCGAAAGCTTTTTACGCAAGTTATGACTCATAATGGCGATGGAAGTGATTCCGCTCCTATGTCCTGACCTTTGACCCCCATTTCAATAATTTTCAATAGGGTTTGTCCCTAGGTAGTCCCCTAATACATACTAAAATTTAATCGAAATCGAACATTTTTTACGTTAGTTATGACGCATAAGAGCAGTGGAATGGATCCCGCTCTTATGTCCTGACCTTTGACCCCATTTCGTTCACTTTCAATAGGGTTCCTTCTCAGGTGTTCACCTACCACATACTAAAATTTCATCGAAATCGACTGATTTTTACGCAAGTTATCGTGCGGACGAACACACGCACATAACGCGTGACGTAATGAGGCAGATGGGAATCGCGACCATCTGCTACCAAAGTGTGACGTCATAAAACTTTAATAGGATACACAAACAACGCGTGACGTAATGAGATAGATGGCATGACCGCGCGCCAATATCTAAAGGGGCGACGCCATGACACCACACTGCAAACTTCGTATTTCGGGGTGGTTATTTAGCCCACTAAACAAATTTTCTTAAAGTGCAGATCAAGCTAAATCGATTTCTAGTACCAGAAAACGGTAGGTTAACAACTTTCATTAAAATACTCAGAGCCGTTTTCAAAATCAAATTTACATACATAGAAGAATTGCTCCTTTAAGGTGAACGTCAAGTAATTTTGCTTCCTGTACTTCGAATGGAAAAATTTCTGTACACATTTTCTTCCCAATTCATGCGTTCCCAAGGATGAAAATATTAACATCGATTAACATATCTTCATTTTATAACTTGGAATACTTAATATTTTCTAAAACATAACCATAATTATGCAATCCAGCTTTTTTTTGTCTGCTGACGTCATGAAAATACAGGTCACGCCATCGTTTTTCTGGACAATTAATGTGTTCACAAGGATGAAAATTTGAACATCGATTAAAATAGCTTCATTTTATATTCTGCAATACTTAATATTTTCTAAAACATAACCATAATTATGCAATCCAACATTTGTTTGTCTACTGACGTCATCAAAGTACAGGTCGCGCCATCCTTTTTCTGGTTTCAACACCCCCAAAGGAAAAGTTATTGATTTTTAATATAATTATGGTGATGTTTTAGAAAATATTAAGTATTCCAAGTTGTAATAAAGTTATTTTAATCGATGTTCAAATTTTTGTCTTTGGGAACACATTAATTGTGAAGGAAATGTGTACAAAAGTTTTTCCATTTGAAGTATAGTACGCAAAATTACTTGACGTCCACCTTAATAATATGGGATAAGAGCGATGGAATGGTTCGCATTCCTATGCCCTGACCTTTGACCCCATTTCGTCCACATTTAATAGGGTTCGTCCCCAGGTGGTCCCCTTCCACATACGGAAATTTCATCGAAATCGAACCATTTTTACGCACGTTATGACGCATAAGGGCAACGGAATACATCCCGCTCTTATGTCCTAACATTTGACCCCACTTCACCCATGTCGAATAAGATTCGTCCCCAGGCGGTCCCCTACCACATACTAAAATTTAATTGAAATCGAACCATATTTACGCAGGTTATGACGCATAATTGCAATGGAATAATCCCACTCCCACGTCGTGACCTTTGACCCAATCGGTCCCATTTTCAATAGGGTTCTTCCGCAGGTGGTCCCCTACCACATAGTAAACTTTCATTGAAATCGAACCATATTTACGCTAGTTAGGACGCATAAGGGCAATGGAAATATCCCACTCCTACATCGTGACCTTTGACCCATTTGTCCCATTTTCAATAGGGTTCGTCCCATGGTGGTCCCCTACCACATACTAAAATTTCATGGACATTGAACCTTTTTTACGCCAGTTATTGAGCAAACAGAGGGACAAAGCTGGAGTATGTACGCTTCTTCAACCTACGGTTGGAAAGCGTAAAAAAGGCAGTTGACACCCCTTTCGTATTTACAAATATCAAATTGTCCGAATTAAATACTGCAAGAAATTCAAAAGTGAACAAATTTAAAACAGCACCTTTTACTATATGTTAAATGTATTTTGAATCTTACCAAACAGGTATTGGCTCATTAAATAATACCCTCTATCAAGAGTAGTTGCCAGATTTCTCTCTTTTATGTCCACACCATGCTCCTTAAATTCTGGTTTTTACAGATCGCTTGGTCATTGCTACATAACATTTTACTGCTTCATCTTCATAACGAAGGCGTATGGCACAGATCCCCGCGCAATCGCAAATTTCGCATTTGATTATGTTATTCTATTTGTTAAAGTTGCACCAATAAATTTTAGAGACCTAAAGCCAAACTCAAACCAAATATTTCGAAGCAATTTCGTAAAATAGTAAGGAAACACTGTTGTGTACGTTATAATTCCTACGAAGGTGGGTTTTTTCGTAATATTGTGCTGTGCCGTGTCTATCTATGGCACTATGCTCTCCTTTTAGTATAATATTAATTCTTATGTAGCTATACCCTACTAACATACCTTGCCTTATATTATTCAAAATATCTTGTGCTTTTGATTCTGCCTTAGAGTATATAGCGTACGCTCTTCTACATCTCGTTCGGACGACTGCTGTATTTTATGTCGTAGAAGAAGATGAATTAGGGCACACGACGTTCGGCATTAACGTGGGTTTTTATTGCATCTTTGTCTCTATACGACCAATACTGGATCTAGATATTAGTACCGCCAGAAATGGAAAAGATCCATTCTCCTCTAGCTCCATTTTTGCAAATTTCATACAAGTATTAAAACTGCTTAGTTTGGCAAAAATCAGATCAAGGTCTGCTTTCCATGTTGCAGATAAACATATATCATCAACATGTCTGAAACACTTAAATGGTTTTAGCGAAAACGTATTAAAATATTATTTCCCACAGGTCTAACTATTGCTTCAACCAACACATTTGAAAAGTGGTGATACCATTAGTGTTCCTATGTTCTCCGTGTATACAGATCCGTTATACTTCAAGAAATTAAAATCAGATACTAAGCTTAGTATACTCTCAATGCTCTGTAATGCTTTCCTCGTGAACTGGTTTGATTCATGCAATGCTCTTTTAAGATCCGCTTACGGTTCTGATAAAGGTATCGATAGTTACAGTGAAACCATATCTATTATATCTTTCTATTTCTATCCTTCCAGTCCTTAAATAATATATAAATCATTCTCAGATCTAATGCTTGCCATTATATCTTTTGATCAGTCATTTGCATGGTCCTGGCTACCTACTCTGTGTTTTCGCCTGACAGTCTTGTCCGGTTGACCGGACTTCACTACCGGCCTTTTTTTTTAATTATGGGAAAGTGCCTATATCCAATTTATGCTGTATATATTTATAACTGGGGAGAACGAGCTGCCGCAAGACTCTGAGTTGAAGGAAGTGCGAAGAAATCTTGATGAGGCCACCAAAAGAGAATATAGCGGGACTGAGGAAGGCCATTGGAGCAATGACTCTCAAACAGTCTTCCATGGATGGAAAACTTAAAAAATGGTTCCCTAAAAGACTTTCACGTACAGCGGTTATCTATTTTGTGTGTAGTCCTTCCTCAACAAACACAAACCAAATATAAATAAGCTTTTCGAAGCTATCGCACATCAACTATATGACTGATAAATAATAGAGCGCTTTAATTTCTGCTATTCTGATTTCAGTTTCTGTCTAACTTTCTTGAAAAATCCATCTGGTTGATGTGCAAAAGCTTGAAAACGCATATTTGTATATCCCTACGCTATTAAATATGATTACTAGTATAGCTTTACAATTTTCTATGTAATTGATGTACTCCTCGTGTTATTAATTTGCAGCATTGCATTTTACAACTGGTGTAAAAAATGCTGCTTTAGTATATGTGCAATTTCTTCCAAGATTCCTTTTCTATTTCTCAAATATTTCGGACTCACCAGTCTCAGAAAATGGAAAAGAATACGTGCCTGTATCTTCTGACATGAATGTTACGCTAAACATTTCGAATTAAAAGATCCCTATTTCTTATAAATAATAATTTTTAAAGACTGAAATGTGTTTTACCTAAAAAAATTACTGAAAATTGTATAATTTTGTCTTTATTCAAATTTTAGCAGTAGTAAAGTGTAAAGGTATTCAGAGAAGCTAACGAAATGTAAAACAGCATCAGGTTGATTATTTATATTTCATATGTTTCCTTGGCAGTGCGTAGCATTAGCGTTTGAGGAAGCAGTCGAATGGAGGATCACTGAGACAAGCGTAACAAAACACTTTAAAGCCCTGACCACACCAGAGATCTCCATTCACCCATCAGCTTTTCTACTGTACGTAAATACATTACTAACTGAGTAGTGTACATTATCATATACAAATGTATTAAGATTTGCCGTGCTTGAAACATTTAACGTAACACATTTGTGTATCGCTACGGCGAGGCACAATCAAAGTGTAATTGTTTTAACAGCTTTTTCAGGAATGCATCTGAGGTGAATCTGATCAAATTTGGCAAAATTGTAACGGACTATTTTACACAATCAATTACAGCTAGGATTGTTCATTCCTTAACGAAAAATTGAACCAAATTTAGACATATATCGTACAGTATAAATTACCAAAAAAAAAAAAAAATAGAATAAACAGAAAATCACCCTAATAGAAGTACTTGCAGCCTTCATTTATCCGCAAACCACGGGTTGTACCTCAAGTGTGTGATTTAAGTTAACATTAAAACGATTACGTCGACTACATTCATTACTGTAGGAAATTTTTTTACGCTCCGGAAAGGAGCAAGACCTTTTCCGACGTGTAGGGTAACCGGATTGGTTATCCCTGCAAAGGTGGTCCACCCTCCACGATTTAAAAATCAACGTTCTGTTATCTACTGACCGGTGTGATAGATGATTAGGGCGATTTATGGATAAAGATGTAATTCAGGTACTTAAATTAATTGGGTAAAAAGTTCGAAAAATTATGGTATACATATTGTAAAGAACGCATTTTGATAAAAAATTATGAAGATTTCACCTTTAAAATGCTTTTTAGAATTGTTTATAGTAACATTTACCTCCACGTACGGTGATGTAAACAACCTGTGGTGTCAAAATCAAGCTTTGCTCTACTAAAACAGAAGTATTCCTGCATCACGGCCAATTTACGGAGGAAGAATAAAAGAGGAACCGGGTACGTTTCTGTCCGTAAAGTTCTCCGTTCTGTAGCGCTGAACTACATTAAACAGCAGCTCACTTTTGACTCAGTTTTAAATATCGCAATCGGAGAATTGCCTGGTTTTTTCGCATATTATTTGATTCGGAATATAATGTAATTTTTTTTATTTTTTTTTCACTTCTCCGACGAGGGCTTTATTTTTTCTTTTCTTTGTAGTTTTTTGTAATCCAATTCAAAAGCAACTAAGTTTTAGCACTTTTCTAGAGTTATAAAACAAATAACTGCTGAATTAGTTCTTTAGGTAACTATTGTAACATGGAACGCTTCGCTTATTTGTCATCAATTACAGCAAATATGCATGACCAAATTTGTGAGCGAGTGGCTGAGGCGTGGGGTTATGATTCGTTCAAAGTAATGTTGTAGGTATATACAATTTATGAATACTAAATATGTAGTGTAAAGATAAAAAAATAGAAACGTTTCTCACAATAAAGTGTTTACCATACGTCGAATGTAGTTTCCCACAAATTCGCCTCTGAAGTGACGGAGAGTGAGCTTTGTTTTCTTGGATCGAAACTTGACTACGTCGCCGTAGTTCTGCTCGGGTTTGCAGCATTCTTTGTTGATATCATCGCACTTGGAAGAAATTTTTGCGGTGAGAATCTCTAAAATGCATTTCAGATATTAATTTTTTATATCATTGGCTATCAAGTTACATAGTTTGAAATTTGAATGTCTTAGTTTTTCGAAATGTTTAGCCAGATCATTTTGGACGCACAGCTACGCCTTTATCAGATTATTGATCACTCAAGCTGGGTCCAGTTCTCTGACCACAGAAATCCGCAGGATGAGTAGATGGCAAACAGTCCAGTGGCGTTGGGGCAACGGCAGAAGATAAGAAACTTTTCATAATACTGGCACAACAGCTGGTGCAAGCAATGCTTGGTGATGGCATACATGACGTATTCTACGTTTGACAATTATAGATTTATTGGTGCCATCACAGAACACATGTTCTCTCCTTTGTGGCAAACCAAGCTACGTACCTGTCCTCTCAGAGTTCCATTATCCCCAGCAGCTCTAACACTAAGTCAGTACACATATGTAGTTTAGACGAGTACTTTTCTCAATAAAACTGTCAAAAGTCACCAAGTGAAAAATTAATATAATTATTGTATTTTTTCTAAATAGATATTGAGGACTTCTATGGTTTGGTCTATAGCACGGGAGGCCAACCCTAGGCACGCCAGGACATTTTCAATGTCCCCAGAGTAACCGAGGAACTGACTTTTCTTTTCTAATTTAACTCTTAGTGACAATAATAATTATTTTCATTTTACTATTATTTACTTTTTTTTTTTATATTCTAGACTCATTTTATTCATTTTATTGTATTCTTGATAGTATTTATTCGGCCTTTATAAATTATGCCGATGTGAAATTGTTCACGATTTTAAAAATACATACTGATACATTTTTGGGTAAACACTGGCTCACGCTCTTCTTCCTAGAGCAGAGCCTGAGTCACTATGTTAGAGGAGGGGGACAATGGAGGAGAGGTGTCAAGTGACTGACTGTACACAACGATTGCCTTCCCGCGCCATCTGGCTATTTTCAGTCTGACTCGTCTCACAATCAGATTACGCTTTTTCAGATCCTAAGGGGTCGTTCATAAAGTACGTCCGTGAACGTTTATCATTTTTCAACCCCCCCCTTTCCCATGACACATTTTGTCGGATTGTTGACACCTCCCCTCTAAAAAGTACGCCCTAATTCCCGCAACTCCCCCTTTGTCGCGATCGCCGCTCCAGTGAGCCCGGAAAAAAGATCTAACCAATTTCTTGCTTCTTAGGGCTACATGTATTTAGCTCTTCCGGTACTGCGGCGGGTTAGTAAAATGAGAACACAGAATGTTAATACAGGAACTGTGCCTCGAATAGGTTAGGTAGCATTAAGGTAAACACAGTTGTGTTCATATATAAAAAGAGAGGACTTCAAGTTTATTTCGACGTACGATAACAACTTGAGAGAGCTCAATAACTCGCGTGTAAATTCAAGCCCCCACCGAGACTAGACTGAGTACTAGCTGGTGTCTAGAATATTCTGCATTTTCGGCGCTTCTCTTGGTATCTTACCTGCGAGTGCTGTTCTTGCTTTCCCACTCTTGGCCTCCTAACTGTGCAGTTAAATTCCAATGCTTCCAAAGTTTGTGCTCATGACTTAAGTGAAGACCCTACAGTGGCGAAAATCACAGTAAAAACAAAGATTATCAGAAAGATTCGCTGTCACTTTATTGTACTGCTACAGAAATATTACCAAAATGAGTGAACAACTTATGACAAAATGGGATTGCTGCCGTTTCAAATTTGAAGCTATGCTTTGCAGCATTTTATCGTTAACACTCTTTATATATATTATAACTAAATTATCAGCTTTATTATAATTAAATATTCAAGTTTCTTTGGTTAATTTTTAAATTTAGCGCCCCTAGATGACAAAATGTTAACCATTCCAGCTAAACACCGTCATTCGCAAAGATGCTTATGTTTCTGCATATTGTTACAAATTGGTAGTGTTTTGTCGTGGAATTATTGTTTTCCTATTAAATACCAATAACTGAAATTAAATGTTTTACAAACGGTAGAAAACTGCATTTTTCGAAAAAAAATTCACGATTCACAAATCTTGGAAGTTCCAAAAAAATAAATAAATGATAACGTTGTACTGGAAAAACACTATATTTGACGTTTCTGAAAACTATGTCATAGCCTAATTAATAACGAGGAAATCTACACCAATTATACTCAAGATAGCACAACACATCAATAGTCCGAATTCATTGGGATAAAATACTCAAAAGTTTCCAAGCTTTCGCACATCAGCCAGAAAGCTTTTTAAGGAAAGTAGACAGCTAATCTTCCTTGAAACACCTATCTGGTTCATGGGCGAAATCGTAGAAAATTTCTTTTCCATTTCAAGTCAAGCTATTTCCCAGGCACGACATCAAAACCTCTTACATTCAATGCCACGCCGTGTAGAGACTGTTGTTTTTCTTAGAGGTGGCTTCACACAGCACAGGGTTTTGAAGCGAAAACATGTTGCATAGCTCTACAAATGTAATACTTTTTCTTTTGAAACATGACAAATCTGTGATATAAATTTCATTCGTATAACTTGATTCTTCCCTGCTGCTGCAATTTTCACTAACAGTAGTGTATTAAATTAATTGGAACTGTACTGCTAATTTCTGATTTTTCTTATATCTTACGTAGAAACAGAAATTTACTACATATTCTTTATTTTCTTTATGAGCTCGGATGGCTTTCTGTTAAGATGTTAACTGCTAAATCAGCAGCAGGCATGTTTTTTACGCTTTCCAACCGTAGATTGAAGAAGCATATATGCTCCAGCATTGTCCGTCTGTCTGTCTGTCCGTCTGTCCGTACGATAAGTCGCGTAAAAATGGTTCGTTTTAGATGACATTTTAGTATGTGGCAAGGTTCAACCTGGGGACGAATTCTGTTGAAAATGTGTGAAATGGGGTCAAAGTTCAGGACATAGGATCGGAATTCATTCTATTGCTCTTATGAGCCATAACTTACGTAAAATGCTTCTATTGCAACAAAACTTTAGTATGTTGTTCCGGAGGTATACTGAACCGGTTCTATTGAATATAATCGAAATGGGGTCAAAGGTCAGGACACAGGAGCGAAATTTGTTCCACAGCCATTATTAAATAACTTGACTAAAAATGGTTCGATTGCGACAAAAATTTATTATGTTGTTCCGGAGGTATACTGAATCGGTTCTGCTTAATATAATCGAAATGGGGTCAAAAGTCAGGACACAGGAGCGATATTTATTCCACAGCCATTACCCTCATAACTTGAGTAATGATTTCTGGTATGTTGGAAAGTGTATCATAATCAATGCATTTCATGTTTTTACGAACTTGTTGCAATTAATGCAATAAAATATTCGTGCTGTAAATCAACAAAATACAAGAACTTTGCCTTAGATGCACGATTAGAACTTGCAGAAGAAAATAAAGTGTTTATTAAAAAGTTAAAAAGTTAGAAACATCATGAGATCTTTCGTGGCTGCTACAGCCACATCTTCAGATGGAAAGACCCGAGTCCTCGGAACCCAACAGTTAAATACAGGAGCAAAAAACAGGTCGTTGCCACTAAATCCGAAGAAATACCCGATAAGAGAGGGAAAACACAATCATATTAAGGATACATATATACATAACTTAAAGTTCATGATTTCTACTGTTAAACAATAATCTCCAAGGTTGATGTAAGATGGCAGAAAGTTCATCATTACAACAAATATTAAAGTTTTGAGAAATGTACATACTTTCGGTAAGTAGTAATGAGGTTCTGGAGGGCGGAACCGCAAGGATGGTAGTCTCGCTCCAAGTGAGAGAGTGGGAGCCTTTATTGACTAAGCGAGAGAGGGCGATTGTGAACAGATTTTCACACTGTACTTATGTTCAGAGAGTCTAGTTTTCAATCTTCTTGAGGTCATGCCAATATAAATACAGTCGTTATCATCGTTCTCTTTTGCTTTAAGGGGAATGCAGTACACTCCGTACTTATCAAACATATTAAAACTGTCTCGATCTTTTTTTACCCTAGCGAGGATGTTCTGAGTTCGAGTGCCAAACGACAAATTATAGTGGTGGAACACATTTTTCAGGATATGAGCACATTATGGTATGTAATCCATGGCTCCGACGAATTTGGTGGAGTGATTTGCCCTTGTTAGAGTTGTGAATGCCCAAATTTGAACCTTCCCCAAGATGCGATCAACATGCGTTTTATCATAGCCATGTGCAAGAGGGAGATTATAAATCCAGATGGGCATTCATAACTCTAACAAGGGCAAGTCACTCCACCAAATTCGTTGGAGCCACAATGTGCTCATATCCTGAAAAATGTGTGCCACCGCTATAATTTGTCGTTTGGCACTCGAACTCAGAACATCCTCGCTAGGGTTAATAAAGATCGAGACAGTGTTAATATGTTTGATAAGTACGGAGTGCACTGCATTCCCCTTAAAGCGAAAGAGAACGATGATAACGACTGTATTCATATTGGCATGACCTCAAGAAGATTAAAAACTAGACTCTCTGAACATCAGTACAGTGTGAAAATCTGTTCACAACCTACAGCCCTCTCTCGCTTAGTCAATAAAGGCTCCCACTCTCCCACTTAGAGCGAGACTACCATCCTTGCGGTTCCACCCTCCAGAACCTCATTATAACTTACCGAAAGTATGTATATTTTTCAAAACTTAAATATTTGTTTTAATGATGAACTTTCTGCCATCTTACATCGGCCGTGGAGATTATTGTTTAACAATAGAAATCATGAACTTTAAGTTATGTATATAAGTAGCCTTAATATGATTGTGTTTTCCCTCTGTTATCGGGTATTTCTTCGGATTTAGTGGCAACGACCTGTTTTTTGCTCCTGTATTTAACTGTTGGGTTCCGAGCACTCGGGTCTTTCCGTCTTAAGATGTGGCTGTAGCAGCCACGAAAGATCTCATGGTGTTTTTAACTTTTTAACTTTTAATAAACACTTTATTTTCTATTGCAAGTTCTAATCGTGCATCGAAGGCAAAGTTCTTGTATTTCGTTGTTGCAATTAGCTGTGTACCTAATTTGCTTCCGTGTGCTACCAGTATATCACTTATTCCAAAATAGATATGAAAAGTACAAAAGACAAGAACATGCAATGGATATGTCAGGTAGGCAAAAACTGTTTTAAGCAAAAGTGGGCATAGCTAGCTTGTAGAACATACAGTCCGCTTTGTTATGTTCTTGAGGAAACAAGAATAATATCTCAAAAACTTTAATCGTGAAACAGTTCTATATTATGACCACGATGCCGAATAACGAAGTCAGCAAGTATATTTTTTTTTATGGAAGGTAAATTTTTCGTCACGCAACAATATCTGTGATTGATGTTTTGACTGGTGAAGGGCAGAGTAACTCGCATTTGTGTACTTCACTTTCATTACACATGCTTACAGCTTTTATGTCCGTGACCTTTCAAAGAAGAAACAACAAGAAAAATTACACCGAATTTTCAGGTGTAATGAACACTGATTTTGAATCCGTTATGATGCGAATTAATTTTTTTAAAGCTATACAAAATCAATGGAACTGGTATGGAAAAAAGTAGTACCTGACCGAAGAAAGAGGTTTTTCATTCGGGGTTTTAATCCCGCAGATATTGCTGCAAACGGAAACGTGACCTTACGCCCTCTGGTTGTAGACTTCTGTTTTAAAGAAAATTTGAAATTATATCAGAAATATTTCGTAGCGTAAACGCTCTCCAACAAAGAAATAATTTTTCAAATCGGACTCTTAGAAGCAGGAATATCTACAAATTTAATATATGCGCCTACGCTCCCTGGCGGGTAAAACATGCATTATTTTAAAATGAAAATGTGTTATCAAAGGGGTTTTCGATGTGAGCAGTTACGGTCTAGGAAATAATGTTTTCAGTCGAGTTTTCAGCAACTCAGATTTTGCTGGAAATACATCAGAAGCTGAAATTAACCCTTATTTTCCGTGGTGGATAGACCATTCTTTACTAAATATTAGAAATTATATGAAAAACATTGCTCATCAGGAGCTGCATGCGATACAGGTAAAATTTTCAATTCGGAATTTTGAAAGCTAAAATATTGGAAAAACGCAATTTGCCATAACGCCTTGTAGCGGAAAGTCTGAGTTACTTGGAAATTTTGAAATTGTATGAAAAAAATGTTACACCAGAAACGCTATCCAATAAAGAAATAATTTCTGAAATCGGACCATTAGAAGCCGAGTTATTGACAAATATAAGATATACATCTAAGCTCCTGGCGGAGACCCCATGCAATATATTCAGTAGGAAATATTCCGAAAAGGTTTATCGATGGGAGTGGCTCCGGTCACGAATGAATGTTTTCAATCGAGATGGTAGAAGCTCAGATTTTGCTGCAAATATATCAGAAACCAAAATCAGCCTTACGCCCCTTTGTGACCAAAGTATTATTTACCAAAAATTACAGATTATATGCAAACATTTTCCACCAGCAGCTGTATACGCTGAAGACAAAAATTTTCAAGTCGGAGTTTTAGAAGAGATATTGGGGAAAACGTAATTTACTGTTACGCTCCTAGCGGAAAATCTATGCGTAATTTGGAAAATTTACTATACATAAAATACTCTTCGACATAAATGGAATCGAAAAATAAAATAATTCTTCAATCGGTGCTTTGAAGCAAATATATGGAATGGGGGGTGTAAGGTCAGGTGATTAGTAACATCACAGCCTCTCCTTGACAAATGTCAAACCCGCTTTCTCGTGGTGCATCCTGTTCCCACTAAAGGGGCTCTGACGACCGCAAATCGCGGTATAACTATACCATCGGGATTAGAGGAAATGCTATCATACACTCACCAACCCGTTTGGCCAGCGTAGTGAGTTATGGCCAAACACCTCCAAAATGACTCCACAACTTAAATCTTGGCCCTCAGTCTCCGACACCTGGGATGTACCTGGCCAAGGCAGCGGCCAGTGCGACATGAAGGCAGAGGGTGCTAAGAATCCCCGGAGGACCGGACTAGGCTGCCATCTGATGCTGACATGGGCTACGTATAATGGACGCTCCCTATCTTCTGATTCAAGGCTTCTTGAATTGGAAGATGAACTACAAAGGATCAAGTGGGACATCGTCAGGTTAAGTGAGGTAAGGAGGAAAGGAGAACATCTCATTGAACTGAAAAGTGGACATCTCTTCTACTATGGAGGGACAGATACTGGCAGAACTAGTGGTGTTGGATTTAAAATAAACAAGAAACTGAAGGATAAAGTTGCAGAAGTTGAAAGTTCCTCTGACAGAGCTTTACGACTCGTTATCAAACTCTCGAGAAGATACAAGGCTCAGATTATTCAAACTTATGCACCAACCACAAGTCATTCTTGAAGAAATTGAAGAATTTTATGAGGAAATTTGTCATCAAAATAATAAAGGTAAGAAGCACTTGAAGATAATTATGGGAGATTTCAATGCAAAAATAGGGCAACGGCAACAGAATCAAACTTCAGTAAGTAAATTCGGTCACGGCAACGAAAACCAGAGTGGAAATACTCTCGTTGAAACTGCAGAGGCAGAAGGGTTTTTCATCTTGAACTTCTTTTTTCAAGATAAAGCCGCACAGGAAATGTATATGAAGACATCCAAATTGGACGACAAGTGAAATTGATTTTATTATGTGTAACAATAAATTCGTCATAGAAGACTGCAATGTGCTAAACAAGTTCAACACAGGTATTGACCATAGATTGGCGAGATGAATGATGCACCTAAACACTAAACTTGAACGTGGCAATCTCATAAGACAAACAAAATCTATTGACATAACCAACCTTAAAAAACACTATGATACCTTCAAGTTGAAGAACAGATTCTCTTCTTTAGAAGGCCTAACATCGGAAGAAGTGGATATTTCTGAAGTTAACAGAAAAGTAACCAAAGCTCTTATGGAAACAGCAACAAAATTAGCTGGGTTTAAGAACAAGTTGCATGCGAACAAATTATCAGGAAAAACCAAAATGTTGATGCAAAAAAGAAGAGAGATGAGGACAACTAAAGAAGATGTGACTTCCAAAGTGGAATATAAAGAGCTATGCAAGAGAGTAAAAAAAAGGTATCACTGAATACGTAAGAAAATTTAACTGTGAACTAGTGAGGAAAGAAATTGAAAACAACCAAATCCTAAAGATAGCAAAGGGACATCTCAGTAAGGGAAGAAAAGAGATTATGGCACTGAGAAAAGAAGATGGTTCTGTAACAAGAAATGCAGGCGAAATTTTCACAAGAGTGAAAGATATCTACTCCAAGTTATATGAAAGGGATGATATATGTACTCCAGATATCATGAAAGGTACCAGTACCAGAGTTCTTACAGTCCTCCCAGCAGAAGTTGCACATGCAATAAAGAACGTAAAGCGGGGAAAAGCTCCAGGAGAAGATGGAATTACTGTAGACATCATACAAGATGCAAGTGGAGAAATCGAAACAGTACTCGCCCAAATTTTCACTCGATGCTTTAATGAAGGGAAGATTCCTGATAATTGGAACACCGCTACAATGATCCTGCTACATAAAAAACGTGACATTGATGATCTCAGGAACTACAGACCTATCAGCTACCTATCAGTGGTTTATAAAATTTTCACTAAAGTTCTTTCACACCGCTTGAAGGTAACGCTGGACATGGCTCAACCGAGAGAACAAGCTGGATTCAGGAGTGGCCACAGCACAATAGATTATATCCACGTACTGAGAGAACTAATTGAAAGAGCGAGGGAATATGAACTTCCATTGTGCATGGCTTTTATCGATTATGAAAAAGCCTTTGATTCGGTGAAACCATCAGCAGTTACAATGGCTCTGAAATCCTGCGGTATTGAAGATGCATACATTATTATTATTAAAAACATCTATGAAAATGCAAGTGCAAAGATTCGGCTGTTTGAAAATACAACACACATAAAAATTGGAAAGGGAAAGAGACAAGGTGACACCATATCTTCGAATCTCTTTAATGCCACATTGGAGGGTGTCTTTCGGTCGCTGAGCTGGAAAAACAATGTGATAAAGTTTAATGGAGATTATCTAACCCACCTTCGTTTTGCTGATGACGCAATCATTTTTGCAACTACCCCATCAGATCTGCAGAGTATGATTCAGGAACTTGCTGACAAGAGTAAAGAAGTGGGAATAAAAATGAAGTTTCAAAAGACAAAAGTGATGTTCAATGCTTTTACAACAAATGAAGATTGATCAGTTGATGGAGAAAAGCTGGAGATAACAGGCACGTACGTTTATCTTGGACAGCAGATATCAAGTGAGGGTCACATTGATGAAGAAATTAATCGGCGTACAAAACTTGCCTGGATAGCTTTTGAAAGAAACAGCATAATTTTTAAGAGCAATATGCCATTATGTCTTACATTTACTTAAATGTATTGTTAGTAAATTTATTTCAGAAATCCCTCTTACAGAAAAGCAGATTGAGCTGCCAGAGGTGAGTAAACCCTAACTTGGCGTAGAATCTTTGGAGAATATGAGAGGAACTGCTCAAAACGAAAACAATCAAAGTACGCGAGAATGAAATAGTATATTTGGGTGAGATGAGTTATTGCTTCCTCTAACCAAAAATAATATTTCCTTTAAATAAGAATAATAATTTACACCCAAGGTACCTGATAACGATTAGAAAATTGAATACAAGGGACAGTTTTGTTTAAATGCACATTTTTTAATCTTTATACCACGTTTATAGATAGGGTATAAAACACCTGTCTTGAGAAATTGAACATACAGTTCGGAAGAAACCATTACTACATTTCATTTTTAATATATAAATATTACGTTTAGCAGAAAAAGTAGTGAAAACGAAATTCGTAGTTCTTATCTTTTATTGCTTTTATTATATTAGATTAAAAATTACAATACCCTATGTTTTAAACAAAAAATTATGCAATTCATTATCGGATAACCACGGTAAAGTCCAAACGCTATTACAAAAATGTACACAAAAGAGGATCGTGCAACTATTTCACCGAAGTGCTAACCATCACGTGATTCGGGCGCGTGCTCAGTAGAAAGTTATGACTATTGTGAAGAACAAAGGCGCCTTACAGGAACTTATTATACTTGTGGTGGTTGGTCCACCGGCAGAATAAACGATTTTTCAACCTTCCATTGAAAAAGCTCACTAAAATGCGTGTACCTTGTTTTTTCAGAAAAACACGGGACATCATAAATGTGCACCATAGCAATAAAGGATTTGAAGACTTAATTTATTTTAATAAAACAGTAGGAATATACTTCTTTGCTGCCTTGTACATAAAGTTCACTAGAAAATTTATGGCAAGCATTAAATTATATGCAACACATAATTTTACGTGAAACGAATACCTTGTGTTTCTACAGAGGAGGAGGGAAAATGATCGATCATATAACATAAAAGCATGTTAATGTTTGTGCATTAACACTACTGATTGCCTTCGTAGTCTTTGCAGTACATCACCTGTCGTTCAACATGTTTGGTGCAATTGAGGTGTCCCAGAATATTCAAAATAGGATCGGATTTATTAGGTTTCAATTTACTACAACTGAATTATTTTATTTAGAAAACATAAGATGGAATTCACAAAGCATTAATGTGAGAAATCATGAACTTTTCATTTGGATATGCATTTTTTAGAAATAAATCTGAAAACTCCCTAAATACTAGGTAGCAACATTTTATACGTACAAGACAGAAAACTCTACATTTTGTACAGATGCAGTAGCTTCATTTACAAATTTCACATTTCACTTTTAACACTTTCGTTTAAAAATTGTTAACTGTCATTTTCCATTTTGTGTAAATTGCGAATTCAGAAATACAATACGTAACCAGCTAAACAGGCCACAGCTTTAATATATTAATTATCATAACACATGGGAAACAAATTTTTCAATGTATAAAATAAGACACTAAAATTTAATTCATATAATATAAGCTTTAAAAAAATGAATTCTCGCTTCATGACACGTATAATTTTTGTGAATTTAATTTTCTTCTTTTAAAATTCTGAATTTGGCCATGCAGAATCAGAATTGCACACATCGTCAAAAAAAAAAAAAAAATAGTTGCACTGAGAAGGATGCAACCGAGAGGAATGAAACCTGGTGAGTAGGTTTGACAAAGTCAAACATGCAAATGATTTAAGTATCATGATCGGCCGCGCGTGTAACACCAGCAAGGAAGGGTAGTAGTGCTGTGTCTGATCGGCTATACAAGGTTATCCTGTTGCGCGTGCTCGCCATTCCGATCGTGCTATTGTGTTGGTTGCATCCTTTGCTAGTGAAGTATGCCTCAAAGTAAATTTCGGAAGCAATTCGAGCAGCTCGAAGAGTTTGATAGGGACCGCATCCTCGGGCTCCGGGAAACGGGATGTTATTATTGCTGTATTGTGCGCTACACCGGTCTTGCGGATATCACCAATGCACGCTATTGGTGGCAGTGAGTAAAACAAGGCTCGCAGCAGCGACCGGAAGAGTCTGGAAGACCTAGTAGAAAAACGTAGAGAGAGGACCGACGGGCTGCCCGACATGCGCGGAGTGACTCAACAATCAGGACAGCGGATTTTCAGCGAGCAGTGATGCCCTCCATACATCGTCCGACTAGTGCCAGCACCATTGGCAGACAGTTGCACGACGTAGGATTACAGGCACTCAGACCGTTACAATGACTGCCCTTAACACAATTGCATCGTCGCCAAAACTGCAATGGTGTCGTGCCAGACTGTCAAAAGCCACTCAAGAAGGGAACGAGTGATCTTTACTGACAAATCCTGGTTAAGTCTTGTAGGAGACCACCAACGCATCCGTGTGCGAACGCACCATGGTCAGCGCTGGGATGAACGGTTTGTTGTCAAACCTCTCACGTCCAGAAGGCCTGGTGTCATGGTGTGGGGTGCATTTGCCTACGTTGCCAGATCCCCTTTAGTGTTCATTAGAGGCACTTTAACAGCCCAACGTTACGTTAATGAAGTCCTGCAACCAGTGGCCCTATCTTTTCTGGAAGGCTCACTCCGGTGCGATTTTCCAACAGGACAACGCTCGTCCGCATACTGTTGCTGTCTCTGCAGCTTCCTTTAAAGGCACTGACACTCTGCCATGGCCAGCCGCATCACCAGACCTATTGCCGATTGAAAATGTGTGAGATGCTATAGGACCCTCAACTCACAGTCCACCCTTAACGCACAATCTGCAGGAACTATGTGAGAAGATTCAATCTGCATGGGATTGTTTATCGCAGGACACTATTAGTAAACCAGTACAACTCCTTTCCGAGACGTATGGCATGCTGTGTGAGCAAACATGGCGGCACGACGCCATACTGAGAGGCATAACTTATTGTTATGTAGCTTAATAAAAAATGCCCGAATCAGTCTCAATGTTTATCAATTTATTGCTCCCGGTAATCTTTACCTAACTTCCAAATAGCATTGAAATCCGACATGTATCTGTAGGTGCAACTATTTGTTTTACGATGAGTGCATAGTTGCCAATTTCTCTGTGTCTTCCTGTTGAAAGCTTTCGTCATCTTACATTCTCAAAGCTTGTCATTTCTAATTTTCTTTACAGGCTCTAAACAATTTCTCGCAAGTATTCATACTGTCCACAACGTTGCATCTTCTCTGCTTTTCCTGCAATTGATAATTTTCTGGAAATAGGAAAACAAAAGGAAGAAACACATTCAGAGACATGTTGGTGTTAATTGCTACGTAGTTGGAGCATGCCATCCGAAGAGAGAAATGGAGGGCCACTTGTATGTTTTGCAAGGACGTATACAGACCTAACACGTTGTTTGAGATGGCTCTCCCCCTTCCCTGGAGCAAGTCGGCATAAATTAGGTATGGCAGATTGCTTATAGCTCATTAATTTTCTTCTAGTGGTCGTTAATGAGCTCTTAATGAGCTACCTCTCTCATCGCAAACAGTATGTCACTGTAAATAAAATAAACTACGATCTACTTAATATTTCATGCGGAATGCCTCAAGGTTCGGTATTGGGACCGTTACTGCTCCTGTTATATATTAATGACCTTCCTCTGTGCCTGCAATCAACTCATGCTTTGCTATACCCTGATGACACTGTCATTTTTCAAAAATGTCATGATTTGCATAAGTTACAGATAATGATCAATAATGATCTATCAAATTTATCTCATTGGTTATGTGCTCTAACAAATTATCACTTAATATTCTAAAAACCAACGCCGTATATTTCCGAAACGTTCATAAAAGAGAGGACATAAATAAATTTCCAGTCAGGATTAATGATCTTCCCCTTAAAATTATGGACAAAGTTCAGTATCTTGGTGTTTGGTTTGATGAATTATTTAACTGGAATACGCATGTTCAGTTTGTTTTAAGAAAAGTTTCCTTACAGGTTGGCCTGCTTGGTAAAATTAAGCAACTCTTCTCTATCAATGTCCTAAAAACATTTTACAATGCTTTTATTTATTCCCATCACTCCTATTGTCTGGAATCTTGGTATTCAAATATAAGTGCAAACAATAAGTTATGCTCGCTCAAATCACAGAAGAAATCTGTTCGCTATATGCTGAACACAGATTACATGTCTCATTCAAAACCATTATTTCTAAAATTAAATATTTTAAAAATTCATGAAATCTTTACCTTGAAACTAGGTATCATGTTTTTTAAAATAATGCATCTTAAATTGCCTATTTTTCAATCTGACATCAAATATCTCGATTATTCTATCTTCACCAAATCTGTTGCTAACAACAAGTTATGTCAGCCGTGTGTTAGACTTAATTATGGTCTAAATAACATACTGTATAAAGCCATTATCCTATGGAATAATCTCCCAGAGAGCATCAGATCCCTGGAAAACATCAAAAAGTTTTCCTTGTCTCTGCGAAATTACATTGTAAATCACCCTGATCTTCATAACGAATCTCAACCCTATCATTAAATTGTAGTTCCAAGCATGCTGTTAACAGTGGTGCTTCTGTTATAACCATCTTACTTGCTTTCATATATGCCATATGTTTTATTCTTTTTCTTACATCTGATAGGGGGAATCGCCTTACATCCAATGTGTTCAGATTCCTAATGGTGCATTGCAATTTCATATAAGTGTAAGATTTAAATGTGTGCAATAAATAATTGTATTGTATTGTATAACCTCCACGAAAAAATGGTAGAATTTTCGAATCACTTATTTTTTCACTAAAGCTTTTTCTTTTATTTTTCCTTGATCAGAATAATATAACCTTTATTGGGAAGGTCATAATTCTTCACATATCAAAGCGTTGTGACTACATATTACGATTGAAGAAAAAATAATAATGAAGTACCGGGTGACTTATATGAGTCAAAGTTTTAAACATTTTTATATCCATTTTCGGTATTAGCGATTTTTTTTTTGCTTTGATCACTTATAATCTAACTGAACGATTTTGAAGGAATTGAAACCGCATGGTGTTCAGTGTTGAATTAATACCAGGTGCATTTCTGGAAGATGCAAACAAAAGCAAAACTTAAATAGTTACCCAAATATACGAATTTGCATGAAAAAAACGTATTTTTTTCTCAAACAGGTTCTGAAGAAATTAAAAAACGAAACTAAGAAGTCGAAGCTCACGTTGCGGCATCGCAAAGTTTTGCGTGAAAGGACGTAAGAAATGCATAAATACTTCCTTCTAGCACACCATTTTTAACACCGATAAGCCATTGCACTATACCCACTTAACTAATAAGCCGTAGGACTACATTTATCCTGCAAAACCACGACCACTCAGCATGGCATCGATTCGATGAGGTGGCGGTAGATATCCTGGATCATCTGGTACATTAATCGACATCAGTTTCTGCAGATCCCGTACATTTCGGCGTGGTGGTGATTTAGTGCGAACGCGCTTTTCCATGGCGAACCACAAATGTTCGCTTGGGTTCATGTCAGATATATTTGGAGGCCAGGGCATTAACAGAAAGTCAACAGCATGATCATCAAACCACTCCTTGCCGATTCTGACAGTGCGTCATGGCTCATTATCCTGTTGGTAATGGCCGTCATTAGCAGGGAACACAGTTGCCATGGATGGGGGAACTTGGTCCGCAACGATGTTCAGAAACCTCACAGCTCTCAAGGATTGTGCTATTGGGATAATGGGGCCCAACGTTCCCCAAGAAAACATCGCCCACAGCATAACACCGCCTCCGCCGTCCTGTTTCCGCCAAACAGTGCATCCACATTCCATATCCTCCGTTGGTAATCGACGTACCCGCGTTCGGCCGTCTACGTGATGCACCAGGAATATTGATTCGTCATACCAGGCCACTTTCTTCCAGTTATCCACGGTCCAATATCGGTGATTTTGGGCCATTTCATGAGTTCTTGGCAAACGAGGTGCCGTGAGCACATGCATAAGGCTGCGGTGAATTGTGTGCTGTGACACCTTTTCCTGATCACCAGTATTGTTTCTGTGGGTGATTTGTCGCTCTGTGGCATTGCGGTCCTTGTGAGCAATGCGCTTGAGTCTCTGCTCCTCTCTGGCATCAATAAGTCTCTGCTCCTCTCCAGCATTAATGAGTCTCTGCTCCTCTTTGGCATTAATGAGTCTCTGCACCTCTCTGGCATCAATGAGTCACTGCTCTTCTTTAGCATTAATGAGTCTCTGCACCTCTCTTTCATCAATGAGTCTCTGCTCCTCTCTGGCATCAATGAGTCTCTGCTCCTCTCTGGCATCAATGAGTCCCTGCTCCTCTCTGGCATTAATGAGTCTCTGCACCTCTCTGGCATCAATGAGTCTCTGCTCTTCTTTAGCATTAATGAGTCTCTGCACCTCTCTGGCATCAATGAGTCTCTGCTCTTCTTTAGCATTAATGAGTCTCTGCACCTCTCTGGCATCAATGAGCCTCTGCTCCTCTCTGGCATCAATGAGTCTTTGCTCCTCTCTGGCATCAACGACTCTCTGCTCCTCTCTGGGATCAGTGATTCTCTGCTCCTCTCTGGCATCAATAAGACTCTGCTCCTCTCTGGCATCAATAAGACTCTGCTCCTCTCTGGCATCAATGAGCTGAGCAAAACTCTGACAAATAGGCAGATTTTCTCATTCTGACTCCGAACACTCTACTAACCGAAAGCCCGTCCTCCGGTTGCGTATATTCTGCGCTGTGAACTTCACCTGCGCCACCATTCCGTCTCCAGGCGTGCTGATTTCTCTAGACTGGGGGTGGTCATAACGTATAGGCTCATCTATGTGTATACCGGTGTTGTTTCAAAACATAATCCCTTTACTAACTCCATGAAGAAAAAATATGTATATTGTAAAATAATAACGTGCGTAACTTAGGTAAAAAACGAAATGCATGTAATTAATGTTAATTCTTCTGCAAATATTAACGTGGTTAACCATGCGCCAAAGAATAAAGCTGAGAGCTAAATTGGATGCTTAAAAATTAGGTTCATTGTGATATTGAAGGAATTTTACTGCGTTCAAAAAGTTCCGGAACTTTTTATATTAAAAAAGAATGAGTACAAATAATACATGTGCATGCGGTGTTTCCTTCGAAGTAGTTACCCTGTGCAACTATGCATTTTCCCCAGCGATCATACAAAGATTCAAATACGGATTGCAAAACATTTTTGCCACATCCTCCAGTGCCTCTATTGCAGCTCGTTGCACTTCTTCGGAACTTGAGAAGCTTCGCCCCTTAAGCAAATTCTTAATCCGGAGAAAAAGGAAAATGTCACACGGAGCGTTATCAGGGGAATAAGCCGGTTGCGGAACAACAGGAATGTGAAGTTTCGACAGGTAATCGGACACCACGAGGGATCGTTGACCCTGGGCATTATCGTGATGGAGCACCCACCAGTTGGTCTTCCGAAAATCGGGTCGCTTGCGTCTAACTGATTCTCGGAGATGTTTTAGGAAGTTGACGTACTCTTCTTTAGTGACTGTACGACCATGTTGAAAATAATTCCTTGTATACCACCCCCTTGCAATCGAAGAAAACTGTTAACAAGACTTTTCCTTTGGAGCAGCCAGCCTCCAAACAAAAGGTCTAAGACCATCCTGACCTCTCGTCTTCCTCGATACTCTGTTGCCCGTTTTCGAATAGTCGATGCCCCTGATTAACACTAGTCCGACTCATTGCACTCTCGCCGTACGCTGACTTGATAATTTAAAAGTCTCAGCGAAAGATTTTCCGAGAAGAATACAAAATTTTACACTTGAACGCTGTTCAAAATTCGATATCGTTGTCCTCGGAACGGAGAGCCTCGAATGCTTGTAATCACGAACTACGCACCTACGATGTACGTGTTGGATCTGGATCAAACCGGTTCTGGTTGGTCGATCACATCACTCTCTTCGCTTGCTCAGTGGGGAATGACGTAATTCACTGACAGTTGGCAAATATTCAAAACGTTCCCAACGTTTTTGAACGTAGTAGTATATCTTAGACGGATACGGGATATATATCTATTTCTTTCCTAAGAAATTCGTGTATCAAATAAAAATGTGCCTCAGCAACTACTAAACTCGCAGTTTGTTTTAGGGGCCATTTAAATGCATTCAGATATATCTAGCATCAGTCACTCTGTATGTTCTGGCTTCTGCGCAGTCGTGGCTCCCTGCTCTATGTGTTCCTCTAATAAGTTTGTTTCAAATTTAAATCATAACGAGACACCCATTTTGATAACGGCGTTACTGTAGACGCCCCTTTCTCAAACTGGTCAGCAGACCACAAAATGCGAGTAATGTAATAAACATTTTGATACACTAACACTCCTTCTCGCGTTCAATGATAGAGAACAATTTAGTGGATGTGCCTAAGGCAAGGCAGAAGCACTGCTGTTCTACATCCTTTGCCAACAGGTTGCTGAATGGACAGCAAAATCTTTGCGTTGACCTCCAATTACCTTCGATCAAAATATATCGACCTTTGTATATTAACATTTCGGAAAAACGTTGGCAAATACGATACGTTTTTCTAATGTACAGATAATGCATTGCGCTCAGGGACTAAATGTTGCAAACCTCATCAGACAATGAAGACCAGTGAAAATATTTTATAAGTTGCGTCACCTCTTCTATTTTAAAGAAGCGTGATAACTGTTTCATCAGTTTTCAGAAATCACTGACATACCCACCGAAAAGTAGATTCCACATTTGCCGTGTACTGGAAAACCTTCGTGTGAACAAGCTTAATACTTTAAATTTTCCAGTACCGTAATGTGGTCTTTTGAACAACAAGAAAATATGATAATATAATACTCATCAAATATCTATTATCGTTTGAAGTCGGTCAATCACATGTTTTTTTAATTGAATAGTGATCGATGTCAAGGAATAATGCAAGAGGTATTGCAGATAGTATGTCCTCTTTAACAGACCTTAAAACGGGAAAAATATGTAAATACAAGTACTTTCTGCAATTTTGTATTACAGCATTCTTTCAGAGGGCAAGAGAACCACATAATTTTCCAGTCACCATTAAAAACACATTTAGAAATTCCTTGCCAACCAGTATTGAATTCTCATTTTGACGCCCTTTTGAGTGTTGTTGTTTGTATTGTTCTCAAATATGTTGATATGTTAAAATAAAATATATTCAAAACTTTGTATCATATAAATCATTGACAACATAAAGTTTGAAGCGCAAAAGAATGAATAAATCAAAGTTTAAATACCGTTAATTTTACTTTATTGTTAAGCGCAGTTCATGTCTGCTTTGGACCAGTTTGTATAGAACGAACTGGAGGTAAATGTTCAAATTGTCAACAGTAGTGGCGATGACAATTTGGAAGTACATATTAATAATTAAAGGCAGTCACGATCTCGGATTTGCGTTTCTTTTCTATCATGTGGCTGAACGTTTATTTAAGTAATCCTAAAACGGAATTTTTAAAAAAGTCGGGTAATTATTAGGTGCTACAAACTTTATTGTTTGATTTGAATTTAGCCAACACAATTATAATGCGATATACAAAAAGTATTATGAGGTTTTCCAATTAAACTCTGAAGGAGGGTGCAAAATCAACCCTTCTATATATCTTCTCTAAAAAGTTTAGCTATCACGTTAGACTCTTACGAAAGGCCTTCTTTAAATGAGGAAGGCCAGCCGGAACTTCATCTGTGAAGAAACTATACTTGAAGTTATTTTTTTTGGTTATTTGAGAATAGCTTATGCCTGGTACAGAAAGATACACACGAACGAATTTTCTAAATATCTTACTTCGTTTCCAATATTCATTTGTTATTTGTTATAAGAAAAAAATAGTTATTCAAGAAATATTTATGTTCCTGTTTTCATCCAAAACCTTGTAGTTTAATATCACGAACTTTTCTATATTAAGATAAATTCGCATAAAACACCTTCCTTGTTTTAAAGATGACATTCCGATTTGGGTGTTTATAGGAAAAGGATGGTAAGTCAGATAATATCCGAAAGCTTGAAAATTTGGCCGTCCTGGACGGGAATCGAGCTCTCGTCTCCCACAAAACGCCCGGGTATTCTAACAACTACACCATCCAGAACGACCAAGTTTCGAATAATTTGAATATAACCATCACAGGTTCGCTAGTCAAAGTATCCAGCATTCATTTTTAGCGAATCTGGAGATTAAGAATCCTATTCCATGATTGCCCGGAGGAGCAGATAATTCATGAATGAAATACGGGATATGTGATCTGTTAGATAAATATCAGACAGAACACAAATTACTCCATTCTATCTTCAAAATTTGTATTATATGGTGTAATCTCGTATTTCATTCATTATATTACTTGTATTGTGGTATTGTATTATGCATTAAACCCTTCTGAAGTATATTTAATAACGTAAGCGATCCCGTTTCCAGATTGCTCAGCAGATGGAAATCCGACTTCACGTAAAAAAATCAAGAAAATAAAAAATATATGTGGAAGATTTTAGTTTAACGTCATGTCCTCTAATGTCCACGCAGCAGTCAACTTTAGTTCGGAACGTGAAACAACGTCTCCAGTGGCAAAAACGAAAAGAAGCAAGGCAAAAACAATGCACGTAACATTTCCTCTCAAGCCTCATGACATGACCTGAAACGAGAAACGATGTTGGCAGAACAAAAGAGAGGGAGCTTTTTTTTCTATTCTTTTGAAGCATCAACTGCTGGATATCTGTTTCCGGTTTATTTGTTTTGCGTTTTGAGCTAGACTGCATGGCAAATTGGTTAGGTGACTACTATCGCCAAAGAAACGGAACGCATGGTTAAATTACCAACAAACAGGTATCCTTATATTGCATGTCATAAAATAATATTATAGCACTAGTCATGAGGAGCGATCGATAAAGATTCGCTAAGAACTATTGAGAAAAAAAGACAGCCGCATTCTGAACTAATACCAAAAGTTGACACATTGCCATATAAACAATATAACAACAAAAAGAAGCAAGGCTATACCAAGCTTTAGAAAGAAAAAAAAACAGCCTATAAAACCCCTCTCTTACTGTTTTCCCATTTATAGAAAGACGAAAATAAATATCAGACAGAACTTAAATTATTCCGTTTTGTAAATTGACTCGTCATCCGATATACGATTCGTACCTTTTTTCAATGTAAAAATACACTGCTGGCCACCCAAAATGTAACACCAAGAAGGACACGAGATAGCAAAGCCAGATTTACTAGACACATAACAACAGATACAAAGATGAGACGATTGAGTTTACAGGCACTTGCGACTTGCAGAACTCGCAGATATCAATAGTTCGTGTGGCCCCCAAGGCTGGCAATAACGGCGCGACACGCCGCGTCATCGAACGAAAGAGGCTTTGGATGTGGGCTTGGAGTATGTCGGACCAGGCTGCTTCCACACGTTACCACAGTTCATCAGGCGTAGCAGCGGGTGGTGCTTACCGGGCCACTCGGTTGCGAATCAGGGACCAGACGTGTTCGATGGGCTACATATCAGAGAACAGACGGGCCACGGCAGCAGTGACACCTGGCGGGCCGAGAAGAATTGTTGCACGACGCCTGCCGCGTGCGGGCGCGCATTGTCCTGTTGAAACGTGGCCGCTGGCAGGTCCTTCAGGTAAGGGAGGACTACAGGCTCCACAACGTCTGAGATGTAGAGTGTATCGGCGATGAGTACCAGAGGGTTGCGGGTGTAATATCCAATTGCGCCCCACACCATAACGCCAGGTGACGGACCGGTATGGCAATGCAAAATGCAGGCGTCATTCAGTCTCTCGCCGCGGTGCCGCCACACGCGGATCCGAATATCGTGGTGTTTCAGGCAGAAACGGGATTCGACGGAGAAGACAATGTCGTGCCATTCCGTAGTCCAGATGCAGCGTTCCACGGCCCACTGCTGCCGCACTCGCCGGTGGTGTAACGTCAAAGGTAATCGGAGCAATGGGTGCCGTGCGACAAGTCTCCGCTCCAGCAGACGACGTCTAACGGTACGAGCTGACACAGGTTGTTGAGCAACACACCCTAATTCCAGCGCTAACGTTCGTGATGAAGCGGTGCGAACCGTCAATGCCCGCCAAACAACAAGCCGGTCCTCTCGATCGGTGGTGTGCCGCGGCGACAGCAATCGCTTACGTCGGTCCGTCCGTTCCTCCTGCACTCACCGAATCCATACTCGCCTCACTGTGGCTGATGTCGTCCGAACGGGCGCCGATGTCTCGGTACGATAAGCCGCTGAAGCTTCCCACGCACAGGTCCGGTAGCACAACACACTTCCACTACTTACAGCTCGTCTTCTGTGCACCCTTCTTATAGTGATTCTCGGTGGTGTGCCGGGCGCACATGATTTGCTAATGCCCTGCAATGCTAATCGTTTGCATGTCCTCTCGCGGGTGACGCATGCTGCGAATTTCAGGCTAATCGGATGCTTCTTTCGAGGTGTTGCCTTTTATGTGGCCAGCAGTGTATCACATGCTCTATTATGACCTCCCACAACCCAGGAAATGATATCGCTATTGCAGTGTATAAGGGGAAAAAGGGAATATAAATATACACTGGCGGAAAGCGAAAACAGAACACCAAGAAGGAGACGTCTGATACCAACGAAATTTATACAGCAAAATAACGGAATACAGAGGATAACGTGATCAAAACATTATGGCAAAATACAGCTGTATTTGCTGGTAAACTGAAAAGTAACATTTCCGTGTAACATGGTTAGTACGAGGTTGAACCGTCATGAACTGCGTCACATTGTGTGCAATTCTGGCATTTAGTCTGTCGTACAGATGTTGGATGTACGTTTGGGGTATTGAGTTCCAAGCATCCTCAACCTGGACGCGTAAATCGGGGATGGTCGTGGATAGCCGGGGAGATCGGATAAGTCATTGTCCCATAAAATCCTACACGTGCTCAATGGGGGACAAATCCGGTGAACGTGCAGGCCATGGAAGTTGTCTCACACCCTGAAGTGCATATTGCGTTGCACGTGCTGTGTGTGGGCGTGCGTTACCTTGCTGTAAGACACCACGATTGACCGACCTTACAAATGGTCCAACAACGGGCTGAATCATGTTGTTGATGTAGGAGGTGCTGTTTAACGTACGCGGTACAAACACTAGTTGTGTACTGGAGTGATAGCGGACCGTTCCCCACACCAGGAGACCAGGTGTAGGACCTGTGTGTCGCTGGCGGATGCAAGAAGGGTGGAGACGCTACCCTGTGCGTCTGCGAACACGAATACGGCCATCGGAGGCTCCCAAGCAGAATCTGCTTTCATCGCTGAACACGACAGATCGCCTTTGCGTTTTCCAGTGTAGACGTTGGAGACACCACATCAGCCGTTTCTGACGGTGGGCTGAAGTCAGAGACACACGTGCACGTAGTCGTGCATCCAGTAGACGGCTGCCGATTATTCGCATAGTCACCTCAGGTGCAACGGCAGCTCGGATTTGCGTCGCAGTGGATGTTCTGCTTGACAACGGCAGCTCGGATTTGCGTCGCAGTGGATGTTCTGCTTGACAACGCCGCTCTTCATATGCGTCGATTGGTCCGCTCATCAGTCAGTCTGTACCTTCCGGTTCCACGTCTTCTCGTGCGGGAATGTTCCTCGGACCATCTACGCCACCATCGTACAACCACCGATACTTCCCGTCCAATTCGCTCCGCAATACGATAATACGACCACCCGGCCTCGCGGCGTCCGACTAAACGACCTCGCTCAAAGTTCGATAGTTTCTGAAATCGTGCACGTCTTCCATGTCCAGGCATTGCAGCTTCTTCAGGATCTTTGCACGTGTCCGTACGCCGACGACTGATTACATTCACTTCGCGATACTCCTTAAATACCACTGACGATATTTTGCATATCATGCTGTGGTGTAGCGTAAGCGCTCACGGGTTGGTCCCAAAATTTACATCGCACCTACGTAAACTCGACCTCATTAACATATTTAAATTTACGATCGTCGGCAAATTCCTTCTTGGTGTTCTTTCTTCACTTTCCGCCAGTGTAAATTCGGTTTATGTCGGTAGTCTTGTGACCTCCAAGAGCTTTTTACAATCTTTTTCTATTTAAGCACCATTCTTCCATCAGCTCATTTTGACAATCTCTCTTTATTCCATTAGACCACGTTGGCCTCTATTTTTTAGTTTGTTTCATTCAAATTCCATGGCAATTCTGGGCGATCTTTCTACGGTCATTCTTTTTCATTACCAAACCAACTGGACTGCCTCTTCTGTACGTCTTCAGAAATTGTTTCTTTCACTTCCATTAATTCTTTAATCGTTTCATTGTTATCTTCTGTCTTCGTGACACTCTACATGATCTTCTTAAAGCATCCATCACTACAGCTGTCATTTTCTTTTTCTATACTTCTGTTAATCGCCATACCTCACCCCATAGACAACAGTATGATACTCTTAACAACACTATTATAAATGCCCCACTTTTTTCTGTTATTTCTTCACTCCACCAGATTCCATTCAGGGGTTTAACAGCATTTCTTCCCTGTGCAAATCCATTTCTTAATTTTATTGTTACTCTACCTTCTTGTGTAATTTCAGCACCAAGGTGATTACAATCATCACATCTTTCAATTCCTTCGTTGTCTTCTAGGTGTAGATTTGTTTCATTACTTCCAAAGCATAAATATTTGTTGTTGTTTTTTTAAATCCATAGTTAATCCCCATTTTTTATATTCTGGGATAAAAGAAAAACAGCTCATAAATGACAACGGTTTAACCGTTTTGCCAATATATTTTGAATAAAGAAAAACCAAAGTATTTAATAAAACAAAATTATTTGTTTGACAGAACACAGGATTAATAAAATGTCAACACCCGAGGAAATGGGAATTGGATTTTGTCGCACTAAGGAAGACATAACGCAACAAAATTTCTTTGGCGTAACAGCTTTTCAGTAACAAACCCTCACAAGCGTTCATGAACAATTATAGCATTACCAAACCTCAGTTTTAAAACATTTGAGTTAATTTAAAATAATTACTTTTCAGAATATTTACTGAACGTTGATGTTAAACTTTTCGAATATAAATAATTACATTTTTACCCATTATTATTATTATTATTCCACATTTGTATTTGACATCCACCGACATGTATATATTTATTTAAACTATTCCTCTAGAGTCAAGTTTACGGAATATGTGGGTTAAAAGGTATAAGATTTCTAGAAGTAATTTTTAGCTTCCGAGTGTAGAATTTAATACAAGAATTCGAGTGATCGATGTCATTTGGCGACATTATCCAGTCCTCTCGAGTTTCTTCTTTCTAAGAAAAAAGTGCCATGCAGTTCATTATTTTATTAAACACGAAAGTTATATTTGGTGTGCTTTACAATTGTACAATAAAATATACAGTAATTGCAAATGGATAATGAAGCAGGGAGTTTGCAATATATATAAATGAAGCTCTACTTAAATACTTTTGCGAATGTAAAACTTGAATCTACCACGTTGTTGGTAAATAAATTTATTCTTCCGTATCACATGGTATTAATTTGTGTGCTATCGCTATGTTTCTGCGCTGGTCGCATTAAAGGTCATATATCACTTTTTACATTTTTAGTGATAAGGGTTTTCGAAATTCATGTGAGAAAGTTGTCGTCTAAGTCGATGAGACAACTGGAAATCCCAGAGGTTCAGCCAGAGCAAATAATTTCTTGGAATTCTTTTGTATTTCTCGTGAAAAGCGTCAAGCTAAACGAACGCCGGTGAATTTAAGAGTTTGCCAAAAGTTCTCAATCACATTAAAAGAGAGTTATACGTACGTAAATATTTAAAACGCGGAAGGTGCTGCGAATAGAATTGGTTTTTGGCAAAAAAAATATTTTTTATAAATTCATTAAATTCACTTTTATTAACAGGAAAATTTGTCTCTACCGTGTGCAAATTTTCAGTACATGTCTTGTTGTGAAAATGTATTTTCTCCTCATTTTCATTCAATAGATGTTTCCCAGAGTGTGTGAAACTTAAAAAAATAATCCGTTGTTTTATTGGTATGCTCGTGTATTAATTAATGCCTTCCATTTACTACCACATCGAATAAGCGCGAAGGATTTTAGGAGTTTTTGCTTATCAAAATCCGCTACGTAAACTTTGAATAATAAAATAATATCTGAATAGGCTGGCACCAAAAAAAAAAAAAAAAAGCAACAGCTGGTTAGAAGAAATGCGGATAAAATGTTCATTTACGCCTTTGTCTTATTTTCTTCATAAAGAAAAATGATCTTATCTTTTCTGGAGCGCAATTTCTATTGCAAGCTCCGAGTTATGTTAAAGTTCAAAGTGTCTTATGCTAAATATGTCTGGATGATGAACAGTTTGTTTCCTCATAGAATTGGATAGGAAAAACCGGAAATTCCTACTTTACTAGAAATGTGAAGGCACTCACCGGGTTCGATGCAGCGAGAATGTGTCATTTCCTTGTACCAAAGAATCAAATACATAATTAACACCTCAGCACGGCAACTGGATCGGCAATGAGAAATTTTAATTGAATTTAAAAATTATAAATATTCAAAATAAAACGAGTATATTAGACCACCTTAGCGGCATGCATTTATTCTGATAATTTTTTGGAAGTGCATTTAATAATATACGTTTCGAGGATATATGTGTCCTCCGGTTCCGTGTCGAGCATATCGAGCAGTTAGGAGCGTGGATAAAAAACTCGAATCGTGAAGCAGTCTCCATCATGTGCAGTAGTTTCAGCTGCACGGAACACCGAAGCATGATATAGCCATAAGTACATTTTTTAAGAGTGTGTATTACCCCGGGTCTACATCTGCGATTTAAAAAACTGGTATTTAGAAGATTTCAGTAAATAAACAGGATAGAAAAGAAAAATCAGAAAGGTTAGATCGCGGTTAGTATAGAGACAATCCCCTTACTAGATGGTACTTCTATACTGACCACGATCAACTAGGGAAATCACAGAACAAACTCAGGAAACCACAAGAGTGTTCCACAAAATCCACCACCCCGTGAGGTAGTGGAACTACTGAAACCTTTTCGGTGTCGTAATAGTAGGTAGTAATCGGTGTCACACGCCACCCCGAAAGAAAATCACTTACATGGTATTGAAATTTATCTGGTGATCTGACATGTAACTGGCAACTTCGCATATATTCAACACTGTATTCGGTCAATTGATATCTGGGGAACGAGGTGGCCAGGGAATGGGGCCCGTATCTTCCAATTCAGCGTTCTCGAAATGAGTGGTTTAGGAGCTCAAGAACAAGCAGTCTCCAATAATCAGGTGCACTACCTTACAGGCAGATGATGGTTGATTATAATTGCTTATAGTGGTTGATTGAAGGTGTTCCGGCTGTGGTACCACATATTTGGTCAGAACATCGAAATAAATATCTGCAGATATTGTTTTCTCTATGGAGAAAAATGGCCCAATGATCAGATGGAGCATAATCCCACACTACGTTTTCAATTTTGGGCTATCCCGTTGAATCTTCCAAGTCACAAGAGGGTTTTCTGATCTGCAAATCCTCACACTGTGTTTGCTCAGCTTCTTTGAGATATGAAAGGTTGCCTCATCTGCTCATCTGTAAAAAAAATGAAACAAATATATGGGTTTGGAATTCTGCATCTTCAAAAATTCGTTCCAGTGAATTGGAAACATTTTTTGCATTGTTTTGCCATTTAGTTCAAATGACTGCAAGAGTTGCAATTTTTGTGCCTTTAATCTCAAACGCTTGTAGTAGGACTTGCACGGTGGAACGTGGTAGTTGTAACTGTCTGGCAGCAGAACGGATGGACTTGTTCGGGCTACAAGTAAATGATTCACACAAAGGATCCATGTTTTCATCGGATTTTCTTGGGCAGCAATTCTCTCTTCGTGCAATACTCACCCTGTGTCCATTAATTTCCTGTGCCAATTGCGAATCGACGTACTCGATGGTGGATCTTTTCCAAACTGATTCTTGTAACTTTGCTGACTTTGCGTATCTGATTTTGTTTCAATCAACAAGTCCACCAGCTGTGACTCTTCTTGAGAAGTAGCCATTCGTTTTATTTAACACAAATAGTTACATCAACAGGGTGCTTGAAATTAAATCTACGTAACGTCGATGAAAACTTTGACAATCGCTTAATATGTCGCAACCAATATTATCAAATTATCCCACTAATTGTATTTGTAATAAATATGTAAACTTGTAAACTGATTTTAGTATCTCAAGGTACATATATCCACGTCTCACACATACATACGTTACACGCTTTCAGTATGATTTTTGTTCAAGTTAACTACTCCTCTCGGCGTAATTCAAAATTTGTATCTCAGTCGACTTATAAATACCACAGGAAAATCTTAACATACATTAAAAAGAACTCTAAGTTAAAACAACAACAACATCAAATTATGATCATGCTTAGAAGATGAAGTTAAAACGGAATTTTCGTTAAAAGGATGCTCGAATTTAATTATGTGAAATCATTCTCTGCGAGCGCTTTCCGAAATCGGTAATTTCCGTCCTCAGGCAGCCAACCTCTCAAACCGACGTCGCTTTCAGAAGTGAGCTTATTACCAGTGCAAAAAATGTGTAACGTTTTATGAGTTCGTGAAGATACCTTCAGGTATTTAACTTTTTTTTTTATTGGATAGGAGGTTTAACGACCACCGGGAGCAACTCAATGGGCTGTAAGCAGTCGCCCGTCTCTAATTTAGGGTCACCGGTTCCAGGGAAGGGAGAGAGCCAGGGCCGTAAGACAAAAACAACATCCATGCCGCCAGGATTTGAACCCGGACCCCTTTCAGTCGAATGATCAGAGGCCATCGCTTAGACCACTGCGCCACCGGGGCGGCATTATTTAACTTTGTCTTAGTGTGCGATTTTAACAATTAGAATACTCAGATGTATCGTCATAATACAGATTGCACTCAGTTGTAAACAGACTTCGTGGATATCCTGTATATGTAATAGTTGATAACGATAATGCTGCTGCTGCTGATGATGATGATGATGTGTGTGTGTGTGTGTCACTTTTAGGCGGAGATATTACGATTTTTTATAGGGTGGTATTTTAAGAAATTCTGTGAGTATTGGAGGGGGGCGAATAAGTCCCTGATAAATTGGAGATACTAATAATCGGAGTTAGGAATTGTGTGAAATACTGTCTGATACAGGTGTACATGCAGAGATAAGAGCATATTTGCCCGTTACCCGAAACGAGACAGCGATCTTTTATTTCTGTTTTTAGCATTCTGCAACGAACTTCAGACAGATAGATTTTCCGATTCCTATCGGTGTTTGTACAATGGGTTTTAGCAGACATCACGTGCGGTGATAAAACTGATCGAGACTCTGTTTACTTCCCGCAAGCTGAGACGCAGATGTGACCACTGCTGGCCATAGGCATTATCGGATTCTTTGTAAGTGCTTTCTTTGTCGTTGTCTTAATTTTAATATGCTCATTTCCCATTTTCAGCGACCTTGAATCTGATAATAAAATCTTTAAAAGTTCGGCAGACAATCATGTAAGACAAAATCACGGTTCTAACGAACTGGAGACTGCTTTCGGATATAATATATGTAGATACAGTAGCATAGTACAAATATTATAAAATATAATGTGAGAAGTCGCCAATGAACTGCATTTGGATGAACTCATTAATGATTTACTGCCACTGTGAAAGCAAGAATGTAACACATCATTTGTAACGTATACTCTCGATTCACTTTCCTTTTAATTTTTACTATCTCTGGTTATTTTATTTTACTATGTAAATTATCTTCTTACTGAACGAGATGTTATTTCTCCCGCTGAATGAGATCTGGCAATGAGTGTAAGTCATGACGTGGTGGTAGCCAGTATAAATAGGCGCGTTCAACGATACGTAGAGAGAGCTTTTGTTGTTGTATAGAGAGAGAGTTTGTTTATGTGCGTGAGAGCTTTTTGTTGATGTGCGTAGAGTGAGCTGTTGTTGTACGAAGTGAGCTGTGGTTTATGTGTCAGAGAGCTGTTGTTGTATAAAGAGATCTTCGTTTATGTGAGAGCGAGAAGTTTACCAAATAAAAGTGTTTTAAGTAAGTACGTCTTTCTCAGTTCATAGTACTGTCAGACCTCTGTCTGGCTGTTAGGTTTATTTCATTAGTTGTTAATAGTAACAACCAGCATAAGACTTTATTCATCTTAATTACTACTACAACATTACTACCAGTTATAAGCTTGTTCATTATTATTACTACATTACTAGCAGGAAAGTTTTCTCATGAAATAATTAACAAAACAACAACCATTAGAAGAAGAATTAGTTTAGTGAAAGCTGAATTCATTATAATTCAGTAGCAGAAAAGCGATATTCATTATAATTGGCGCATGAACTTTTCTCGAACACGAGATCTTGACAATTATTACCCATGTCTTTACTACCTGAGACAACTTCAATATTTCACCCTAAGACAACTTTGCTGTCTCTTCGACCATGTCGTTCTTGTTGGGTGTGTGTGAAGAAATGAAATCTTGCATCTATCGTCTGTTCAAAACACAGTTCATCAACTGTAATAAAATCATTTCATTTCCCTCACAGTTTAAACAAGTCACGAGTTCAGAAATCAAGCGCAGATCATCTGCATTGAAAGTACATACTCTTTGTCTACCGAGACAAACCCTGCTTTGGAAACGATTAACGGACTGAGGTTAGTCTTTGATTGCGGAGGTTACTCAAGTGACGGCATGGAGAGCAATAACGTGAAATAGAGGGTAAACAATAGCAAGGAATGATTTCAATACAGTGTGCTTGGCATTGCTATAAAATTTTGCATACCTTTTTCCCTTCAGTGAACGCATTTTTAGCTTTTTTGACTGAAATCGCTGTCCGCTTTTCAGAGGTAAAAACACAGAACCGCCTATACTTTGGGGACTACAAAACTGTCCGTTAAATGGAGGTGTCTGCTATTCGGGAGTGTCCGTTAAGAAGATTTTACTGTACCAATAACCAACTGTCAAGTAGTGCGTTCTTTTTTAAAAATGGCATTGGTAAAAAATAACTTGCGATAGACTGTGCTTTTTTTTTTTTATTGGAGGTTTAACGACCACCTTGAGCAACTCAATGGGCTATAAGCAGTCGCCCGTGATTAATTTAGGGTCACTGGTTCCAGGAAGGGAGAGAGCCAGTGCCGTAAGACAAACACAACATCCATGCCTCACCGGGTTTCGAACCCGTATCCCTTACGGACGCAACAAAGACTTAATAGTCTGGCTATCATGTCATTAGTACATGATATTGCCAAGCAGTTATCCTTCGACAATGTTGTGCACACCTCAAAGCAAGGAAAAAGACATTTTTAAAGATGAACTTAAACTCCTGAACTATGTGTTAACTTCTGTTTTTGTGCATTCATTTCTAATTTTTGTTGTCTATACTTGATTTAATGTTCGTGTTCTTTTAGTATAAACTTTTTGTAAAATATGTTTACATTTGAAAAGATTTTGGGTTTTGGGGCACTTTTGGGGTATACTAGCAATGTTTATATTCTACATAGAGTACAGTTGAAGAGATTTTCTTAGCTCACTTAGCAGTTCTAATGTAATTACTGCCTTGCGTGACACGTTTGTAAACTTTCTACACAACTGGGTTTACACTGAAAGAAACCTTTTTGGGTACTCATTTTATAAATAAAGTAAACATATTGCTACTGCTATTAAGAGCATTGGTAGTTTACCTGACATATGACGAGTAATGTGTTGGGTGATATTTCTGTCATTTTTTTGTAATATTACAAAAACACTGGCAGTTGAGCGCAAAGACCGGTGTGCCGAAACATTTCACCTAATTTTTAGAAATTGAATGGCTCCGATAAATTTCAGTCTTGCCACAGATGGAGCATACACACAGAAATGTCTTGAGTTATGAGTAAGTGATATTTCTGTCATTTTTTTGTAATTTTACAGAAAACACTGGCAGTTCTTACTACACAAATACCTGTGTATTGAATTGATATATTTCACTTAATTTTTAAGAAATTGAATGGTTCTGATAAATTTCTATCTTACCACAGATGAGGTACACACACTGCTCACACGAGATTTCTTCAATGTGTTGGTTTGCAGAAAAAAATGTTTCAACATCTTCAAACAGACATTTTAAAGACAAACTCCTGAACTAGGTGTGAACTGCTCTTTTTGTGCATTCATTTCTAATTTTTGTTATCTATACTTGATTCAATGTTTGCATTTCTTTAGGAACAAATATTAAAAATAATACATCTCTTTATGTCTGCAAACACATAAGAAGTATTTTACAAGGCCTTAACATATATATAAAAGATGTAGGAAGCATGGTGTTAGAATTTTTAGCACCTACGATTGTGTGCTAAATAAAATTTCCTGGCCCCAACGTGGTCTGGGTGAAATTGACCATTATACAATTTGTACCTCGTTCGCCAAAACTAGTGTCACCCTAGTCACAGGAAAACCGAGGAAATCTAGTTACCTACTGCATTCCTTTACTTAACTTGTGCGGCCTAACAAATAATTTGAACGAAATACATGAAATATTACTCAGACTTGTTTCAATTCTTATGCCTGCCAGATGTTACCAAAACCACTTAATACTAACATTCTCATCATAATGCACTGTAACATACACAAAACAAAAAAATACTTACCGAAAATAAATGCTGCGGTGCTTAACTATAAATCATAGTCACACGCCACGAGTTACCTTTACTTTACGTAGAGACTTCCATCGCTTCATGCCAATATGGCGGCCAGTGAGATGTTGCCATTCGACAGCACGTAAAAAACCAGGTATTATACCGTAATGGTTAAAGTTTAAACACCGTGAACATGTGGTTTATGTACCGAAAATTTACGGTTCATCGCCCGTTGGCGTGCTTACGATCCGTAAACCGTTTTAATACGGTTGAAACACCGATAATTCACGGCAATTTTTTACAGTGTGCAATAGCTTGCGAACGGAGAGAGGTACAGTGATGCAAGTGAGATAACGGTATAGTAAATCGACTACACCCATTCGACTGCAACCGTTTGCAGCTCCCCTTGTGGCAAAATTCGGAAGTTAGCCATTGCAAATCGAAACCGAAAAGAGATAGAGCAAAATTTCCAATTACTAAGTTGTTAAGCATTATATAATTAGTACAAAACGACATTTGTTTCACACGGATAAGATAAATTGTCGCCTGAATACCCTAAAATGTCCGAAATCGATGCACGACCTTTTGTGTGAACGTTTGAAGGGAACAGGCATAGGTAATACTAGCTGATGACTATACCTGCACCGTCAAAGTGCCGACATCGCAGGGAAATGCGGAACTCTCTCGAATAGTTTGGGATTGATAGGATCCCTGACGGCGTTCCGACCGCTAACCTGTCAGTCACCGAAAACCACAGTCTTCCACTCGGACAGATTCGGTCTAGTGACCCGTGGGGATCTGCCTCCCCACGGGACCGGTACCTTACACCCTTCTGTCACAACCCGTGTGTGCGACGTGCTATGGGCAGTTGGGGCAAGCAACTTTCTCAAAGAAAATCCCATCTCGTGGCTGGGAGATCGCCCGCCAACGCGAGTTTGTTTGGGACAAATGTCCTTTATTAGGTATCTTGAGTAATACAACCACATGCACATTTCACTATGAGGGTCACATGCACCCCTCTCACAATATTCAAACACTAAGAAATTTTTGAAGAAAAACACATCACAACAACATTTTCCACAGCGCTAGGGCCAGTGCTGTACTGATGACCCCGGGCCAGGGTCCTCAAAAAACACCTTGGTCAATATACCCAAAAGCTCAGTACTGAGAGCGACGTACCTCCGAGGGTACTTCCATCTGTCAACCATAGTCGACCAGACTCTTCCTTTGCTCAAGTTCCCTAATAAGACTAGGGCATGTCTTACTGAAGCTGGAGTGTGAGACGTCCAGTTTCAGGCGGAACTGGCATTCGCAGCGGTGCAGTTGCTGCATTTTCGGTGCGTCAGCACAATGGTGGTGCTGGTGCCCAACTTCACCACAATTTCCGCACCTTGCATCTGTCTGGGGGCAGTTGCCTCGGAAATGGCGGAAGCCATTGCACCGAAAGCACCTGACCTCCCTCAAAAATTCCTTTAGACGGAGCACTGACCAACCCAAGTTCAGTGTCTTCCGTCTCACCAAGTGCTTGAAGTCCTTGGGATCCACGTCTGCCACCCAGTGAACCCTACCTCCCTTGCCCTTGATGGGAAAACAGGCTTTGAACCCGTTCTCGAGCTCTGGGTTCTGCCCACAAACCGCCTGCTCAAACTCTTTCCCTGAGAGACCCCCGTCGACCCCATACACTATCAACCAGGGGTTCCTCTTTCGTGGGGCCGTGGAAAGTGTGCAATCCTTGGTCAGTGGATTGCTTCTCAACTGCTGAGCAAGGCGGTCGAGCTCCCCGGGATGGGGACACTCCACCGCGACCCCTCCTTTCCTTATGCTCCTTAAGCTCTTGACCCCTATCTGCAGTTTAGTTATGTTTACTGCAGTTTTCAGGGTTTTCTTGGTGTCCTCTGAGGACGCACTCTCGACTGTCGGGTGGACTAAAAACACGTGTCTCCTGTCTCCCGGCTTAACCTTCTTCTTTTAATCTCAATCGGGGCGGGCGAAGGCCCTTTCGCCTTGCTAGCCCCCTTCCTAGCCACTTCGGCTTAGGAAGCCGCTTTCACGTCGGCTTCGCAGCCCGACTCATCCCGCACGGACAACCTGCCTTCGACATAGGCTACCCGTGCTGCTTGCTCGTAACAAGCGTCTCTAACACTGCTCAGGGCAGCTTTCACCTTCTCTCTCCCTGAGGAAGTGACCCGCGAGTCCGAGAAAACGGTCTCAACTTCCTGGGTGAGGTCGAAGATGTGGTTCACCCTCAGCTTTGGGCTCTACCTTCCGGCTGTTCTCGGAAGAGGGGCTAACCCCTTTAGCACGGCCGACAGGGCTTGGTCGTGCTTCTGCCGCTACCTTCTGCGTCCGGGTTGTCCCGGACGATTAGGCGACGGACCCCTTTGGTTTCACTCTACCCTTCTGGGTAGTTGACATCTCTGTGAGAGGGATGAAAAAACACAATAATTTCTTCTAAGTACTGAGTGGGCACCCAGAGGTTCTCCCACTCCAGTCAAACCTTAAAGCCGGGCTCTTGGGCTTTGGGCGGGCGAGGGATCAAATGGCCCCTTCGTCCGCGGGACCAGAACGGCGACGACGTACCCAAAACTGATACCAGAGTTCTCAATGCGGGCTGAACGGAACTTCGCCCTCACAAGGGCGTATTTACCAAGTCCCGTCACTGCTCTAATTGGTGGGTAACATGAACTACACCAATTGATTAAAAGAAAAAATTCGCGAGATCGGGGGGAACCCGTCTCGCGGTTGAAATCTTCAAATCTGCTTAACAATGCAGTATTGCTCAGCCAAGTCTCACACTAAGAACTCTTACCCGGTCGGTATCAGAGCGACCGGTCCAGGCATAGGTATGAGCAAATACAGACAATTTATTGCATAAATGCAAACTTATGTCAATACGGTTTGATGACGACAGACACAACAAAATAAAGAAAGGCAAACTGGCGAACAGTGATAAAAAGTTAATGTCGAGTATGTTTGATGAGTTCGTCATTGCCCACGATACACATTTCTATTCGTGAAAGTAACTTTGCATGCACATTCTTCAGCATTGAAGGTCTTACACTATTGCAAGCATCTGTAACATGACGACGTAGATCCAGCAGACTTGTAGGCACTGTTGCATACACCTGATTTTTTACGTAACCCCAGAAAACCAAGCTCGCCATTCTCGCACAGCGTACGTAGACCTAAACGTCTGATCAGGGTACATCCTGCTACTGGTTTTTATATCGTAGGTACGGTAAAACGTCACAATCTGCATTTGCATTCGGTTTCATTTGCGAAATGTTAATATGCAGACTCGAATCGTTGCGCATCGATTTCGGACATTGTAGGGTATTCAGTCAACAATGTATCTTATCCGTGTAAAACAAATGTCCTATTGTACTAATTAATTAATGCTCTACAACTTTGTAATTGGAAATTTTGCTCTATCTCTTTTCATTTTCGATTTGCAATGGCTAACGTCCGCATTTCGCCCCTAGAGGCGCTGCTATAGGTTGAATTTGATCGGACGTAGTCGCTTTACTATACCGTTATCTCACTTGCATAATTGTACCTCATTCCGTTCGCACGTTATTCCAGGCTAAAGGGACTTTTCTATGCACCCTGTATATATATATTCAACATCATTTTCAACCATTATATTGGTACACAATGTGGAATGATAATTATCAATCCACGGCTGGTGAAACTCTCCCCAAGTGTGTTCCATAACTGTCTGTCTTGAGTTACTCTTCTTCATGGTACTCCGGCATGTTTTCGAATTTCATCCATCTATCTACAGTGCGGTCTTCATATGGGTCATATTCTGTCAATTGGAACTAAATCTAAAATGTCGGTTGTCCAAATCTGGTCCATTCTTCTGTCAACATGTCCCTACCATTGCCATTTCAGGGATTTTTCACTGATCGTGATGTCTTGCACTCTTGTCATTTTCTTTATCCAATAGTTCCTCTTCTTAATTTTCTTTGTTACACGAAGTATGCATCTCACCATGGCTCTTTTAATTGTCTGCAGCCTTTGCATTTTTTTAAGATATAATGGCATATCGGTCTTGAAAATTGTAGGTTAATATTCACACCTTTCGTCTTATACCGTTTGTTACGTGTTACATCCCGTGTGCTATGTAGCGGGAGCCCGTAAGTTGTTTCGACGTGTTTTTCTTCGAGAACATGTTCAGTCTTGTATGTCCCGAACCGGGACCACATAGGTTGTTTCTCCGTGAGTTTTTTTCTGTGTTTCCACTTGTTCATATTTATCTTCAGATGTAGAATTGAAATTGGTTTTAGACACCCTCTTCCGAGCACTTTTCTTTAAGTTTTGGAAGTACCTTACTTTGAAATAAACTACAGCAATTTGACCGGTACCTAAAAGGGTCTTCAGCAACATAAATTATCCCTCCACATCAACATTTTTTGTAGGAACTGAAAGTTTTGCTTCCTCATACAGTAAAGCCGTCTATCTAGGAAAAAATGAACAAACACCTATTCTGTGAGCTTTTGTTCAGAAGAATCGGATTACCTTCACACTTTGAAAGTGACCCAATAGAAAACGATCCAACAAATTCAGGAAGGGATTAACTGTCAGATGTCTAAATATTAACATTCAACATGCCTGTATTCACATTATGAGGGTATTCTGCGGGAAAATGATCCACCAAATTCAGGAAAGGATTAACTGTCAGATGTCTAAATATTAACATTCAACATGCCTGTATTCATATTATGAGGGTATTCTGCGGGAAAATGATCCACCAAATTCAGGAAGGGATTAACTGTCAAATGTCCAAATATTTATGTTCAACATGCCTACCTGCACATAACGCATGGAGAGTAGTTGAACTTATTGCTTCCTGTTGGAGAGAAGGAAGTGAGGGCTTACGTGTTCTGACTATGGACAATTTTGCTTGAACAGTTATTACAAATCGGACGACAGATACAACATGTCAGCGAAGAGTGTGTCGTAATGAGAACACAATTTTCCTTTCTTTCCGATTCAGATATCAGGTTCCTAACGTGTAGACAATGTGAGTATCCTGAACCCAAGTTTTGAAAATACTTATTAAAATTTGTGGAAAAATCTATTTAATTTATCAATGAGCCACCTTAGGTCTGACCCCATTGTTAATCTTAAAATGGCTTAAAAAGTAAAATATCATTAGTTTACAGTTCTTCCTTTGTAAAATATTATTTAGGCATTTAATAATGTGATATGACATACAAATTTCTTGTGCGTATTATGTAAGTGTTACATCGACTTCAATCTTTTACTAATATAAGGTGGAAGGCAAAAATGTAGTCGTATATATGTGCTTTTGCTCGTTTGCTTTGTCGTTCAAAATTTAGTCCTGTTTTTGAATTGATGATTTATGAGCACCAAGTCTTGATTTTAGTTAATTCGTTGGATACAAGACATTTTAAATTTCGTGTTTAGTAATGCAGTTTTCTTTCAAGTAATAGGGGTGTAATACAGATAAATTCATAGCGTGTGGATGACCAGATTTCAGAAATGAAAAGTACCTTTTCAGAACTATCAACCGGAATATTAACTTACCTTACTGGTGGCAACGGTTTTCATTTTTCCGAATGGTTATATACTAAGGAATGAATGTTTATATACTAAGGATTTCTGGATTGGACTGTCTTAATTTGCCGTCCTTTCCTTCTTTTTCAAAATTTTTGTTTTTAATTCTAGAAAAAAGTCACAAGAATAACTTTTGAAAACAATTAAAATGAAATTAGATTTATAACATGCATAGTTTACAAATAAGTTTTTTTTAGGAGTTACATAGTGCCTCCCATTTGAAGGATATTTTATTTTCCGCGGTCTGTTGAACAACAGACAGAAATGAAACCAAACGGGCTCACGTGCGGTATTAAAAATGTCAAAACTTTGTGTAATATCGCCGTAGTAATTCACTTAAAATCTATTATGAATTTCATCTGAAAATGTATTCAACTCATAAAGGTCAAAGAACTAGTTATATGTAATAAAACGTTTTGTATAACCCAATCTAACATTGTTTTTGGGAAAAAAACTTACTACTTTTTTTTATTTGATTTTTTGATTTGCTGTTTTAAATTGGACAACACATTTAGGGCATTTATTTGGCCTTAAAATATATCTGAGATAACTAATTTCACTTTCTGAGATCGAAATGATTCATTAATAGTGGTTTCTACTTAAAATTTGTTTTCATGTTGATGATATTACAATAAGAAGGCTGAATTAACGGCCTGCAGCACTAGAGTATAGTCATTTGGGAACTGTTTAGGTTTGCCAATATATTAAAAATGAAAAATTTTCAAGGAAAAAACTAAGTACTAGTCAGTGATTTAAAATGATTACACCACAGATGAATAACACAAAAAGACCGAAATCTGTACTTCGTGTGTCCACCTTTGTTTTTGTAATGGACAGATTACGATTTGGCTTACTCTCAATCAAGGGTTTTTAGTAGTCACTTGTAATATCTTGGCACCCCCTCGTACTTTATGGCGTCAATCAAAGCTTGGGAATTTGATTGCTGTTTTCCTGCTACCTTGTATTTTAAAATTGATTACAATTTTTCGATTGGGTTAAGGTCAGGATTGGGCTAGTCTGGGTTAAGGTCAGGATTGGGCTAGTCAAGCACAGTTATATTTTCCTTCTCTAGGTAGTTCTTATCTGTGACACGGAGCACCATAATAAATAAATACTGTGCGTCTGTGCACTTGCATAAGAGTTAACAGCTTCTCACGTAAGATTTACACATAAAAAAGACTAGTCGCTGTCTGCAAAAAGGATAACGAAGCAGTACCGGATGCTGACGTAGCCACCCCTATTATCTAACTCGACAAATGTCTCACGGTGTGAACGATGTATTTTTCATCAGACCTTTTGCCTTTTGGTCGTCGAACATGTGTTTCCCGTGATTCAATTGACGCACAGTCTATTAATCGCACAAAAGAAATTGACTCCATTTTCAGCAGTCTAAGATTGATGACGTTTCTTAAACTGGAGTCCCTTCTTTCTTACAACAGAGGTTAATCTAGGTTTATGTGCTGGTTTATTAGACTTTATTCGGAAATCGTTGCTAAGACGTCCAGAAACAGTGCTGATACTAATATCAACCCCTTCTGAATGTGGAAAGGCCATGAATTTCTTGCGCGAATTTCTCGGAGAACGCATGATATCGCGATTCTCACTGTGATTTCGCGTAATGGTATTGTCATCACGCGGGTTGATTTCCTTGTACACCTACTTCTCTTTTGGTCGTTACATTCACCTGTTTCTCGACATTTCATGATAGTATTGTTGCGTCCTTTGGGTCTTAGTTGTCAGGATGTCCAATTACTTCCGGACGGCGATTCGAATCACTGAATCCGGCAATACCTCGTTAGCCAATTAGCCGACACAGTACACCAATAAACCAATGGAGGCACAGTATAACAATTAAAACAGGGATTTAATAGATATATGCATAAATTACACCGGATTCTTCATCTAATTACAAAGCTATAATTTCCAGCCAGCTTTGGCCCTTTTCGGTGTTTCAGAAAATATGTCCTAACGAAAAGTCTGTTCGTTCACAATGAGCCGCAAAGAATACTGGTAAAAAGTACTTACATAGGTCCTTGAGTATCCACCGTATGGTGACACGAACAACACAACACTCACTCACATTCACTAATATGTCGGCACTACGGTTAGTTCTTTTTCCCTTTTTGGATGAGGCCGCGTTGCTAACGGTCTCTTCGTCAAAACGACATCATCCCTAGTCGCTGAACGCACGTACTCAGACACACGCACAAAAGCTCTCTCCCTGCTTTCTTTGCGAAGAAGCTCTGCCGGGGGGGGGGGGTCCTCCGTGGTTCCCGATGTTGGCGTTTCTCTCATCTCCACTCGGCATGAGTGATGCGATATTCCGTAATTATTATATCTCTCTGCCGCATTTCACCTGAAATCGCTCCTTAGGACAGGTATCGTAGTCCGGCGAGGATCAGAAAGTTTTTAGGTAAATCTGGTGGTTATTTTTCATCAGCTTATGCTTTTCAGCTGGATTCCCTTCTTATGCTCAGAATCGCAAGAGCACGCAGACGGACGGCAAGCATTTTTTCTAGCACGAGGAAAAATCGTGGCCCAGCTCTCTCGGATATCAAACGGGATCTGTCCTCAACAACAATCTCCCCTCTCCAAGAAATTGGTAAGCGGTGAATTCCAACACTTGAAACCGCGACATTTTTATTATAAACCGCGTTTCAAGTCTAAGAGCTTCCATTGTTTCGCACGCGGCACAGACAAAAGCTTCAAACGCTTTTGCCGTCCAAACACTTTTGAGTCATGGGAAATAGCTTTTAAACTCTGACCCGTCCCATTTCCGTTTATGGGCTCTTTGTTCTCGTGGCAAACACCTGCAACTCGCCACTTGAATTCAAAGTGCTAGAAGAACGTTTCTTAATATACCGCCCCTCGCAAGTGTTTAAATTATAACTCTCTGTTAATTAAAACCCCCAATCAAGTTTGTAATACCGTTAATTAACCACGCCTCTCGCCAATTAATTATGCGAGGGGGTCGTCACATCGCCCTCTTCTTAAAATGCAACTCCTCACGAGTGCATATAAGCTACCTGTGATTCGCAGCGATTCCACTACCCGGAACTGCCTACCCTAGATAAGAACTCATCAGTACCCCTTTTTCTTGGTGCCTATCATCGTCTCTACCCTTACTCAAAACAATCGCCTTTAATTGGTCTTTGGCACTCCCCCTTTTCTAACGAATCTCAGGGAACGCCCACATTCCATACCTACCTGCATAATTATTTACACTGCCACGCCCCAGGGCAGTACACAAATACGACACTACATAATTAATTTACATTATACAGTTCCACTACCACGTCACACGACATATTGCAATATTAAAATATTTCCACCAATAGAACACAACACCGAGTACAATATTAAAAATTATTACAACCAACAAACTCATTCCATGTTCTCAGGCTCTCCGCTTCTCATCCTTTCACATCAACAAGTCAACCAACGGGAAACTAACCAATCACCTGAGACACTCACCCTTCAAATGTTTATGACCCTGTATTTCGCGCCCTATACGGTCTAAGCCTATGGATGTGTATAACTCTAACTGGTCTATTATTGTACTGAACCTTGTAAAGAACATCGTTTATTCTTTTCTTTACTACATAAGGACCTTACCACGGGCGCTGCAATTTGGTTGACTTTCCCTTTCGAATTCGTGGGTTATAGAGATAGACTAAGTCTTCCTCCTTAAACACTTTCTCTGCAGCCTGCACGTCATATCTGGTTTTCATTCGTTCAGTAGCTATCCGAATATTCCTCCTAGCAAAACTATGTACCTTCTCCAATCTTCTGGTAAGCTCTGTGACATACATGCTAGAATCCTGGGCATTTCGTTCTGGCCTTCCAAACACCAAATCACAGGAGACGTAATTCTCGCCCGTACAACATCATACTCGGGGTATTCCCTGTGGCTTCATGCACCGCAGCTCGGTACGCCAACAAAAATAGCGGAACAAGCCTGTCCCAGTCTTTCTGGTTATCACTAACAAATAATGAAAGCTGCTGTCCCAAGGTGCGTATGAACCTTTCACACATTCAGTCACTCTGAGGATGAAGTGGTAATGCCGAGTAAATTACACATTTCTTGGAACACTTTAGACTCAAAGTTCCGCCCCTGGTCGGAATGCAATTCAAAATGGAACCCCATGAGAGCTCACCAATCTACTGACAAGAATTTCCCTCAACAGCAACTGCTTCTGATTTTCCATAGGAAAGACCTCCGGCCATTTGGTGAAATAATCCATAACCACCAACAAATATATGTTGCCATCCTCCGACTTAGGAAACGGTCCCATTACATCAATGGCTACTTTTTCGAACGGTGCCCCCACATTATACACTTGCATTCGGCCGCGACATCGTGTATTTGGGCCATTCTTGGACGCGCATGAGTGACACTGTCTGCACCAATCCTCTACATCCTTCCTACCATTTACCCAGTACAATGGTTCCCGGACTTTTGCGAGAGTTTTTCTGACACCAAAATGTCCACCAGTCGGGCTATTATGCATTTGTTTCAAAACATCTTTCACCAAAGATCTTGGAACCACCAATTGAATTTGTTGCGAATCATTCCTAGAACTTTCCAATTCTCTGTACAAAATTCCATCTCTAACCACAAGAGAATCCCATTGCGCCCAATAACTTTTCAAAATCCGTCCGTACGCTGCGACAGTCGCCCACGCAGGACGGTTGGAAGACTCTTGCTTCCATCGGAACAGATGTCCAACATCTTCGCCCGCTTCCTGCGCTTTTTGCATCTCATCCGGACTCAGCGGATCTCGTACAGTCGGGGTCGGGGAAATTATCGCCTGGCGCACCACTTGGGTACCCGGCTGCAGATCATTGCTCTCTGCGCGTAGGCAGGATTTGAATTGCGGCGGACAGGGTATTCTCGACAAAGCATCCGCATTCTTATGTGCATTCCCCTTCCGATGTTCTACCTGGAAATCATAAGTTTGTAAACGTTCTTTCCACCTGGCTACCTGTCCCTCCGGATTTCTAAAATTAAACAGCCAACGCAAAGCTCCTTGATCGGTTCGCAACAAGAATTTTCTGCCAAACAAATAATGATGGAAAGGTTCTATAACTTTTACCATAGCCAATAATTATTTTCTAGTAACACAGTAGTTCCGTTCCGGCTTAGAAAGAGATTTACTAAAGTATGCTATGACTTTTTCCTGTTCATTCTGAACCTGAGACAAAACTTCACCTACTCCAGTTTCACTAGCATCGACATCCAGGATGAATGATAGTTCCGCTTTGGGATAAGCGAATACCGGCGCTGATATCAGAGCTTCCTTTACTGTCGCGAAGGCTCGTTGACACACTTCCTTCCACTCAAAGAGAACTTTCGCCTCAGTTAACCGATGCAATGGTTGGGCTATCTGCGAAAAACCTTTGATAAATTTCCGGCAACAGGATCATAACCCAAGGAAACTTTTCACCTCCCGAACATTCGTCTGCGGTGGCCATTCTTTGACTGTTACAATCTTTTCAGGATCTGTCCCTATGCCATCTGCAGAAATTACATGTCCCAGGTACTTCACTTCCTTTTGCAAAAATCTGCATTTTTTCGGATTTAATTTTAATCCACCTTCACGGAGCCTAGTGAAAACTACTCTCAAATTATCCAAATGCTTAGCAAAAGTAGTACCATACACAATTATGTCATAAAGATAAACCATGCAGATGTCAAAAGGTAAACCTCGAAGAACAGTTTCCATTAAACGTTCAAATGTGTTGGGTGCATTACACAATCCAAAGGGCATTACCCGAAATTGCCACAAACCGTTACCTGCCGTGAAGGCAGTTTTCTCCTTATCATCTGGATGCATACCCACCTACCAATAGCCACTTTTTAGATCGAGCGTTGAGAACCACTCAGATCCAGCCAAATGATCCAAAGTGTCATCTATCCTAGGTAGTGGATAGGAATCCTTACGAGTTACTTCATTGAGTCTCCTGTAGTCTAAACAAAATCTAGTCGTACCGTCAGGCTTAGAGACTAAAACAACAGGAGATGCCCACGGGCTGAATGAAGGTTCTATAATTCCTTGCTTCTCCATATTTCTCAACATCTCTTCCACTTCTGCTCGTTTTGCTAAAGGTAAACGTCGAGGTGGTTGCTTAATTGGAGCACTATTTTCCGTATCTATTTTATGGAAAACGACATTACTTCGTCCATAATCATCCTCACCTGCGGAAAAAACATCGGCGAATTCGCATATCATCTTGGTCCACTCTCCAAACTAATACGTACTCAGGCTCGCCGTGGCCTCCCTTGCGAGGTCACGCAAATGCTCCGGCACCTCGCCGCTCCCTCCCACGCGCAAGTCGGGTGAGATCTTTACTCTACAGCTACGCGCCGAAATTACAGGATTCAAGGAACAAAGTTCTAACCCTTCCTTTATCTTTACATCGACGTCACCCAGGTTAACTATTCTTACGGGGATGCAATGTGCTGTTTTTACCAGCGCTCTCGCTACAAGTACATTTTTCGGTAACAGGCAAATTACGGACATTTCGCATACTGCCATCGGAAATACTAGTGAAAGCTCAGGCAAACATCCTGCCAGAATTGTTTCACTTTTTTCTGGTAAAACACACTTTTCTTTTGCGAGAACTGTGACCCTTTGCGACCTCAGGTGCCCACGTTGACTCCTCATGAGAACCATTTCTTCATGTTCCGTCTTTAGGGTTCCATTCTTAAGGTCCAAAACATATCCGTTCTCACTATGAAAATCGAGACCCATAATGCATTCTTCAACGATATCAGCAATCACTGCCGTGTGTCTGCAGCATTCATTTCTAATTCTTATATCGACGCCTGCGGTTCCAAGAGCAACTAAACCATCACCATTCACAGTTTGAATCTCAACCCGTTGCTCACTCTTCAAACAATCTGCAGGTTCCTTAATTTGCTCGAAAAAATCCGGACGGAGTAATGTAATATCCGCCCCAGTGTCCAGCACAAATTGGCATTTAGTTTTATTTATCATCCAATCAACTCCTAAACCACTGTAATCCCCAGAAAGACCTGTGACGTGCGCTTTCACCGTGCGGGGCTGCTTTTGCTGCGTCAGTTCTCGCCCCTTGAAACTGACTTCTGAGGGTTTCCCGAAGCCTGTTCCTTCGACTGTTTTTCCTCTCTCAACCGATTTCTACATTCAATACTGCGATGCGCTCTTAATCTACAATACCAGCACTCCATTTTTCTAGACGGCGTATCACTTCTTCCCCGGCCAGGAGACGTAACAGAACGATGTTTAACATCTCTGCGAAGGAGATCCAAAAGCTCTTCGAGTTTAGTTTCGACTGATGCATTGATCGGACTTTCTGCTACAGTCGCCATACAAACTGTGTTTCTAGAACTCCTAGAATGGCGCGAAGAGTCAAATTTCATTGCATGCAAGACGGCTGACTTAAGTGAGTCACAATCCGCCATTCGCACTGAATGCTGAATGTCTGGATCAGAAATCGCTTCCACAAAATGTTGCTGCGCCATCGTGTCCTGTATATCCGACGTACATTGCCCATACGCAATCCATGTCATCCGATCGATGTCGGTCGCGAGCTCGTGAAGTGACTCGTTGACCTCCTGCCTGCGATTTTTCAACTGAAGAACACGGAATTGCTTTAAATGTTCCTCCCCAAATCTGAGTTCCAGGGCAGCGACGAGACAGGAATATTTTAAACGGCTCTCTTCTGACAAAGTTTGTAGGATATCAGCAGCTGCATCCTCAATGATGCCGCAAGCGCGCATGCTTTCTCCCTTTCGCTCCAGCCGTTCACACTCGAAACCATTTCGAAATGGGTCCTGTATAATCCCCAGCTAGTCTTTCGGTCAAACGCGCCTGGTTTAATTAGGGTCGGCCTATTCAAAGCTTCGCTCATCACTCCCGGTGACTTAAATTCCGACGAACTTATTTTTGCCTCACAATGTTGTACCCTTTTCTCAATATCCCTGTAAAATTTAGTTTGTTCGAACTTAGTACCATCAAATTCCCAAGAAAGTTTTTCCTTTACATTTCCACATTGAGTCTCGCACAAGTTACGAACGCTCTCTAAATTTTGGGTACATTGTTCTATTTGGTCTACGCATTTTACCTGCCCAATTTCCAACTGATCGATACGCAAGTTGGTATCTTCTATTCTTTTATCAAATTTTTCCTCATAACCCCCAAATCTAGCTATCAGCTGATTTATGCTGCCCGTCTGCTGCTCAAGACTTTCTTTCTGCTGTTGTAAGTTTTGCTCAAAACTTTCTTGTTGTTGTTGTTTGAGCTGCTGCTCAAAACTTTCTTTGGCAATTTTCAGTCCATTTCTGAGTTTACCTTTCAGTTCATCTAATATTTTTGTAATCCCTTCCATTTTTTGAAACTTTGAGCTCAACTTATTATGCAAGTTGCAAAAAGTGGGCATAAATACTGTGCTCCGGTTGTACGGTGTTTCTGAGGTATACAATACGGATCCCAATGCTGATCACCACTTTTGTTGCGTCCTTTGGGTCTTAGTTGTCAGGATGTCCAATTACTTCCGGACGGCGATTCGAATCACTGAATCCGGCAATACCTCGTTAGCCAATTAGCCGACACAGTACACCAATAAACCAATGGAGGCCCAGTATAATAATTAAATCAGGGATTTAATGGATACATGCATAAATTACACCGGATTCTTCATCTAATTACAAAGCTATAATTTCCGGCCAGCTTTGGCCCTTTTCGGTGTTTCAGAAAATATGTCCTAACGAAAAAGTCTGTTCGTTCACAATGAGCCGCAAAGAATACTGGTAAAAAGTACTTACATAGGTCCTTGAGTATCCACCGTATGGTGACACGAACAACACAACACTCACTCACATTCACTAATATGTCGGCACTACGGTTAGTTCTTTTTCCTTTTTGGATGAGGCCGCGTTGCTAACGGTCTCTTCGTCAAAACGACATCATCCCTAGTCGCTGAACGCACGTATTCCGACACACGCACAAAAGTTCTCTCCCCGCTATCTTTGCGAAGAGGCTCTGCCGGGGGGGGGGGTCCTCCATGGTTCCCGATGTTGGCGTTTCTCTCATCTCCACTCGGCATGAGTGATGCGATATTCCGTAATTATTATATCTCTCTGCCGCATTTCACCTGAAATCGCTCCTTAGGACAGGTATCGTAGTCCGGCGAGGATCAGAAAGTTTTTAGGTAAATCTGGTGGTTATTTTTCATCAGCTTATGCTTTTCAGCTGGATTCCCTTCTTATGCTCAGAATCGCAAGAGCACGCAGACGGACGGCAAGCATTTTTCTAGCACGAGGAAAAATCGTGGCCCAGCTCTCTCGGATATCAAACGGGGTCTGTCCTCAACAACAATCTCCCCTTTATAAGAAATTGGTAAGCGGTGAATTCCAACACTTGAAACCGCGACATTTTTATTATAAACCGCGTTTCAAGTCTAAGAGCTTCCATTGTTTCGCACGCGGCACAGACAAAAGCTTCAAACGCTTTTGCCGTCCAAACACTTTTTGAGTCATGGGAAATAGCTTTTAAACTCTGACCCGTCCCATTTCCGTTTATGGGCTCTTTGTTCTCGTGGCAAACACCTGCAACTCGCCACTTGAATTCAAAGTGCTAGAAGATCTTTTATTAATATACCGGCCCTCGCAAGTGTTTAAATTATAACTCTCTGTTAATTAAAACCTCCAATCAAGTTTCAATTACCGTTAATTAACCACGCCTCTCGCCAATTAATTATGCGAGGGGGGGATCGTCACAGTATTATAAAAAGCAGTCTCGCTTACATTCACCTTTGTGCTTATGTCACGTTCGGAGTATCATTCATGATGTACAGTTACCATCTGTGCCTTCTTTTTTCGCTATACATAAAATATGTACAAAACATCTACGCATGAAAACCAGAAGCAAACTGACGCTCGCACGCTTCTCGCAACTCGGTCAACACCTGCCGCTGTAGGATGATGCAACACCGACAGGATATTGAGTAACACAGACAGTAGTTTACCCATTCGGCAGAAATCTTCTTGTAGCAACAGGTGGTATTGAGCAGTAGCAAAAGATTATAGACACCAATTCCAAGATTCAGAACAAAAGCGTTTATATTCAGCAGTTATTTAGTACAAGTAAAAAAACTGTACACGTTTTCTATGCACGCGAATTAACAGAAGCTATCAGTTTCTTCAGCAGAAATTTGATGAACAGCAATCTTACAGGAACCATGCAATTGTATATTTATTTACAGCTAGACGCAAGGGATAGATAGCAGGTCATATAACTGAAGTACCATGGAACTTCGGGCAGTAGAAGATAAACGTCATACCTCCGATGTCAAAGTTTTTGTCAGTCTCTGACGTACGGAAGTTCGATTTTTACACATTGATATACGTAAATATTCAAATTTTCTGCATATCGCTATTCTCACTATTTTCACGTAAGTGGGGAATAGAACACTTGAATATGTTAATGTAATATAATCATTAAGAAAATTGGTTTGCACTTCAGTCTTGGGCGAAAAGAATGTCCGTCAGTTTCTGCGCTACAGAGCTGATAGAAAATCCTTAGCTCTTCTTTCTAGTGCAAAATTACACACGTACGCGCGCCCAGCGAAGAACATGTACACTTACAAACACACCGGAGCTCACTAATTCGGTTCTCCTGTCGGAGGTCTCTCATCACAATTAGAGTAGTATTGCATTCCATTTGTTAGTGGTTCAGTCAGATACATAATAATACATAATTATAATCCTAAAGCGTTTATTCCATGTTCAATTCCCTGGAAAGGTATGGAAGTCATCCTTTGCCATGCAAAATAATCCCTGAAGTCTTCTAATTAGCAGAACACATATATAAAACTTAAGAAAACGTGTCTATGCTGTGGGGATCATCTATACTTACATTTTCCGGTAATTGCTCTTGCCATTAGCTTCCAAATGCGGAATATCTGGCATATACCGTTTTTTATTATCTTGTCAAATTGATTTATCAATTTAAAATTGCAGTTGTAAGTTTTACTCTAAAATACTAAAAGGCATGTAATACGTACCTATTATCGCGTAGGACCTCTTCTAACCCGGGTATGGGCAGCAACTTGCCGTGGTATCAATTCCACAAGTAGCCTGAAGACTTCTAGAGAGATGTTGAGCCATGCTGTCTGAACAGCCGCCAAGAGTTCCCTGGTAATTGTAGGTGCTGTATCTTGGGTGCAAATGGACCTTTCCACCACTTACCACAAGTGCTCTATTGGGTTGATTTTGAACAAATGTGATGGCCACATCATCCGTCGGAACTGCCCAGAATGCTCCTCCATCCAAATCTTGGGCAACATGGTGCATTGTATGCTTGGAAAATCGCATCATTGTTGGGGTACACGAGGTCCATAAAAGGCTGCAAATGGCCACGCTGCAAAGCAACACTACTATTACCCTTTAATGTCTGTTTACGAGGACCAGAGGACCCAAACCGGAACACACAAAGACACCCCACACATGCATGGAACCACCGCCAGCGTACATATTGCTTTGTTGACTGTTTGTGTACATGAGCTCACGAGGTCTTCGTCACACTCGAACACTGCCATCAGCTCGTAGCAGCTGTTAGCATGACTCATCGGACAACGCCACATGTTGCCAGTCTTCCAAGATCCAATTACCGTGTTCTCAAGCCCAGCTGAGGCGCTGAGTCTGATTGCGTGATGTAAACAAAGGCAGTCTGGTGGGTCATCTGCTCCCATACTCCATGGACGCCAAATAAAGGCACCCCACACATGCATGTAACCACCAGCCAATTGCAGAGTGCTTTGTTGACAGCTTGTGTCCATGGCCTCACGAGGTCTGCGTTACACTCGAACACTGCCATCATCTCATAGCAGCTAGTGGCATGACTCATCGGACATTTTGCCAGTCTTCCAAGATCCAATTACAGTGTTCTCAAGACCTGTTTAGGCGCTGGGTCCGATGGCGTGATGTTAACAAAGGCAGTCTGGTGGGTCATCTACTCCCATACCCCATGGACGCCAAATAAATACACCTTATACATGCATTTGTACCTTACATATGCATTTACGATGCTCTAGCCTGATGGATATATCTCTTGTACCTCCTGCATAAAATGTGGATTTTATTTAAACGGCTGTCGCTTGTTTCTTAGCACGGACAATCCTGGTACCATCTCGAAGGTCACGATAATTCAGCAACTGTACTCGGCGACCGAGCTGACCACGTGGGTGGTAATGCCTTCAATGTGGTATTCTCGGTACACACGTCACACCGTGGATGTCCGCACAACTTCAGAAATTTGATATCCCCACCGACTTGCTCACACTACCACTATCGTGCCTTTTTGAAACTTCGATAACTGCCCTCGGCTTGCTAGAATTTTACTGGTGGTACATCTCACAAATGATAAAAAGCGTGGCGTATGTGGAATCTTTAATGTGACGGCAGCGACAGTTCAAAATTCCCATACTCCTATTCCATGACTTTTGCCACTTCAATGTACAATTACATTCTCAGAAACATTTATTCAGATATGAATAGCCAAGACGACTCGAAAGCCTTCAAGACATATATGAGACCTCAGACGCCGCCGATCTTTATATTGCATCCTTTTGAAATTTTTTGGCAGCATTTATCCAAATCTTATGACTTAGAAGTGATGAGAGAATTCGTCTTACGATGTTCAAGACAGATATGAGAACTAAGACGCCGCCGATCTTTATATTGCATCCTTTTGAACTTTTGTGGCAGCATTTATCCAAATCTTATGAATTAAAAGCGATGAGAGAATTCGTCTTACGATGTTCGAGGCTCGCAGTGGCTTTCCGATCTGCTGTATGGTTTGATATACGCTATATAATGTGTATTTTAGTATATATCGATAAAGGTCGTTAGAAATTATTAACTTCAGTTAAGTGTTTTGTGTGTGCATGATCGTGAAGCATTTCAAATAGGCAGGTCTCTCTAAACTAGTTGCATGATATCCACACTCTATTGTTTTCTACCGCTTTCTGTTGGCAAAAACCTTCGGCAGTCATTTTAATTACAACGTGAATATTTGTATTTTAAGCTGTATAAAGTGCAATAATTCTGGCTTTGCCAAAAATACCAGTAAATTAGAAATAATTTGACTTATTAAAAGGACCGAAAAATATAGTTATTGGTATCGAATTTCAAATTTTCAGTAATTGAAGTGAATAGCTGTTCTCAGAATGACCTCAAAGATATATTTTGCAGGAGGACCCCTAGCTTTTCTGATACCACACTAGACTGCATCTTAGAAATTTAAGTTACTTTCTAAGTAAACTTCATGCATAATTTGAGGGAATCCTGAGCATTTTGCCAGACGATAGTTCAAATACCATTCAAAATTTTCTTTAGGGGTAAGCAAATTAATTAAAATGCTAAGCAATGAAAGGTTTACCTACTGTGCAATGTCATATAATTATATTTTCTGACAAAAAACTGAGAGTTTTTCTGACTATTAATATTGTCGAATACTCCGAAATTCGTTTCGCCCTTCACTTTGAATTCTACACCTTATCTTCGCTTAAAAAATCTGAGAATACCTGATGAAATACAGATTCATGAAACAGAATTTTTTTTTTACGTACAATTATATGTATACCAATTAGTACTTAAGGAGCACAAAGGAAATGGCAACTGACACCGTTGTCAAGAAATAAGAAAATTTTCAACGCTGATAAATTTATCAGAAAAGAGTAAAGAAGGCGATAGCTCATATTTACGTATAACATAACACAGCTGAAGGTGAAGATCCATTCGGCTCACGTCATGAAACTTTGTTCGTTGTGAAAGAGTCATCATACCAAGGCATGGTCAATTACGTGTTGCTTCTTCCAATTTTGTTTTCTTCACATATCCTGGAGCATTTTTTACTCACTTTACTCTTGTTACTAAAACAATGCTGACATTCCCGTTCATATTCAGAATTTCGAGAAACAATGGAATGTGGAAAAGAAATTCACGTGACTCGAGTAAGATCCGAAGTATTTAGTGAACAGTAATAACGGCGATATCTAGAAATTACCATTTGCAATGAATTGTCATTTGTCACGAGGAATCATTATTGAATTGTCTGTTTCTCTTCTTCTACAATGATTCGACAACCGGATGTGTGCTTTGAACATCTCAAAGAGTATTTTTGTAAGATCTCGTAACGAGAGATGTTTTACGAGGCGGGGTCGTTTATTACATGCTCAACTCATAACTGGTGGGACCAAGAGACAAAGTACATCCAAGGCGGATTTCACAGGCAATCATCTACACATTCTCGTCCCCAAACGCCTGGAGTCTGCTGAAAACCCGCAGACTAGAGTGCAGCAGGACAGGGATTCGAACCCACACGTCAGAAACGTCCGCCTATCACACATCGCTTAATGACTTAACCAATTGCGCTATGGCGGTGGGCAGTCTGTCTCTATTAGAGACAAATACTTTATTCTTATGACTTGGACTTCTCAGTGCTTAAAGAAAGCCGAAGCTCACCTTTTCGAGAAACTTGATAAATGCAAAGAAAACTACAGATGCCCTTTATAGTTGTTCTATAAATTATATTTTCTAAATTTTTGACCGCTAACTACGTAGAAGCATTTCTAACGTTTTCAAGTATATTTTATATTTTGGTAAATATAAAATAACCTGGGCTATGATTTCGATAGATATTGCATAAGTTAATTTTATATGATACTGTGATAAATTATTAAAACGGCAAGTTGACTTATCATTATTTTTTTCTGTTCCTATTCCATTCTTCAATTTACCCGCTTATTGTTGTATACTTTGAATGAACGTTATGTCTCGTTTCTCTGATCTTACGCTTAAGACTGAGATTCGGGATTTCCCGTATCTTACACATCTTTGCAAAATGCCACCTGTTTGTTTTTGCATCTCCTGAATTTCTTATATTTCATATGTTTCTTTTGTCATCGCTTTGGGAGAAAATTTGACGACAATTTTAAATTCTGTATACAAGTTACCCAGATGCTCATAGAAATAAACATCATTCAAACACATTGTAGATTTCAAAATTGAATTTTAGAAATCAAATACAACTTTCTTATGTTTTCGAATTATTCATGGAATACTGAATTCATTATCAGCAGTTCTCTTTTAAAATCCCTAAGTCCTTTGATAGTTGCTTCACGGTGGATACATTTATGTACGACTTTACAAACTCTTTTTTTAGAATTTGTGCAACATGTATAGATAAACTACCATGTAGTTATGTAATTTCGTCTAAATATGTGATATAATAGAAAGCGCTAAACACAGACAAGAAAAAAAAAAGAGATGAAAGAAGTAAAGCTGATACGGTAATATAAATTTCGATACGATAATATTGCTTCTCGGTTGCTTCCTGTCTCTAACCAATGAATTCGACATGCCGGAAATAAAGATTTAGCGCTTACCGCACAAAATGAAGAAATTATCACATTCGAATCATTTTGTGTCTGTCGTACCTGTCCAAAATCATGTCGTGTAATCTTACTGTTGTTCTGCATATGTTTGCGTCACTAATGTGCGAAATTTCTCAACTTCTTTTTTTACTGCTTTGCTGCAAAATAACTGTTAAAGATTATACGATTTTAAGCAATTTTAACTGTTAAAGAATATGCGATCTATATTGTAATGTTTGGGGAAACAAAACGGAAGTATAACGTTTATCTGCAATCAAAGAACTAAAAAGTGTCACCATTCTTCAATGATTTTTTGAAATCCATTGATGAAAGTATCATGCGCCTATAATCTTCAGGAACTCGGAGGAAATCTACGCATTACCTGCAAAGTAAATTTATTCCATACACATTTTCTGAAAAAAAAATTGTGTTCGGGTGTTCAAACGTTTCACTGCAAAGAAAAACTTCCCTTAGCTAGTATATGCTCTAGTTCTGATTTCATAAATGTAATACGAATTTCCTAAATCAGAGTCTATAACAGTAGTGACGTATTCCGATTTGTGCAGAGATTGATGTAAAGTAAGAGAAAAAAAGTAGATAATTTCTTCTCATCTAAATCATAGGTTAGCCAAAGACTTAGTTTATTTTCCATCACTCAGTAGTGTTTGAGAGAACGCATATAGAAGGAATTAGCATTGCAGGTATACGATAGATTTTCCCTTGAAGCTCCCGTTAAGTTACGTTTGGCGTGTGACCAGTATTATAAAATTTTTAAAATGGATAATGCGCAATACACAAGAAGGCCGTTTTTAAAAAATTATTTAAGCGATGATTTTACGCAACAAATGATAAAAGAAAAGTGTGGTTTACTTACTTAGGGACCGAAGCATTTTTAAATATGTTGGATACAAATAAAATACGATTTATTCATACGCTTTTGAGGACGTAACTCCGAAGCTATAAATTTAAAACTCGCTACGTTTTGTGTGGACAACAGTTGGGAAACTTGAATTACCGATACATGATCCGCTCACAAGAACAAGAGGCAGATTCTGTTATGCTTAACATGATTTCAAAAAAGTCGAATTCTAAAGCTGCGCTTTACTTAATTAATAATAACGCACATTTACCGTTCTTAAGAGACAAACTAATAAATAATTTAACGTTTATTGCACCAGTCAATTTCGTATAAATAAAATAAAAATAAATATCGAAAGCACTTTGACATTTCCCTAGTTAGTGGTTTAACTGTTCACGTGCGTATATTATTTTAGTTCGTATGGTTCCAGGTCTGTTCATTTGGTTTCATATCTGTCGGCGACGAGCAAATGTGGTTACCATCCACTTTTTCTTTGAACGAATCCTCCTTGATACGTGACTGCAATACTGGTCCACCCTATCTGACTACCATCATAAACTAATGCACGTCGGCTGCAATTACGAACAGGTACTTGCTGACAAGCAGATAATTATCCTTCTCTATCTGTGAGAGAAAATGTCAAAGGAAAATGTCTGCCTGAATGTTCCAGCCTATCACTTTCGTTTTACCGTAGAGTCAGGACGTATTCTATTGAGATTTTCATAGCACTTTGCCTTATCCGCTTTCGTACAACTCATCAGCAGTACGTGAAATGTGATTTACCAGAGAATGCTTTCTCCCAGACATTCACAGTCAAATATCATAAATTTTCAGCCAAACTGAAGTAGTTGTTTGTGATGAGGGGCAGTGATCATCAGTTTACACATAAAGCAGATACAATGTAGGATTCGGTGCAGTGTAGCTGTGCGTATGCTGCTCTATGCCCTTTGGTTGCAGACAATGCTCATTTGTGCCAAGTCATCACGCATAGTTTTACGTATAATACGGTACAGCGTCTTCTCTCCCAGAGCAGTAAGCATCAGTAGCAGTTCAACTACCGACACCTGAGTACACTTTGCTCCGCTTCCCATCAACTCTCAGTTCATTTTACCTACGTCTTATCGTAAATATCCGACAATCCTCGCTGTTTATATAAAGTGGGTGAGTCAAAGGTTTTGCCATATTTGCATAAACGCATGTGCTGTGGTGTATACGTCACGTGTTTAAACTAATGTAATTCGCGCACTGCAGTCAGTCGAAAGGGATATAAAATTGTAGTCATTGCTGTTAAAAGGTCGTTCTGCCATGTGGTCGTTATGTTTGTGTTTGGGCAACCTAAAAGATGAGCAGTCACAACCGGCTAATTATGGATCTTTTGCTTTACGTGGGTGAACTCGGGCATAACGCTGCTCAAGCAACACGGAGTATTTGTCATGCGAAAGAGGAAAGTTTCGTGACCACAGCACCGCAACCAGATGGTTCAAGAAATATGGCTCAGGTGAAAGAAATCTCGACGATTCGCCGAGAGTAGGTAGGTCTCTAACCGTGAATTCGGAGGCCGTGCGCCAGCCCGTAGAGGCAAATCCGACAACCAGCACCCGGAGATCATCAGGCGAGCTGAGCATATCACAGACAACGGTGGTTCGTCCACATTCAGGACTTCGGCCAGATCTACAGAAGCTGCCGCATTGTCCCTCACGAAATGTAGCCATCTGAAGCAAACCGCCGGATGGAAGTGTGCACGAAACTCCTAATAAACCCTAGCGATGACTCTGACCCATCCTGTCTATTAAGGACTCTGACCCATCCTGTCTATGATGACTAGCCGTAAGCCGGTGTCTTTACCTCTGCCACCTATTCGGCCCAATAAATTGAATATTAACATCATTATTACCATTTTCCGATATTTTCTGCTTCCCTCGTTAACTTAAGTTCCGTAAAATGACAAATAGTTCAGATATTGGAACATATATTCTCTTTTTACAATTATTTTTATGATTGACATAAAGTAACTAAAATCTTTAGTTTTGCATGTATATTCTGTCAAAGAAGCCAAGAAAATTGTGTTAGTTCTTTAAAGCGCCATAACTGTAAATTTTTAGATAAATAATAGAAAATATTAACAGAATATATGCATACTTCTTTGTATTATTTTTCTTGGAAAGGAATTTTTCGCGCGAATTTTAACTTCTGCAAAATAGCAAAACCATAGTAGCATTTTTATTTTATTTTATGAACATTACTAATCAAAATGAAGACCGATAAATTGTTATCATAATCATATCGTCATCATGTTATGCAAAACCATTCGGAAAATATATGTATATAAAAATATTGCCTTATTTTCAGTCCTTTCTAACATTATTCGGGAAATGTTTGTTCCGTTGTGATCCACAGCCAATAGGATGTATTACATACTGGAAAGCTTGCAGGCATCATCCCACTCTTAGTAACGCCGAACACGTTTTAAGCTGTGTCAAGTAGACGATATTTCGTCTGTAGCATGGAAGGGTAAATTCTGCATGTATGAGACCTTTTAATAACTGCTTCTTAAAGTTGTAACATAGGTAAACGTATAACAGTTCCGATTTGTTCTTTAATGATAAGTCAAAACCGACTCCTAACTTCTGTATTTTCTTGTCGAGTGAACACAACCATCCCTTCCGGGCAATCGATTAGGTTCCGTTTGTTGAATAGATTAGGTTTCTTTGTGGAATCGATTAGGCTTCTTTGTGGAATCGATTAGGTTCCGTTTGTTGAATCGATTAGTTTCTTTGTGGAATCGATTAGGTTCCCCTTGTTGAATTGGACCAAAAGCGTAACCGAAGGAACTTCATTTCTTTTAATACAGTGAATCTCCATATACAGTATGTATATTTTAGCTTTGTGATTTTCCTATTTATTTTTCTTGGTCAGGGGCTAGGTCAAAGTGAAGTCTCAAGTGATTATACAGCATAATATGAGCAGTTGCGGTAGAGCATATACCAGGATATGTCGGTTATGATTGGCTGAATAACAATTGGCTTTCTCATGAGGTAACAAAAGGAAAACCCCAGAATTGGATGAATTCCTTGAGTCAGAGTTTTGCGAAAAATTCAGTCAATTAACCATACTTTAAAAGTATGGAACACGGAAAACTGTTTGGTCGTCTGTGTAATTAGGGGACCAACATTAGCTAAACACACAAACACCAAACAGGTGATTATCCAATCGTGCTAAATGTTATTTTTTTTCTTAAGTGTGTCATTTGTATTTAAAACTATCCTTGTTGTGTCACTGTTTTAATAAGGCGCAGTTTTTGTGCTCACACTCTTCCCTAGGTGTTTTTATGTTTGCGAAATAACTATTATCTTCCAGCATTTGACGTTTTTTCTGTCCTTAAGAAAACTGAGTTTTAAGCATTTCAGAATGGTCAGCAGCCCAAACACGATACATTTCGAGATATTTTTCTATAATATCTCCGAAATATTTATTCTATCATCACGTCAGCAACTTACATCTCGTCACTTCAAAAAAAGAAAAAGAAAAAATAAAGAAAGAAAGCCAAGTGGCGTACATTGAGAAAGGTCCGAAAAATCATCAATGTATACTGAAGCTTATACTGAGTCATTGCTGGTGATAAATTAAGAAATTTATCAGATTTCAATGATCAAGTGATCCATTCAGTAATCCTGGAATGCATGTCAGAAGTTAAGATATATTGGCAACAATAAATTTCAATACATCGTGGCATTAAGAGCTGTTCTAACTTAAACGCATTTTCATCTGTTCATCCGTTGAATGAAAAATCGACTGCCACAGGCTGCCATTCATTATATAGCCATGCACCCAGTGATTATTATTTACTAAATAATCCTTATTTTCAAAAGTTGAAATAGTGGGAGAAAATGTAATTTAAATAACACTTAACAAGTTTCTAAATACTTGCAGGCAGATAATTTGCTCAAAATCTTTATTTTTATTAAACGATTTTAAAACATAAATTTAGATTGTACTAAATTCCAAAGATAATAGTATTTTAGCATAACAATTTTTCACGTATCGAAAACAGTGTATTCGAACAGTACATCTAAGTCTGCAGTATTTCCTTCGGAAAAAAAAATATTTAAAAACGTTTGCTGTTGCTAGATTTTGGACTTTTTGAGGTTCAAGGGATTTACGAATTTAGAAAGCGGGTTTTCACTCGCTACTATAATATTAAAGTATTGAAAATTTGTTACAGTTATGACGATTAAACATGGCAATGGTTCTGCATAAACTAGCAATGAAACGTCAGAGAACTTTTCGGAAGTTGCGAAATTTCAGGAGCAATGCAGGTTTTCACCATCCTTCTGGTACATTTACATCAACTGGGCTCTCCCTATGCTTGAACAAACATTCCAAAACTAAGCGCTGTACATATTTCTTTAATCTCAAACATGATAATAATGAATCATGATTAAAGTCATTTAATCATATATATCCAACAGAACATAACTCTATTGACAAAACTTTAACTGGTGAACCACCGCAACGTGTGGTCACGATACGTAACGTTTCTTCCCCAGTTAGGTTTTGACACCACAGTTACCAAACTTAATTAGAGATTCACCGTTGCGTTTGGTCGCTACTGTCGAATTCCATGGAATGTTTCCTAACTAAATTCTCATGATTTGGCTTCAAACCACTTAGTTCGAAGATGCCAATATTTTGTGGTCCTCTGTTATGAGACAAAAGAGAAAAAAAGAGATCTGAGCTATTTTTGGAACATAATAGTATATAAGGCAAATTACGTAAAACAAATTATAAATACTACAAGCTTACATGGTGCAACAGTACAAACTTACGTGGCAGTAATGACAATATGCATTGGGAGGGCTTCCTCTGAGTTCTCGCCAAAAATAATGCATGAGCAGCTGTTACACCACGATATGTCAAGCTTAGAGAATAATATTCTTTTGGTAGGGCATATTGTTTTCTAACACACAGGATAAAACTGAGACCGTCGTATTCCACGATCACCAGTTAAGCACGCGATTACGTCCTTGTGTACCAGAAAATATTTCCCCATTTCTGATTTTTAATATCATACATGTTTAGAAAGCACTTGTAATAGTACTTGAATGACAAAGAATTAATCGCCATAATTTAAAAATAATGAGAAATCTTAATGCAGAAAAATCAAATTTCTAATATGATAGCTTCTTGTATAAATATTTGCACCGCCCTGAAACCACCTTAAGACTCATACGTGCTCTTGCCTTTCCGTGGAAGTATTCTTTTTGTCCAATAAATTCTCTTTAAGTGCACCAAGTGAAACCTTTTATTCTTGTTATTTTAGTTTACGCATGATATGTCATAAATCCTTTCCACGGGTGCTTTTAAAAATATAATAATACGGTTGAAATATATCCTGTACAGTCTCTCCTCAAAATCTACCAGCAATTAAATACCAAATGCACACTTCAGACTGTCATATAACTGAAGTAACTATCAACACGTACTTCGTCCTATTTGCGGAAACAACAGATATAACACAACAGATATTACAAATTTCCATCTCTATTAGACAAATGAGCCGATATAAGACAATCGTTTTACAAATTTCCATCTCTATTTGACAAATCAGCAGATACAAACAATCGTTTTACAAATTTTCAGCTCTATTTGACACATCAACAGATATAACACAATCGTTTTACAAATTTCAATCTGTATTTGACACGTCAACAGATATAACACAATCGTTTTACAAATTTCCATCTCTATTTGACACATCAACAGATATAACACAATCGTTTTATAAATTGCCATCTATATTTGACACATCAACAGATATAGCCCAATCGTTTTACAAATGTTCATCTCTATTTGACACATCAACAGATATACACACAATCATTTTTTTATAAATTTCCAATCACGGAAATAATATTGGCTGGAGAAAACTACATCTAGTACATAATTATTCCAGCATTATGAACTTCGTTTCTAACAGCAAATCTGAATTCCAAGCTATGTCTTTATATTGGGTTGATGCATACGTTCATGCCGTTTTTTTCACCACACTACAGGTATGTATTACATCAGAAGGGAAAACGAAATCATTCAACTTAGTGTCTTCTCCCTTTTAATGTTTACGATGGTGTCCCAACGTCTGGATAAGTCTCCAATGCCTTTCTTATAAAGGCGTACAGTTTTTGTTGTGGAGAAATAATTAAGGACATTCTGGAAATCAACATAATTGTTGAACTTTCTGCCACGGAGAACCTTCGACAGAGATCGAAACAAGTGATAGTCTGATGGGACGACATCTGGAAAATAGGCCGGATGCAGAAAAGTATATCATTTCATACCCTGTATGTCTAATTTGGTCATGTTTGTTCTGTGAAGGTGTGCGTTATCATGTTGGAGGAGGACACCATGGCGCCGATGTGACGGTTTCTGCCGAATTGCGCCCTTCACACTGCGGAGTTGGTCACACTATTGTGCAGTGTTGATGGTACGATTCCTAGGCAGCATTTCTCAGTGAATATATCCCACCAGACACACAACATGATCTTCGGAGGATGAAGGTCATGTTTTGGACGTGGTGTGGGCATCTTATTTGGGCTTAACCATTCCCTCGGATGCCAGAAATAACCTAAATGTACCACTTTTCATCTACAGTAACAATACGTGACAAAAAGGGTTAGTGTTTCTGAGAACATTTGCGATAACAGTTTAGCAAGAAACCACGCATGGCAACACGCTGAATCTTGTTGTCCTCGATGAGAGTGTGAGACATCCAAGACCCAATTTCTGGACCTTTCCCGTACGTTCTAGGTGTCACAACACTGTGGTTTGATCACAGTCCATCTCAGTGGCCAATTCTCGTATGGTTTGATACGGATACAAGTGGATGAGATGGCTCAAACGATCCTAATCAAAATGAGATGAACGACCGGAGTGTGCAGGACAGTTAAAGTAAAACTTGCCAACTCAGAACTGCTCAAACCATTTGCGGGTCATCCTCGAAGCAATGGCATTCTCCCCATACACATCACAAATTTTTCTAGTAGCCTCGGCGGCTGTGGATTCCTTGTTAAACTCGTAGAGGAGCAAATGTCGGAAATGTTCATTCCTCTCTACTTGACACTCCATACTTCCGGACCTGAAAACCAGAAACCATTACCCACAATCAAACAACGTAGTATGACTTAGATACGCGACATTACTAGCTACATTTTTGATATACAACTGACAATCTGAACTCTCACTACTTACCTAGGAAACACTCGTGAAATAAAACGGCATGAACGTACGCATCAACCCAATAGTAGAAAAAAAGGGTGATTTACATTACAGAAAAAACAATTCGTTCAGCATGTTATTGAAGATCAAAATTAAATTAATTATATTTCTGAATTTAATGTTTCAAATCTTAATATTAAATATTTTAATACACACGTGTATTTGATGATTTTGTTGCTGGATATTTTGAAATAAATATGTTGCCTTGTGCATTCGGATTTTTTTCTAACGTTTTTCAAAACTCGTATGTATTTTATAATAATGAGATCTCTCCTTGGATGACCAAAGTGCTCATACCCGAATTTAATTTAAATTGCATCTAGCTGCCCACAATCTTCTCAATTAAAATCGTTAATATTCCTTTGTAGAGTCAAAAGTTCTGCTGACAAACTATAGGGTAAATATTATTTTTTCGAGTTTATTTATTATTCATCATTCACGCAAACGTTTCATTCATTAGTAGCAATCACATAAAAGAATGATCCAATTTTCAGGGTGTCAGTGCGTTTACTGAGTAAAACATTAGTTCGGGGTATCCTATGTTTAAAACCAAAGTGCTTTCAAGACCACGGCTGCTTTTTTGCAAAATACGCATTAGAGCTCGAGCTCTTCATCATTCACCATTAACGAAGAATGTGTTGCCACCAGCCGGCTGGAGCCAAACTATCCGAACGCACTATTCACATCAATGACATATACATATGACTCTCATTCTAACGTTCCACCATCATGTCACCTCCTCCTGCTAATCATTCCATCAGCACATTCTCTAGAGCAGGGAATTTCAGTGATACGACTTTCTGTTCTAAAGCCTGTATGAGAAAGGTGTCTACCAGATTTATAGGGAATCGTTTGTTGGAAGAAGAACTACGGGTACGCGTGTCGCTGGCACGGTGCCACTGACTGCTGGTCACCGTCGAGCACGTTTGCGGTGGTGTCAAGAACGAGTTCTTAGGAGAAAAGAATATCGGTTTGTGATATTCAGTGATGAACGCCGATTCTGCTTGGAAGCGTCTGACGGTCGTGTATGCGTCCGAAGGCAACAAGGTGAGCGGCATCTGCCATAGTGCATCCGCCAGCATACCGCAGGCCCCACGCCGGGCAACTTAGTATGTGATGCGATTAGCTAAAGCTCTCGTACGGTTCTGGTGTTTGTACGGGATGCCCTGAATAGCATTACATACGTAAACGACAACATGCAGCCGGTCGTCGTGCCGTTTTTGAGTGCAATTACAAATGCAATATTCCAACAGGCTAACGGCCGCCCACACTGCTCGGGCAACTCAACATGTTATTCAAGGTGTGCATCAACTCCTTTGGCCAGTATGCTCTCCAGACTTGTCTCCAATCGAGCTTGTCTGGGACCGGATCGGACAAAGATTCTTCCTCAGGACCATGGTAGGAAGCGACCATCTCTGAATTTCGTGTCCAAATTCAAAGCGCAAGGATTGCTATTACCCAGCGGAATATATAGCATTTGTACGACCGATTGCATGCCAGATTGGAAGTTTGTATTGCTGCTGTATGAGGTGCAAAACCTTATTAAAATATGCCTTCTGTACACTGTAATACGCATTAAAAGGTAAAAGTAACATTGAATCACTACACACGTGTTATAACTTTGCTTTCTTAACACGCTGTTGCTACGACATAAATCTCATAGATGCAGCTGCAATTTTAATGGTGTTCTTTTCTCACTTTCCGGTAGTATTTATCGAAATAAAAACTAATATTATGATTTCAGAAAGTGATGTTTGCTCGCAAACAATTTACAGAAAACATATCACATGGTTTCGATCTATGCCTTTTCAGTAATACTTTTCGAAAGTCAATTTTGAAACCTCTTTTTTCAAACTATTCCTATTTTCAAATTAATTTCCGGGTCCAAATATTATTTCATTAAATTAAAGTTACTTTCAGTTTCGATTAACGAACTACTGTACATTCTTTCTTTTATACGAACTCAAATTTCTCGATTTCGATATTTTTACCTTGTACTCAAACAAATAAATTTTGCGAATTGCTTACATGGCAAGCTCTTGTCTTCTAAGTTATAGCGGGACAAAAGGAGTTGCCTGGATTTCCGATGAAGTGAGTTACCAATGTCAGTACCTTCACGCGGTTTGAAGAGTGGAGAGAGGAGCTACTACATAATAACTCCTTAGCGAATCGGGATATATTAACCATTCAGAAGCCTAGTACTCTCGTACGTTATGCTCCACGTCTGTCTGATTGCTATGCTCGTTTTTTTCAGTGAAGGTTTCGTTTTTACACGTGTGAAATGTTTTTTTCTTAGAATGTCTGATACGAATAAATTTGTTTATCAGTAGATGTTACGATGCCCAAACATTATTTGTATATCATTTTCAAAGCAAGAGAAGGGATTATTTCTGTGCATGATGGCAACGAAGTCGGACCTTCCCGAGAATTTTCGTGAAGCGAAATATCCAGAAATGGATAAGGCTTCAGTTGCATGGCTCGGGAAAATGTGAGGCAAAAATATACCCATTGACGGCAATCTACTCAGAAGAGAAGTAGGCACTTTTGCTTTGAGGCAGGAATTGGAAGATTTTGAAGGATCTGATGGCTAGCTGCAAAAGTTCATATTCCGGCACGGCTTGATTTCCAAGAAGGCGTGTGATGAAAGTGTGGCCGTCAACACGAGGTCGCTACGATCGAATGGAAAGAAGAAAAACTGAAAGCTCTACTTTAAGAAATTTAGAAAAATGTTTTTAAATGCCGAAGATAGCGGTTTATTTTTAATGTATACCAGGCACAACATTGGTTTTTAAAGCTGATGTGTGCAGTGGTGGAAATTATTCTAAAGAAAAAATTACGGTCATTAAGACCGTAATACAGTAGGCTCCCATTAAGCGAGCTCAGAAAAATGCCACTTCTATTTGTAGGCAGAACAAACAACCACAGATATTTTAAGAACGTGAAAGAACTAACCTCTGAGGACTGCGAAGATAAACAAGAAAACTGACACCGAATTTTCGGGTGTAATAAACACGTCTTTTGAATCCGTTCTGACGCAAATTAAATTTATCAAAGCTATTCAAAGTCAATGGAACTGATATGAAAAACAATAGTATCTGACGGAAGAAAGAAGTTTTTCAATCGGGTCTTTAATCCCTCAGATATTGCTGTAAGCGGAATCGTGAGCTTACGAACTCTTAGAAACAGAGTTATCCACAAAAATAAGATGTGATTTTACGTGCCTTGGTGGGAAAACCATGCATTATTTTAGCAAGAAAGTATTCGCAATAGGTTTATCCATATGAGCGGTATCGGTCAAAGAAAAATAATTTTAGTCGAGTTTTCGGAGCCCAGATATTGATACAAATACATCAGAAGTAGAAAATATCTCTTATCAACCCTGGTGGCCAAACCATTCTTTACCAAACATTAGAAATTACGTGAAAAATATTTTCCGTCAGGTCTTGTATGCAATACAGGAAGAATTTTTCAAATCGGAGTTTTAGGAACACAAAAAGCAATTTACCATTGTGCGCCCTAGCGGAAAGTCTATGATTTACTTGAAAAGTTTGAATTTATAGGAAATACATTTCGCATCGGAAACACTATCCAACAAAGAAGGAATTTTTCAAATCGGACTTTTAGAAGTAGAGATATTGACAAAAATAAGATATACATCTACGCCCCTGGCGCAGAAACCATGCATTATTTCAAGAAGAAAATGTTCCTAAATTGTTTGTCCACATGAGTAGTATCGGTCCACAAAAATACTTTTTTTTCAATCGAGATTTTAGGAGCTCATATTTTGCTGCAAATACATCAGTAGCGGAAATTAAGACTTACGCCACTTGGTGGCCAAACATTGAAATTACGTACAAACGATTTCCTATCAGGAGCTGTATCCGGCATAGAAAATTTTTTTCAGATCGGAGATGTAAAAGCAGAGATATAGGGGAAAACCCTATATACTTTTACGCCCCCTAGCGGAAAGTCTATGAATTACTTAAAAATTTTGAATTTAGAGGAAAAACATGTCACACTAGAAACACTATCCAACACAGAAATATTTTTTTAAATCGGACTCTTAGAAGTCGAGATATTGACAAAAATAAGATACATCTACGCCCCCTTCCGTAGAAACCGTGTAATATTTTAAGAAGAAAATGTTTCTAAAAGGTTTGTCGATATGAGTAGTATCGGTATACAAACGATGTTATTTTTAATCGAGAATTTAGAAGCTCATATTTTGCTGCAAATACATCAGAAGCGGAAATTAAGGTTTACGCTCCCTGTACCCAAACCAATTTTTTACAAAAAATAGAAATTATGTGCAAACGATTTCCCATCAGGGGCTGTATCCTGTGCAGAAAGAATTTTTCAGATGGAGATTTACAAGCAGAGATTAAGGGAAAACGCAATTTATCCCTACGCCCCATGGCGGAAATTCTATGAATTACTTGAAAATTTTAAAAACTATATGAGAAACATGTCACACTGAAAACACTATCCAATAAAGAAGGAATTTTTCAAATCGGACTCCTAGTAGTCGAGATATTGATAAAAATAAGATATACGTCTACGCCCCTGGCGGAGATACTGTGCAATATTTCAGGAAGAAAATATTCCGAAAAGGTTTATCGATGTGAGTGGCCTCAGTAGACGAAAGACTTTTCAATCGATATTTTAGAAGCTCTGATTTTATGGCAAATACATCAGAAGCGAAAATTAACGCTTACGCCCCCTGGTGGCCAAAGCATTCTTTACCAAAAATTAGAAATTATATGCAAATGATTGTGCATCAGGAGATGTATCCGCTGCAAAAAAAATAATTTCAAATCGGAGTTTTAGAAGAAGAGTTATCGAAAAAAATGCAATTTACTTTTACGGCACCTAGCGGAAAATATATGCGTAATTTGAAAAAGAGGCTATATCCAAAATACTCTTCAACATAAATGGAATCGAAAGATAAAATATTTTTTTCAATCGGATGTTTAGAAGCAAATATGTGGAATAAAACGTATTTTTGAATTCTACATCATCTGCATTTACGCCAACTAGCAGCGAAATCGTACATCGTAAAAAAACGAAATAAAGGATCATTCGCATATTTCAAGCTTTCGAATGCAAAAAGAATTTTTTAATTCGGACTAATAGTTGCAGAGATACCATGGGTACGGACGGACGGACGGACGGACAAACAGATAACATAAGCACAATCTTTTTTACAAAAGACGTGCTAAAAAGCGTGCATGACGTGTTTCAACTACGAGAAATGGTTCACAGGTGTAGCAATAGTTTTCTAAAAGAAAACATAAAATTCTCCTAGTACGAGATCATTGTACAGCTTACATTCCGGTTCATGAGTCAAATCAAAGTACAGTGTTTTAAAAGAATATATCGGTGAATGTTTTTAAAATCGGTTATTCTTTACTTCGAACATGGAAAAATCCACGAAATTGCTATGCTCGGCGCCCACGCATCTTTTAGTTCGTGCGTGGAATGAGGTCCCCCCGGCGACGATTGCCAACTGTTTTCGTCGTGCAGGATCTTTAAAGATGAAGCGGCTGAAGATGAAGACATCTCGGAGAATGATTTCTGTTGTAATGAGGTCTAGCTGCAGGAAACCCGCTCCATAGTTCAGGGGACTGAGTTTTGAGGACTGAATTCTTGTTGTTGTGTACTAAAGTACGGCGGACTCATTCCTTGGCTGAGATTTGAAAAATTAAAAGCAAGAATCGAAAAGCAAATTCGTAAACTCATACCCCCCAGCGGAAAGTCAATGATTTACTTCAAAATTTTGAATTTATAGGAAACACATTTCGCATCGGAAACACTATCCAATAAAGAAGGACTTTTTTCAAATCGGACTCTTAGAACTAGAGATATCGAGAAAAACAAGATATACATCTACGCCCCCTGGCGTAGAAACCATGCATTATTTCAAGAAGAACATGTTCCCAAAAGATTTGTCGACATGAGTAGTATCGGTCAACTAACGACTTTTTTTTCAATCGAGTTTCAGAAGCTCATATTTTGCTGCAAATACATCAGAAGCGGAAATTAAGTCTTACGCCACCTGGTGGCCAAACCATTTTTTACAAAAATTAGTAATTACGTGCAAAATATTTCCCATGAGGAGCTGTATCCGGTGCAGAAAGAATTTTTCAAATCGGAGATTTCGAAGCAGAGATGTAGTGGAAAAAGCAATTTACCATTACGCACCAGAGCAGAAGGTGTGAATTGCTTGAAAATTTTCATATTATATAAAAAGAATGTCACACTGGAAACACTATCCAACAAGGAAGGCATTTCTCAAATCGGACTCCTAGAAGTAGAGATATTGATAAAAATAAAATATACATCCACGCCCCCTGGCGGAGAAACTGTGGAATATTTTAAGAAGAAAATATTTCCAAAAGGTTTACTGATGTGAGCGGCATCAGCTACGAAATAATTTCTTCAGTCGTTATCTTAGAAGCTCAGATTTTATGGCAAATACATCAGAAGCGAAAATTAACCCTTATGCCCCCTGGTGGCCAAATTATTCTTTATCAGAAATTTGAAATTATATGCCAAAGATTTTCCACCAGGAGCTGTATCCGCTGATGATTTTTTTTTTCAATTCGGAGTTTTAGAAGAAGAATTATCTGGGGAAATGTAATTTACTTTTACGCCCCTAGCCTGAAAAATATGCGTAATTTGAACAAGTAACTATGTCTAAAATATTCTTCGTCCTAAGTGGAATCAAAAGATATTTTTTTTAATCGGATATTTAGAAGCAAATATGTGGAATAAAACGTATTTTTTAATTCGACATCATCTGCCTTTACGCCCTCTAGCGGCGCAGTTGTACATCGTAAAAAAAACGAAATAAAGGATCATCGTTCGCATATTTCAAGCTTCCTAATGCAAAAATATTTTTTTCAAATCGGACTAATAATTGCAGAGATATCGTGGGTACAGACGGACCGACGGACAAACCGGTAAGAAAAGCACGATCTTTTTTTTTTACAAAATACGTGCTAAAAAGATGAAACCGAAATTTCCGGTGTAATGAGCACATCTTTTGAATCCTTTTTGATGCCAATTAAATTTGTCAAAGCTATCGAAATTCAACGGAACCGTTATGGAAGGCAATAGTATCTGAGGGAAAAAAGTTTTTTAATCGAGCTTTCAATCCCGCAGATATTGCTGTAAACGGAATGGTGATCTTACGTCATTTAATTACAGACTTGTGTGTTAACAACAAGTGGAATTTATTTGAGAAAATTTTCGCAGAGGAAACGTTCTTTAACAAAGAAATAATTTTTCAAATCGGACTCTTCGAAACAGAGAAATGGACAAATGCAAGTTATGCGTCTGCGCCCCAGCCCAGGCGGGAAAGTCAAACTTTATTTTGGGAAGAATGTATTCTCAAAATTTTTTTACGATTTGAGCGGTATCGGTCGAGGAAAGCATTTTTTTCAGTCGAGTTTTCAGGAGCTGAGATTTTGCTGCAAATACATCAGAACCAGAAATTAACCCTTACACCATCTGGTGGCTAAACCATTCCTTACAAAATATTAAGAATTATATGAAAAACAAAATCAATCATCAGATGTATGCGATACGGAAGAAATTTTTAAAAAAGGAGTTTTAGAAGCAGAAAAAACGCAGATAACGCAATTTACCATTGATCCCCTAGCGGAAAATCCATGATTTACTTGAACGTTTTGAATTTATTTGAAATATATTTCGCATGGGAAGCACTATCCAACAAATAAAGAAGATTCCAAATCGGACTTACAGAAGCAGATATATCGACAAAAATAAGATATACATCTACGAGCCCCTGGCGTAGAAACCATGCATTTTTTAAGGAAGGTTGGTTGGTTGTTGGATTTTATTGGCGCAAGGGCCAGGTTTGGCCAAAGAGCGCCAGACAAAGAACTATCAGCCACAGATTTTTAAAAACGTGGAATATGATTAAGAGCAGACAGGCTTGGTAAAAGTTGAAAAAGAGTATGATGGAAGCTGTGAAGACAAGGTAATCAATTAGGTCTATATAAAAATTTATTAATTTACTATTATAATTATAATTTTTTTTTTTTTTTTTATTTTTTTTTTTTAACACAACTATACAAAGGATGAGTCACTCTCCTCCCCCCACACTCCTCTGCAATGCTGGCAGAGGGCGGGGACGAACTGTCACTCTCTTCCCCCCATGTTCCTCTGCAATGTTGTTTGAGGCTGGGGACGAACTGTCACTCTCCTCCCCCTATGTTCCTCCACAATCTTGGTTGAGGGTGGGGACCTCGCTGAGTCCAAGACAGGTGCAATGTTCTTCAGGCGGACCGCGACAGTTGGATGGACACTGCACACCTTTGCGGATTGAGGGCCGGGTCGTCCGCACGTGCAGGCTTTCTGCGTTAAACTGGAAGAGAGGGTCGGCTGCAAAAGAGAAGGCCCAGAATCAGGTAGTCGAAAAATCGCGAGCTCGGGGAAAAACACCTGTGTCGCTTGGTCAGCTGTAGATCGCTTGGCAAGCGCTGCGAGAGCTACAGGGCGCGGAACAAAGGGCTGCACGGGTTGTGGCTGAGACTGAACAACTGCGGCAAAAGTACGCTGGCGGGTGGTGGGAATACCCAACTTGGCCTTGGCAGCAGGGTACGAGAGGCCTTCCAGGGTCTTGAGGCGCTGGATCGCCATCTCGTCCTTCCATTTCATACAGTTGCGGGAGTAAGCTGCATGGGCCTCACCGCAGTTAACACAGCAGGCCGCAGAAGTGCAACCTTCCCCGTCATGTTCACTGGAGCCACAATTTGCGCAACGAGCGGAACTCTTACAGAAACGTTGTGAATGCCCGTACCTCTGGCACCTGAAACAGCGCAGAGGACTGGGAATGTACGGGCGAACTCCACAGACCAAGTAGCCAGCCTTGATTTCGGTCGGAACTTTCGGGGAGTTAAAAGTCAAGATGACATTTTTTGACTTAATCATGGAACCATCACGCCGGAACATCATACGACGTGCAGCAATAACACCTTGATCAGCAAGTTCAGTCACGAATTCGTCTTCACTGCATGGCAAGAGATCAAACTCCGAAATAACACCCCGAGAGGTGTTAAGAAACGGGTGAGGTGTCACTTTTACAGGAATGCCTTGAAGACTAGTGAGGTTCAGAAAAGTGTTACTCTGAGAAACACTGCAAGTTTGGACAAGCAGGTCCCCAGAGCGAAGCTTTCTCACAGACTTCAAGGGGCCAACCGCAGCGTCCAAAGCTTTAGAAATGAAAAAGGGAGATCTGGTGGACAGTCTCTCATGCGGATCGATGGATTCTACAAGCAAGTGAGTAGCATGCGTAGTCACAGCAATCGAGGGGGAGACGACGCTTCGGAGCGACTGGTACAGCTGCCGAAGAAGAGGTTCCACATTCTTGGTCCAGGTCAAGGTCTAAAGACCGTTTACGGGTATGAGACTTGGTAGGTTGAGAAGACGAAGGACAGTCGTTGTCAACTATCATTTTGTCAGGTGACTTAAATTTGGAGTTTTTGTTCTTTTTACCCATGGAAAAAAGGAGGAAGATTCGTCTGCAGACTACTCCACCCACCACCGAGCCCTACAAGGGAGAACTGGAGGTCCGCAAGCCAAGAAAACGACGCTGGACACAGTTCTGGAGCTTATACGTTGCAGATATAGTCCGTTGGCTGTGATCACACGCACTCGGCGGACACTTCGGCCTCCGGGTACCGTCATGCCAACGCCTTTGGCATGATCCCACAGCCCCCGGGCTCACCCTGCCGTGCCATACGACAAAAAAGCCGCTAAAGCCCTGCACACAACTTGGTACATGACTTCTGACTAGAGGTGGGTTAGTCTCTAGCCTCCCGTTTACAGCGAAGCCGGGGTCGAAGAGGAGTGTTGGTACACAGGAGGCACTTATCCGGTCTCCTGCGACCTCAGCCGCCAGACATCCCATTTCCGCCTCACGGGTCTCCGCATCGCGGCAAACATGCAGGTAGGTCTAGCACCCAAACCAGCTAAAAGGAAAAAAAGAAATCTAAAGAAGACAAATCCTGGCAGGGAACCTAAACGGAATCTCAGCAACCTACGAACTGAGCGGTTAATATAAATCAGTTAGTGGTGGAGGGTAACAAAACCACAAGACCGGGGTGTTAGTACATAACGTGGTAGCGATTAGGTAGAGAATACAACACGGGCAACTAGCCAGTGGAGAAAATAAATACAAACAAAAAAAAGCGAGACACAAGACCAGCTCGGGATCGTGGGGCCGCGACACCCCAACAGCTGGATGAACAGCCGTCCCTGCAAACACCAACAGCACCAAAATAAGAAAAAAACAAGCTGTGGCATGACATCAGATGTCGACCAGTCACAAGGTCAGCTCGGGCCGTGGGGGCGCCGCTCCCCAAATAACTGGCAAACCAGTTATCCCCGTGCGGGGTTTTTTTAAGGAAGAAAATATTCCTAAAAGATTTGTTGGCATGAGTAGCATCGGTCCACACAAAAAAACAATTTTTTCACTTTTCAATTTGAAAATAATTTTTCCATCCAGATTTTAGAAACGCAGATTTTGCTGCGAATACATCAGAAACAGAAATTAAGTCTTACGCACCCTGGTGGCCAAAACATTTTTTAACAAAATTAGAAATTTTACGTAAAGGAGTACCCATCAGGATCGATATCCGGTGCAGAAAGAATTTTTCAAATCAGTTTTAGAAGCAGTGATATTGTGGGAAACGCAATTTACATTTACGCCCACTAGAGGAAAGTCTATGAATGACTTGAAAATTTTGAAATTATTTGAAAAATATGTCACACCGTAAACTACATAATAAAGAAAGAATGTTTCGATTCAGTCCATTAAAATCAGAGGTATTGACAAAAATAAGATAAACATATGCACCCCATGGCCGAGAAACCGCGCAATATTTTAAGAAGAAAATATTCCAAACGGGTTTAAGAACCTGAGTGGCATCTGTCCGCGAAAAAATGTTTCAGTCGAGATTTTAGAAGCACGGATTTTATGGCAAATACATCAGAAGCAAAAATTAGCACTTACACCACCTGGTGGCCAAAGTATTATTTACCAAAAATTAGAAATTATATGCAAAAGATTTTCCATCAGGATCTGCATCGGCAGAAAAAAAATCTTCAAATCGGAGTTTTAGAAAAAGTGATATCGGGGAATAGGTAATTTAAATCTTGAAAAGAACCAAAAAACGTGCGTTTCGTTTCTTCAGTGTTTGTCTTTCTGCCGTCTAATACGTGAATACTTCCCTTACACTGGACACAAAATATTTACGTATCAGTGCAATTGTGGTGCACTATAAATTGATCTTTGCTTTTATTTGTTTTATGGAAGTGTGTTCGAAGACGTTGTTCGACTGCGGTTGACGCACAAGTACAAACCGAAAAGCCAAACATTATCATTAGCACGTCTTACGCAAATGGAAGCAATTGCAGGTAAATTGCGACGCGTGAAACATTCATGATACTGTATAAATAGCACATGATACTTATCGCCCTTAATAAGTGTTATTATTGTCAATTAGATGGAAACGGGGGTCGAATTAAGCTAGTCGGGCAGAGACCAAATATTAATGGCGTGACGACTGGGTTAGAGTACTTCCGAGGCGGTAATATAAGAAAATATTAATTTCTGTGCCAGCTATCGGCTATACTTCACTCAACAGTTTTGCACCGAGCTGGAATCATTGGTTTAAGAATACCACAGTAGCTATTTTATGTTACAGAATTTGAAAATCATGTGATAACAAAGTCGTTCAAATGTATGTCTAAGAATTTGGGCATTGAAATGTCAATCGACATTTAGCTTCTCTAATGTGAACTTTTTAATAAAAAATAGGAGGAATTGTTTGCTTTTAAGGAAATGATATGCTGGTATCTGAAAATCTAATATCAGGTCATAATATTTAAATGCATAATTTATTGTTTTCGTAAGAGGAAGTATATGATACCATATCCTTCTCATTTAATTTTGCGTATTGCGATTTAAAGCGTGAGATGCTGCCGCCAAGCTTCCTGCGTGCTAAATAAAAATTACTGCGAATCATACCGAAAAGGTTTCACCAATCAATGTATGGAGCTTCTGTTTTCTTTCTGCATAGTGTTTGGGATAATTTAAATCAAGTGGAATTCACAGATTACTGTCTTTCTTTTTAAAGTGTCTTTGCCTTCTTGATAAATTTTCCAGCTGCAAATTCTCTGTATAATACTTTGGTAAGTAATATGTATAAGAAATCTCCGTATTATTGGGTCAAAATAGGTAGCACTGAAATGAAGAAGAAATAAGTAACCGACCTCTTTTTTCGATTATTTTTTCCTTTACAGGCGAATGGTGTTCCTGGAATTTAGATTAGCTACGCATTGAAAAAAAGAGAAAATGAAATCCGTGTTTCTCGGTTTGAATGAATTTAAGCGAAAAAGGAAATCGTCTTTGGTAAAGTTCCTTTTTTTTCTGAAACGCAAATTTCTATTTGCTTTTCCAATATACTTTTATCGCCATTTCTCAAGTCTTTCGAAATGCTATGATTTCTGTTCTATGTTCTAAAGAAATCCCCTAGGGGGATGTGTTTTCACTTCAATGATGTCTCACGTAATTTTAATATTACCGTGTACATCACGTAAGTATAAATATTTTTTACTGGACAACGGTTGTACAAATAAAAATTCTAAAGCCCAGAATTCATTAAATGACATTCACTTTAAAAATCACTGCAAGTTACACGTATTACCATGGTTCGTGTGTTTTGGAATAAATTTCCGTCATGTTTTGCGACTTTCAATGTTAATTACCTGATTTACTCCGCGAGTCCAATTACAGCTGTGTGTACCATCCGGACACATAGATATAATACTCGTATGACAAACTGTAAGTTACTGAACGCTTGGACCAGCATGTTCACCAGTATTTAAATTTAGCGTTTTTGGACGATTCTGTGAAACTTTATAAGCGCTCCTGTAGATTTGGTTTTAAAGATAAAGTTTTGAAAAATATTTTAAATATAGTCATGGAGAGACGTGCTGCCAAAATAGCGCGAACGACAAGGCACTTAAACTACACAAGATACCTCTCTTTGTCTAAGGCTTATGACCGCTGTGTCACACGTGAAATCAGGTTAACAGAAAACGCTTAGCATATCTCAAATTTATTAGAGGAAGAAAGAGAATTCCGGGTATCACAATTAAAATCAGAAACATACAAGAAAATTATGATGTAGTTTGCTTTAAGTATATTCGCTGAAAAAGGTTTATTAAGTATTTAAGTTTCCGAGCTGGTTCATAAACTAGTAAATTTATGCTACTTCCCAAAATTGGTGGTAATCCACCAGCACAAAATGAAACTGAAAATCACAACTGCTTGTTTCACAAAAACTTGCTTCGTTGAGTTATACGTAGCATTCAAACTTTATAAGGGTTATACACAATGATGAACCATTCCATTATACCAACCCTCAGCGTAGAGAAACGAGGGCACCTGGAGGCCGAACGGTGGCGCAGGTGAAGTTCACACAACATTAAATATAGAACACGAGGACCGGCTTTCGGTTAGCAGAGTGTTCAGACTGAGAATGAGAAAAGCTGCCGATTTATCGGAATTTGGTAAAAAACTAATTGTGATGGCACGGCGCCTCGGGAATGGAGAGGCTTCTGGGTTGTTTACATGCTGCTGTATTGATTACGTATCAAAAGTGGTGCACAGTTGACGAACCGTCGTCCAGCCATGTGCCGTCCTCAGCTCATTGATGCCAGAGGGGAGCGAAGACTGTCGCGTATTGTTCAGAGCGACCGTAGGACCACGTTGCGACAAAGCACTTGTAGATAAAACAGTGGTGATCAGTCCAATGTGCCACTGACACAGTTCATCTCAGCCTTCTGCGCATGGGCCTGCGTAACCGAAGACCCAGGCGGGTCCCCGTGCTCACTGCCCGTCATCTCCAGCAACGCATGAAATAGGACCAAGACCATCGTGATTGGACCGTGGATGATTGGAACAAAGTGGCATAGTCTGACTAATCAAGATTCTTGGTTTGTCTCATATATTTTGTAATGTTCGTTTGTGCTGTAACGAATTGTTTTGTCAGCCATATCTTTATATCCTGGGGCGGTAAAAGAACCATGCTACTAGGAAACAAGTTTTCCCAGATTAAGCGTTTTTCCCCAGGCCTGAGAATGTCTCCAAGTGGCCAGACTGTTTGATTCCAATGAGATTGTCTGTCACGGCTATCTAAAAAACAAAGGGAGCAGTGGTATTGGTGGAACCTGTTTGCTGACCTAACGGTATTTTCAATAGTTCGAAATCCCCGCATATTTACAAATTTTGGTCATCGTACAGGATTTTCTCAATAATCAAGGCAACATTTTCCTACGTTTCATTCAGGACAACAGAATGTTCGAACGGCACTAAGGAATAATCATTGCCATGGTGTAGCAAAAATGCTTTTAAGCTCTTTTTTAATGAATCAACGAACAACCGCCAATTGGATGAATCGTACGATACTCCAAATTGTTTCATCAAACCACAAATGTCAGTGCAATAAACTAGATTTCCTTCTTGTAAGAAAAATAAAACATAATGTCTTCCGCGGTATCTGTACCACGAGAAAAATGTACCAGGTTATAACAAATGTTTTTCTCTTCAATCTTTACCCTAATAACTCAGATACCTCTTGGAAAAGACTTTGGTACCTTACTAAGCCATTCAGTTCGTTTTGGAGAAAACGTTAATGTTCTTTTTTAATTTCAAATTCTGGACTTGACTCCACAAGAAAAGGACTTTCAATTTCTTCATCTAATTTCAGAACAATATCATCAGAGCAATCTGGAGTCTTCAGGACACTTACAATATTATGTGTGTTTGGCCAAACAGCAGACTCAAGATTTAGGTAAATAATACCATTGGTGAGGAAAATCTCTGTGGCCCAATTTTTCCCTAGAACAAAATTTTCCATAAAACTGTAGCGGATTTTTATACAAGTTTAACCTATTGTTAGAGTATATGTCGATGATTAAAAATAACCTTAAAGCCTATTACTTAAAAATTAAAAAAAAAATATTCTAATGAATAAATGCAGAAGATATTTTACATTGATAGTGGCGTCACTTGTAACCAAAAATTGGCACATTTCCCGTCTCTTTGTGAAAGTTGACAATCACCTATTTTGTCTTACTATTCACATCGGTAATCTTTGTTACAGAATTAATAATAAAACACATATTCACTCTTGTATATTCACCAGCAATACATTTATAAATAGTTACATGTGCCACTTCAGAATATACAGCGCCACACTTTATAATACACTGCACAGAAACAACGGAGCGAAAAACACCCGTGGCACGTAAACAGCAACCGAAAAACCACGTGTACCCAGGGTCATATGGCTGCCAATACAGCTCACTTCACATGCGCTTGGAGTTGAAGTTTGGCGTTTCATGTCTAAGCTTATAAAGAGAAATACAGTAGAGTTTCCAAAATCCGAACTAACTGGGACCACTGGTAGTTCTGACTGGAGAACGATTGGATTTTACTTTCCGTTTCCTCATTCCATGCATTCAGCTTTTAGATCAAAAGGCACGGCTCTTATTGTTTACAAGAAAGGTCTCCGGGTCAACTTATTAACGACGAAGTGAAGTGCCCCATTCCGCATTTTCAGCACGCCTGTCTGAAAGATTTATCTCCTTCTCCCCTCCTCCCCTTCTACAAATGATGACACTGGTTCGAACAGTCTGATCGGGATTTTAATCTGTTTTTCGAATTATTTTCTTCTTCTCGGACGATGCAGGCAAAGAAGCTTCATGGCTGCCCCACCCCAGTCGTTCCAAACAAAAGTGAGTAAGCCCTGAGAATAGAAACATGAAACTTAGATTCAAAATGTCTGAAACATTTTTGGGTTCTAGGTGAAAACGGTGGTTGGGGTGCAGATAGGCTGCAAAATGAACAGCTAAACAAGTTCTATAATTAACTATGATTAATTTCATTCTAGCATTTCAGGCTTCATACTCTGCCAGATTATTTTGCTTAATGAAATTTAAATTAGACTTAAATAATTTAAAAAATGAATCGATCACCCGCTTTAAAATGTCCAGAACCCCCGATAAATTTTCAAATCAGCGCCTATGACACATTCGCACCCATTAGTTTCAAAAACGTTTATTAGCGTGACTAGTGGTTCCGCCTTGGCATTAGTAAAGTCGTTACGGTTCGGTGAATAGTCTGCCAGCAGCAGTTGGTAGTACATCCCTGCGCTCATAACCCGTTGTATTCATAACGACACAATATATATCAAGATGACTACCTGATTACTGTTCAGTAAATTACTCTTATCTTGAATGTTATATGGCTGTTAATGATTCACATTTTTGTTTTATTATTGCTATTAAGAAAAAGACCTTGATTGCTATTATATATTACTATTACTATTATTTAGTGGCGTCACGGTCACGTGCCCATTTAGGTTGGAGATGTGCTGTTGTGGGAAAAAGAACGCACACATTTTATTATGTATCCCGAGCTGCAAAATTCGCGCTTTTATTTTGAACATGCGAAAAGCATTTCTACTATTTAGCTGCCGTCTAATAACTTAAGGTAATAAAGGTCTTTACGTTCACCCCATTATAAAAAGAATTTGAATTTCCGGTGCAAATACTAGAGTGATGAACGAATTTTCGGTATCTCTTTCTTTGTATATAAGTTTTAAATACAGCACGAGGCTTACTTTCTTTAACCCGCTTTACACAATCTGCAAAATCTCTGGCAAAAATGGGGCACTTAGTACATCGTCAACCTAAATGGATGTCAAAATTCAATTGTATCTGTACCATTAATACACCGATTCACACCGCGACGAAAAGATAAAAAACTCATAGCAGAACGATAACGTTTATTTATAATTCCAAGCTATTCTAAACACAAAAAACTATGTCCAGAGGTGCTTTTTTTCAGCACGCACACCCTGGAAATTTAAACCTCTGCGTTGGATCCACGAGGGAATAAATCATGTACTGTATCGCCATCTTTAAAGCTTTTAATTACAGTTGCTTTAACGACTTTGTGAAATAGCATTCCGCAGCTGCAAAAGTTATTAACTACATTTTATTTACTGCACAAAACAACGGACCTTTCTTCTCTTCACGAAAATATTGTGCAATGGTATTAAGTTTAGCGGAAAAACTTCACCGAGTCTTACTGGAAATACATATAAAATAAAAAAAAAACAATATAACAGCAACTGGCTGCTCCGACAGATGCAAGTGGTGCTGATTTTGGGTACCACACCTTGAGAGATCCGCTGGTACGTTTGAGACTACAGAGAAATAAAAACGTGACCTGCAGCGCCTTCTGGGGAGCGCTGGTACTACAGCTGCTTTAAGATCGTCTGATGTGCGCACACAAAGCAGCACACCCGGGGATTCTAACGCGAATGAGATATGCTTACTGAACGAAACTTCTTTTATTAGTAAAAATATTATGTGGGAAAATTAATTTTAACCACCACTAAAAGCCTTAGGACGAACTCTGGCGAGTTTTATTAGAAACAAATCCGAAAAAATAATACCGGTAATAATGGTTGAATTGCAATTTTGTGTGGGTGTGCGCCGCACACCTACAACACCCCGAATATTTGCTCCTGACATTATTATTTATTTATCCGCGGGAAAAAATTCCTAGAACTGCCTTAATTATCCCCGAAGATCGTTTGCGCGTTCGGACATATTCTGCACCCCTCAGCAATATCTTTCTTATTTTTTACAGTTATACCCCTACACATCGAATTAACAAAAACTGCACTCTTATCCGTGATTTCTTTCTTAACGTCACATCTTTGGCACCGCAAAACAAAACTATTATTTCTTACCTTTAAGCCACAAGCTAAGATCTTCAACACAGCATTTGCACACTTGATACGAAGTCCACCCCTTTTCTTGATCTCCCAGCTGCAAATGAAAGTAAGCAAAATGCACTTTTTTAATGAATTCGGAAATATTTCTTTAAAATGTCATGATATCATGTTCACCACAAATGAAACAATACATGTCCGGATAGGTTTCGTGAGCTTTAAGGGACATTTTCAAATTGCACACGAGAAGAGGCAGTGTCAAGGTGAAAAGCAGATAACAGAATGAAAGACTGAAGGGGAAAGCACCGAGATGCTATACAAAAAAGCATGTGAGGCAGCGTAAACCAGTTTCTCCATGTCGCAGTAGGCGATAAGGGCAAACGAAGCGGTTTCCACGGAAGACGCCTTTAAATGCATTTCACAAGAAACGATTTTGATTTCTAATTTCTTAACGAAAATTTAGGTATATTTTATCGAGAAAACAACCTCATAAAAACCTTTCATACTGTTCAACGTAGCTTTTCTTTGAAAGTTGGTGTATAACCCTTTTTCAATTTATATTAATTTTAGGGAGAAACAACCTCATACAAACCTTTCATACTGATTAAAAACTGGACTTTTGTGAAGAAACCTCATGTGACAGACATTTTTCAATATTGTTTTTCTGAATTCAGCGTGCAGAAAGCTATAAATTTCTACATAAAATATTAGGTCAGATTTTTTGTAGCAGAAATGTGTAATTTTTAGTTCAAGAAGCAGCGTCGTTGGACAAAAGATGCACCGCTAACCGGTAGTTTAGTAGGTCAGACGGACATGTCGCAACCACACGATGCACATTGTGAAGACAGTTGAAAAATAAGTTCTGAACAGTTTTGGAAGAGATTGGGAAACCGCTTTTGATATTTATGTCGGCGGGGGGTTTGTTTTGCCCCTGTTATGATTATACGACATCTGCTTAACCGGAAATATTTTGAAGCGTCTCTTTTGGGATTTGCAATACCTTGTTAAATACCTCATTTTTTCCTGTTTTTTTTATTTTATTTGAAAATGATTAAAACGTCAGAAACACTAGCATGCAGAAGCTGTACACACAATCCGTAGACAAATTGTCCAATGTTTTTTAGACACCATACATTGAAGAAGTTCGCCAAATGCGATTTATATCTGAATGACAAGGCGATCTATGAAGACAAGAGGGCCTCACTGTTTTACACTCTCAGTGAATAAACAAGGTTTCACGGTAATAACATACGCATCTGCTTTCGTTAGAAAAAACGTTTGTGATTATTCCATGCGAAGTACGTATTAAAATTTCTCCATATTGGATGGATGCTATGATTGTAATTAAATATTATATTAATTTTACGGTGTTCAGGTAAAATTTTAAATGGTACACAATATATCGGTACATCTGCACCCTTTATGAAATCTCTTTCGGTATACCTGGAACCACATCTTAGGCCTTCAGAGTCAAAAAAAATGTTCCGAACTTACAATGATTAAAAAAGTGAGTTAAAGGTTTCCGTAAAGTTTACCAAATAAGTTCGATACATAATTTGAGAACGCGTGAAAAACTGCATGCCTGTTGATTCTGTGTGTCATTAAACATAGCTTGTTCAACAGGAGATCGATATTGTAAATTCAGTGAAACGAGGAAAACTGTAACATTGCGGAAAGCATGGGAAAAAGTCAAATTATCCCAATTTGTTTAGTTCGTTACCACCAAATCTCATGAATATTCGGCGGGTCGTATTTTAAAAACAAATATTTGGGGACGTTCGAGAGAGAGTAATAATTGACTGCTTAAATAACTTGTAACTGACAATAATTGACTGCTTTTTTGTTGTGTAAAAAGTAATGATTGCTTGCTTGATTAACTTGTAACAACTTACAAAGGACGTTAATGTTCTTCTGCAGTATATAACATTCTGCGGTATTTTTAAAATATATATATACATATTTTTAGAATAGTTTTCCAACATGTGTTAGTTCATATCACGGCTGAGAATGCCACTTCGTAAGAGTGAAGCATGAACATTTATTAAAGATTTGCTTAACTGGATATCTAAGATATTTCACTCAAACTCATTTAGAACAACACATGGGGACAAACAGAAGAAGCATTTTTGTGCTATCTTAAACTGCAAATGGGATATAGGTGCCAATGCTCTGGAAAATCATGTGCACCCGAGCTCTTTAGAATACCAGGTTTTCAGCTGCGTTCAAAGGCATTCCTTGTATGTTCGGACCATTTCCGTTAGCTGATTTATAACATTAAAGCACTACCATTAATATCAGTTTACTAGTTGGCCATTTATGTTTAGAGTATTAACAGCTGCGTGCCCAAATTAAGTATTAAAAACATTATTTTATGAGGATTTGGGAAACACTGTCTACTAAATCAATAACGAATAAAAGACATGCAATCATACTAAGAGGCCAAAATAACATGTTTTTTTGCCTAAAAGTATTTTTAAATTTAAAAGGATTTTGAATTATTGTCTGTGTAAATGATTTAAATCTGTTTCATTAAATCGCTGAAATGCGATAATCAAGACCGAATGGTAAAATAAATGAATTTTAGTAGAGTCCTGGAAAATAGTTGGTGAATAAAATGGAATACTATTTTTAGCTGATCCTTCCTTGATTCAACATTTCGGTATTTCACTGCCGTTGCTCTACGTCTATGTCCTTATACGATGGTTGTTTGTTCTTCTCTATTAATGGCGTCTGCCATCATTTTGTTTCCTGCTCGTCATTAGAGCTTTCGTACGTGTCCGCGAGAATGTAACACAATAGAAAACAGCAATTATTTAATTTGCTTTCGCAAATGTGTTTGTCTTACCGCTCAAATTTTCCCTTCCATGTAGTCAGAGGCCCTAAAATATTCACAAGCGTCTGCATATGGTCATTATATTTGCTCACGGTGGTCGCAATGACTTAATAAAAAAACTGGGTTTTACCACGGTGCTTCAAAAATTACAATATCCGAAGTGCTGTACTTGAAATTATTAGATTTGAAGAATTGAAGTATGAAAAACAATTATTTTTAGTTAGCTGAAATTTTAGTATTTCACACAAGACTGTTACTGCAAAGGAAGTCAGATTTTCACATATTGCCCGTGTCGGTTTAAGGTCATGTTTTACGCAAACATTGAACTTTCAACTGAAAATATACACTCGCTATTGGCGTACATCTTACTTGAAATTGGACCTTTGTATTTCATTTGCATTGTCTGCTTTTGGTCTTTTAGCTGGAGTACGTCATAACCGTCTATCCATTACACAACACAACTGCAGGACCTTACCCTGAGTAACAACAGGAAAATGACAGAATAAAAGAGATAGGCCGCTGCAAAATCAACGAATGAGTTCGACAAGAAACTGTTTACATGAAGTCACGCCTTACTTTAGGTTGAGTTAACAGTAATAATTTTTCAGGTTCGAAATATTTTGCGCCCCTATGAGAAACTGTCGGACGGTCCCTGATGGTCGCGCCCCCACAGGTTGAGAACCACTGCATTGGGAAATAGCCCGAGCCAACCAGTAACCTACCGGATGGGCGATTCATGTGAAGCAAGGAGCAACTATCTGGGAAAGATGTTTAATAATGTCGTTGTGCATTAGGGCCGTGTTTCTCAACCGTTTTCCGAACTCGTCCCGCTTCGGATCTTGTGTTCTTCCTGTGTACCCCCTGCCATAACCGGGGAAAGATAGCTATTTTTAAGTTTTGTTGGTAAACAGAACATGTTTTATTTAATGTTTTTTAATTTATAAAAAATACAATTACATGAAAAATTATATTTTAAGTATTTCTCGGTCAATGTAACCCTTGTGCTTGATGACCAGAACGAGCTTTTTTGTATAAGGTCCTATTGCTGTGAGCGATAAACGAAGGGTATTTCTGTCCGTTTTGTGAAGGCGATTCCGCTTTTTGATGAGAAAATATCTCACCTGACTGAAACCTCGTTCTACCAAATAAGAATTAGGGAATTCCATTATAAACAGTTTTGCTTTATCCCAAATCTATGGAAACACTTTAGATATTGCACTCTTTATTGGAAAATGGTATGTTTCTTGACTGAAAGTTACTTTTGGTTCTATATCGCTCTGTATCTCTATTAGCGCTTTTTGCAAAGAAACATCGACGTCAGCAGCATTCACAGCAAATGGATCAACTAACAAGGTCGGAATTTCCATGTCAAGCAGATCACAGAAACGAGCTTCCATAACATTATAAAGCTGTTCAAATGATCATCATCTTTCAATTCATCTTTAACTCCTGCCAAAGAGAAAAACCGGCGAATTCTCAGCATTCAATGTTTGTGGCTTACAGCTTAACTTTTCCAATAGACACAGTAATAATCTTCTTGTTTGAAAAAAGATCACAATTCCTGCCCTGTAGTTGTTTGTTTAAGAAATTTATCTTTTCGAGGACATCACACTGGAAAAATATATGACATTTACCAGAGATCATCTTTTCTTCCATTTATTTGCCTCTAAAAAATATCCAAAGTGGGTCCCACAAAGCAACAAAAGGACAAAGGCATTTACCCTTGGACAGCCAACGGACTTCCTAATGCAATAATAATCGTGTGAAGTCTTTGTTAAAGTTCTCACAAAGCTGTCGAAAAAGGCGATTTGAAGTGCATTTAAATTAATGTAATTTACTGCTTTTATTACAACCTGTAGAGACCGATGTAAGCGCTTGCTAGTGTTTCTGAAACTAAGAGTTGTCGGTGAACTAAGCAGTGAATATAGAATTCTTCTGAAACAACACCTGTCACATATGCAAAAGACCCTCTGAATCTACCTGTCATAGATGCAGCACTATCAGTAGTACCGGCCAGAATGTTCTGGAGAGGGATATCTTACTCATTGAAGTACCTCTTTCCTTCCACAAAAATTGTTTCAACTTTAGTATCTGTTTAAAGTTTCCAAGGGAATAGCATTTCTTCTTTCAATTTTTCGTCGTGCAAATGTCAAACATAAGCCATCATTATTGTTGTGTTATCTGGTAAACATGATTCATCAATTTCCAAAGCAAACTTCTTAATTTTTAATTGCGAGACTAGTTGGTTTTCAGCATCCTCGCTCATTTCGTCAAAATGCCTCGACACTGATGAATTGCTTAAACAGATGGATTCAATAATTTCATAAGCATTTTGGTTACTGACGGATGTAATAACAACATACACCGCCGATCTAATCAAGGACCTTATAGTGCGTAGTTTTCCTTCCTTGGCTATCAGTTCGGATATTTCATAAGATTCGACAACATTTGTCATTTAAATTATATGATTTCTGAACAAACATTTTTTTCACTGTGGACCTAGTTTCAAAATTATTTCGAAACGCGAGAGAATATCAAAGTGGTTTATCCTTTTTGTCTTTATGAGACGTTTCTAAATGCTTCTGCAACTTACATGGACGCATGCTTTCATTGGGAAGAGTAGTCGTACATATAAAATACATAACCATTGTGTGGTCTTATGGCGACAGAATAAATCCGTAGGAAAGATACTCGACTGAGTATTGTCATGATATCTTTGCCGAAGAAGCCATGGGGGATCTGGCAACAGCCGAAGAAGCCATGGGGGATCTTGCGTTTGTTTGGAACTACAAAATAATTGAAATCACTTCCCAGAAATAAAACAAAGCTAGAACATCTGAACAAAGACAAATAAAAGGTTAGGCCTGATCCCGACAGTTCTTTAGGACACGAAGGAACTGAACACAACAGCCGCAAAAGCAACGGCAAATACAGCGGCTAAATATACTTGGAGAGTACATGCACAACTTTTGCACGCTGCAACACGCCTCATTTCGCAGTAATGCTGGAACGAAGAAGCAGCACGCTCACGCAACTTGCCAGTAACAAACGAGACGCGAATCGTTTGGTGCCGCAAAGATGGAATGCGGAATTGCGAGGCAGCAGGAAGAGCCGCAGACCGCGGGGGGCTATACATCCACTGAGGAGCTCGGTCACTCCTCAAGCAACTATCGGCCAGAGGCTTCTGCTGCGCGCCTGGTTTAGACGCCGTTGAAGCAATTCCTTGAGTGGAAAAATGTTTAGGCGTACGTTTTACTCTAAGAACATATGTATAATATACTATGCTGCATTTTTCTTCCCTCAGTGGCCCTTTAGGCTCGTTCTGTGGCTCTCCTTTTACTCGAGTTTCTTCTGTGACATTCTTGGAATATCAGGGTGCCGCGTGTTTGATAAACGCTGCATTATAGTATTGTTTGAAAACGTTCACCTTGTCACGTACTGCGTTTTACGACGAAGCTCTTGCCTGTTTCGCAGATATTTCTTTTAATAAAGCCACCTCAAGAAGAGTTCAAAGAAAGAATCTGCCCTTTCGTTGGCATTATGATGTTTTGCGGACAAAAGTTTTGGTTAAAAACAAATTCAAATATATATTTTGGAAAACAAAATGAAAATAGTGCGAACAAGTGAAAACATGAACCAATATACAGCATTCTTGGTGAAGAAATGGAAACAGAACGAACCAAATAAAAATATGGCTCTTCATTGTTCAATCTCTTGGCTGTTCTTAAATCCTGTTCTAAATAACATCTATTCAGAATAGCTATTTGAAGGTCATTCTGCCTAATGCTGCTGAAATACAACAGATTAATTAATATCATGCCTGCCATATCCTTTTTTGAAGAATTTTCCTGCAATCCCCATATAATAAACATATACGTTATGTCCTTTAAACCTTGCGGAAGCGAGGGATTTTAATTTTTTTGTATTTGAAGTTCGAAAGATGCATTTATTCTATAGATCGTAAAATGAAACAAGGTAGAGAATCGATGTTTCCCTCATAAATGTGTATTAAATTCCCCATCATATAAAGTATTAAACCACATTCGTAAATACCCTAAGTAAACAAAATCACTCTGGTGCTATATTTTGGCCTAATAATGATCATGGGAGGCAAAATAATAAATAGGAAATTTTGGAATTGTTTTCAGTATTTTATTTGAAAAAAAAGTTATATATATAAAAGTTTCCTATTTTTGTACGCTACTCTGGCGATAACCCTTAATTCTTAAAATGCTTGAAAAAACATTAAAAAAATTAGTGTATACTCCTGTCTTTGTCGCCTGTGGTCTTCCTGTTCCTTAAGTTCGCTGTTTGAAAAATGTAATGAAAGCAATTTAATTCCGAATTATAAAAAGGATACACATTTTTTAATTTTTGACGGAAAGAACTGACTTTCAACTTTTTCAGTAAATGTATTTGAATCACAGAGCCGATAGAATTTCGATCAAAAAGTGTTGATTTTAATGCAGCAGTTGATATTATCTTTTATTTTGGAAATACTACAAAAGCAATAGAAAAAATTTTGATTTTGGTTGTTCCGCAGGTAAGAATTACCGGAGAAAATTTACTAAAAACCTGGTTGCAGGAAATACAACTTCATAAGATGACAAAAACAAAAAAATGTTGGGAACAAACCTTAACCAAAGAACTTCAAAATCGTCTTATTTGCCAATAATTACTCGGGTTCTAAAAGAAATTGGTCGGCTTCTTTTGTAACAGTATCATCCAAATCTATGGACGCGCCCACATGTGACATGTATCATTTCCGGGAGACGAAAATGTTAGGGTTAAAAGTACTTTTCCATCTGACTAGCTCATAGCACATGCCATGCACGATAAAAAAGCTGTGACTAAAATTTTTATATTAACACTGCTTCTTTTTTCGTGAAATTACTTTTCAATTATACCTTTTTCTTACATTACTGAGCAATGCGAAAAAAACAAAAACCCACAACATCACACCTACGTAACAGAACAAACGTCGCAGACAGTTGTTCAAGCACGTGCGTGTTGCCACACATGAAGTCGTTTGTCTTACTAACTTTATTTTATTTCCCGGTATCTCTGCTTAATTTTACATATCGTGCGATAGCGGTGAACGTAGTTCCGACTTCGGACACCGGATAAAAACAATTGGTGCTGCAAGTACTGAATTACGTCAGACCGTTAAGGGCACACGAAGCCAATTATATACGTGTTATTCCCTACTTAGGCTGTATAACAAAGAGTTTTTAGGAAAACAAGTCTTTTTTCATTTCAAGTACATGTCGTTTAGAAATTTTGCGTTCCCATCTTTTCTGTAGTGGTGTTGCTTTGCATTCACCGCATTTTTTAACAGTTCGTTTTAGTGTTAACATTTTACCTAGGAATTCCAAAACAAAAAAATTGCAGGAGTAAGTTTGTTTGTTTTCTTCGAAAACAGAACTTCACAGTTAGGATTATTTTAAACAGAATTAAATACAGAAATGTGTTCTTATGTTTTACAGTATTAAGTCCAAAATTCAATTTATGTGAAAATTGCTAATAAGTACAATTTCATTTTAATGTGGTTCAATTTAACTTAAAAATTGGAGGTTCAACCGTCTTGAAAAATCCATTAATCTTATGTTTGCAATAAATTTACAATCTGCTGAAAAATTTTCTGAATTTTAGTTACACTAAGTAAATCTAAATGTATTCACAACTTGTCGGTTAAACGGAGTTCAGTGTTTGAAATCTACTAAAAAATAATTATGAACGAGTTTTTTGTGAAACCTTTCTTAATGGTACTAAATACAGAACTGCTGACGATAGGAACTGCCGTCTGGAGGAAAAAAGCAACAAAACAAATTGCCTGAGGTTCATTGCTTTTGCATATAAAGTTTGTGTAATTTAATGCACTTGATACTTTAAAAAAATGTAAATAAATGTCGCAAAACGAACATTACTCACGTAAAAATTTCTCTTTTTCACTTTTCTAGTTCAGGAATAACGTTTTTGCCATAAAAATCATATTCGGTTGTGAATCACTAAGTTTTTCTTCTGTAAATCCAATCTTGCATCAATGAATGGAGCGAGGATTTCCCAGAAGAGCATTAACCAAAGTATTACACTTTTTCGACCTGCTAGGTTTCATATCCCATCTCACCCTGGTGAAACACTTCCCCAAGTAAAAGCCACTCGTGTGTCTGGTCATCCATATGGTGCAACAGGAGAAGAGATTTATCGCACCAGGTGTCATACTTCAAATTATTCAGGTTCATTTTTTTAGTTTTGCATTTGCATTGCACACCTTCTAGATGGTAAACAGAGATTAGTATGGGCACTCGATGCGGCCTACTTCTACGTAGCCCAATTTTTAGCAGGATTCTGTGAGCTATGTTTTTTTGAACTATTACTTCGTCACCAGCGTTGAAATTAGAGGAGAGTTGCACTATAGTTTCCTTTTCGTTCGGTCCTACCATACGGAATAGACTTCAATGACCTGTAGCATCGATAAGCTTTTCTCGGCCCACACCTGTGCTAATGTTCGTTGTTTTGCCTCACGTTACCACTTTTTTACGCTTTCCAACCGTAGGTTGAAGAAGCGTATATGCTCAAGCTCTGACCGTCCGTCTGTCTGTCGGCACAATAACTCGCGTAAAAATTGTTCGATTTCGATGAAATATAAGTATGTGGTTGGGGTCTACCTGGGGACGAACCCTATTGAAAATGGACAAAATCGGGTCAAAGGTTATGAAATACACTGGCGGAAAGTGAAAAAAGAACACCAAGAAGGATTTGGCAGACGATCATGAAATATACATATGTTAATTGGGTCGGATTTACATAGGTGTGATGTTAATTTCGTGACCAACCGGTAAGCGCTTACGCCACAGCACGGCATAATATGCAAATTATCGTGGTTGGTATTTAAGGAGTACGGCGAAGTGAATGTAATCAGTCGTCGGCGTAAGGACACGTGCGAAGACCCTGAAGAAGCTGCAATGCCTGGAAATGGAAAACGTGAACGATTTCAGCAGTTATCGGACTTTGAGCGAGGTCGTTTAGTCGGACTCCGCGATGCCGGGTGGTCCTATCGTCGTATTGTGGAGCGAATTGGACGGCAAGTATCGGTGGTGGTACGACGGTGGCGTTGATGGTCCGAGGAACATTCCCACACGAGAAGACGTATAACCGGGAGTCACAGACGGACTAATGAGCGGACCGATCGACGAATAAGAAGAGCGGCGTTGTCAAGCAGAACATCCACTGTGACGGAAATCCGAGCTGCCGTTGCACCTCAGGTGACTCTGCGAACAATCCGCAACCGTCTACTGGATGCCGGACTACGTGCACGTGTGCCTCTCGCATGTGTACCTCTGACTCTATCCCACCGTCAGGAACGGCTGCAGTGGTGTCGCCAACGTCTGCACTGGAGAACGCAATGGCGATCTGTCGTGTTCAGCGATGAAAGCATAGTTTGCGTGGGAGCCTCCGATGGCCGTGTGCCTGTTCGGAGACGCACAGGATAGCGTCTCCCCCTTCTTGGATCCGCCAGCAACACACAGGACTTACACCTGGTCTCCTGGTGTGCGGAGCGATCAGCTATCACTCCCGTACACAACTAGTGTTAGTACCGTGTAGTTTAAACAGCACCTCCTACATCAACAACATCATTCAGCCCGTTGTTGTGCCATTTGTAAAGTCGGTCCACCGTGGTGTTTTCCAGCAAGATAACGCACGCCCACACACCGCACGTGCAACGCAGCATGCACTTCAGGGTGTGAGACAACTTCCACGGCCAGCACGTTTCCCGGATTTGTCCCCAATTGAGTACGTGTGGGATTTTATGGGACAACGACTTATCCGGTCTCCACGGCCAGACACGACCATCCCTGATTTACGCGTCCAGGTTGAGAATGCTTGGAACTCAATACCCCAAACTTACATCCAACATCTGTACGTCAGGCTCCATGCCAGAAGTGCACAGTGTGACGCAGTTCATGGCGGTTCAACCTTGTACTAACCATGTTACATGGAAATGTTATTTTTCAGTTTACCAGCAAATACAGCTGTATTTTGCCATAATGTTTTGATCACGTTGTCCTCTGTATTCCGTTATTATGCTTAATGAATTTCGTTGGGATCAGACGACTTCTTCTTGGTGTTCTTTTTTCACTTTCCGCCAGTGTAGGAGCGGGATCCATTCCATTGCCCTTATGCGTCATAACTTGCGAAAATATGGTTCGATTTCGATGAAATTGTAGTATGTCGTAGGGGACCACCTGAGAATGAACCCTATTGAAAATGGGTGAAGTGGGGTTAAAGATCAGGACATAGAAGCGGGATGCATTCCTTTACCCTTATGCGTCATAACTTGCGTAAATATGGTTTGATTCATGTTTTGGAATTTTAGACACTTTACACTTGCAATGAACGATTGTCCTTCATTTATATAAATCGGAAAATTGGAGGGTGCTGTAGAGCTTCGCTTTCATCACTGTGTAGTTGCTCGACTAAAAAATGTGTTATTACTGCAGAACAAATTTAGAACAAATTTATTTATTACTGTAGTGTTAAATTATGTTTTGTTTCAGCAAGTAGACCTGACTTTGTGGAAGGTTTCTTTTAAATATAAATAATTTAAAAACACCTCCAAACGTAATTCCCAAAGTCACGTTCTGCTAAAATATGTTCTGTGTTTTCGATTTCCACACACTGCTTACAAAATGGGGCATTAGTTAAATGTAACCATTTTCTGTTTGAGATTATATTACCTGCAATTTTGAAGTTTATGTCTAGAATATGTGTGCTGAGTTTAATTTCGTAAAGTAGTTTCCAATCTGACTTCGCCAACAATATGTTAAATGTAGTCTCAAGTTTCGTTCGATTTCTGGAATTCAGTGCTTTGTAAATATATTTTTTAATTTATAATCACGTGTTATACTCTCAAGAATAGAAATTTCGTTTGCATTTTCTCGTGCTTTTCTAAGTTCAGTGTATTTTTAGCTATGTGCAGCACTTTGTTGTCAGCTTATAATATGAAAATTATGTAACTTTTTATATATATATATATGTGTAAATAAGTTAGGTAGCGTAATATGATTTCCTGTGCGAATAATCTATGAAACTACGTTTCGTTCGGATCTCTGAAGTGAGCCTTTTGTATTCTGCAGAAACAAGAACTGATGCATCTCGGTGAGTGATTGGAAAACGGTGCAACTTCGGGTAGTTGGGAACAACCTGTAAGTCTCTATAGTTTACAAAAAACGATAAATGTGTCTCCTCAATAAAACGTTTTCTTCGAAAACGACAAAAAATCTTAGTGGCGAACTCCATACTTGAAGAATAAAATGAAAGTTAAAATACAACTCATGTAATATAAACTACAACAAAACTGCCCTGTGCTGCAAATATTGGATGTAGGTTGTGTATGCAAAAGAATATTAACACACAAGCAACCAAATTTCATAAACAAAAACCTAGGTCCTTTTTACTTCCTGATGAAAGAAATCACAGTAAAGAGAATTATAAAAATACAAAATAGCATTAAGTAAATTATTATAAAAAATTACCCACTCAGAATCCCTGGACTATTCTTGAGGGAATCACATCCAGTGGCCCTGAGCATACAAATTCAGTTCAAGTTTCATCAGAATGCCAAATATCTCAAAAAATGCAACAACCCACATCAATGCATTCTGTCCTCCCAACATGAAATGTAGAATATACAAAAACAAGTTAGTAAAATCATGCAATGCATTGATCATAATACGCTTTCCAACATACCAGAAATCATTACTCAAGTTATGAGGATAATGGCTTTGGAATAAATCTCGGTCCTGTGCCTTGACCTTTGATCCCATTTCGATTATATTTAACAGAACCGTTCGGTGTACCTCCGAAATAACATGATAACGTTTTGTCGCAATCGAAGCATTGTTATGTAAGTTATAATGCATAAAGGCTATGGAATAAATTCCGCTCCTGTGTCCTAACCTTTGACCCCATTTCGCCCGTTTCAACAGGATTCGTCCTCAAGCAGGCCCCTACAACATACTTACATTTCACCAAAATCGAAGAATTTTTACGTAAGTTATGACGCATTATGGCGATGGAAGTGATTCCGCTCATATGTCCTGACCTTGGACACCATTTCGCCAATTTTCAATAGGGTTTGTTCCCAGGTAGTCCCTTACCAAATACTAAAATTTATTCGAAATCGAAACTTTTTTACGTTAGTTATGACGCAAAAGATCAGTGGAATGGATCCCGCTCCTACATCGTGACCTTTGATCCCATTTGTCCCATTTCGATAGGGTTCGTTCCTAGGTGGTCCCCTTCCACATACTAAAAGTTCATCCAAATCGAACGATATTTACGCGAGTTATCGTGCGGACGGACATACGTACACAACGCGTGACGTAATGAGGCAGATGGGAATCGCGACGATCTGCTCGAAAGAGTGTGACGTCATAAAACTTTAATAGGATCCACACAAAATGCGGGACGTAATGAGACAGATGGCGTGACCGCGCGTCAACATTTCAAGCGCGAGATTATGACGTCATAAGATCGTCCCTAGGTATTTCCTTACCACATAATAAAATTTCATCGAAACCCCACATCACCCATTTTCAATAAGGTTGATTCCCCGTTCATGCTCTGCAATATACTAAAATTTCATCGACTTCGAACCATATTTACGGAAGTTATGGCGCATAAGGGCAATGGAATGCATCCCGCTCCTATGACGTGACATTTGACCTGATTTCCTCCATTTTCAACAGGGTTGGTCCCCAGGTAGTTCCCTACCACATATTAAAACTTCATTGAAATCGAACCATTTTACCGCGAGTTATCGTGCCGACAGACGGACGGACGGACGGACAAAGCTGGAGCATATACGTTTCTTCAACCTACGGTTGGAAAGCGTAAAAACACAGTCACTGAAACCAAAAATGAACAATAAAACTCCTTACCAAAACAAATACTAGCTGAACTGTTGTATTTACGAAGAACTACTGAAATTAAAAATGAGCCATAAAACTCCTTACAAGAATTGACTTAACATTATTTTGTCCTTTTATAATTCTCTTTATTGTGTTTTTTTTCATTAGGAACTCAAAAGCCCTAGTAATTTGTTTATGAAAGTTGGTTGCTTGTGTGTTAATGTCCTTTTGCATAGATATGTATATATACATACACACTGAAGTGCCAGAAAAACTGGTACAGACAAGCTTATGCAAAATACATAGCAACGTCACCTATGCGCTTACTCGAATGTGTTCGCCAGTGCGTATATAAAGCGATAGACAACCTTCCCAGCTGTCAGAGCTTGTTTCGGCAAGAGAATGACACGTAATAACGATTTAAGCGATTTTCAATGCAGTGAAATAGTTGGCGCTCGTGAGATGGGCCATAGTATTTCCGAGATAGAAACGAAGTTCGAATTTTCACGGACGACTATTGCAAGGGTGTACCGTGACTACAAGAATTCCGGTAAAGCAGCACTCTTGCAGGTATCATGGGAATTCAATGCTGGAGCCGCAACAAGCATCAGCGCCCGGACTGTGCAACGTATCCTGCACGATATGGGCTTTGGGAGCCGACGCCCAACTCCAGTATCATTGATGGGTGCACGACACAAAGCAATGCGCCTTGTTTTTGCACCGCAACACCGACACTGGACACTGGATTACTGGAAACAAGTAGACTGGTCTGACGAGTCGCGTTTCCAACTGTATCGGGCAGATGGAAGGATTCGTGCGTGGCGCCAACCCCATGAAGCCATTGATCCCGCCTGTCAACAGGGAACTGTACCGGCTGCTGGATGTCTGTAATGGTATGGGAGGTGTTTAGCTGGACTTCAATGGGAGCCCTGGTATGTCTACAAACGTCTGTGACTGGCCAACGCTACAACGCAATGTGCGCATCATTTCTGACGAGGTACACCCGTTCATGTCCTGCATTCATGCTGATGAGTTGGGCCTGTTCGAACAGAACAATGCACCTCCACACAAGTGTCGGGACGCCACACTATGGTTAGAGGAGCATTCTTCTGAGTTTGGGGTGCTGCCATTCCCACCCAAGTCCTCAGACCTGAACGTAATAGAACACATTCGGGATGCCATGCGACGCTCTATCGAACACAGGAATCCGAGACCTAGGAATACACCCGAATCGTAGAACGCTCTGCAGGACGTATGGTGTGCATTGACTACAGCCTATTTCGAGAAGATAGTGGAGTGCACGTACCGTCCTATTTCCGCAGTCCTACGTTCCTGTGGGTGACCTACCAAGTATGAGACTCGTGTACCAGGTTTTCTGACACTTTAGTGTATATACACTGCTGGACAATTGCTAAGGACGGATCATCAACGGCTATATAGCGCATTAAAAAGTAAGTGTGGTTAGATGCCAAGTGAAATAAAATAATGTCTGAATACCAGAACATTACAAGAAAGACAATTTATTGTGTTCTGAAATCCAGAAGGCTTTGGAAATGTGTTCAAGTGACAAACAGGCCATCTTGGGCAGAATACGTAAACGTGAAAAAAATGCAATTACCGTCCGCAGGCGTTCCGGCGTAACATGTCAATACGGGATAGGCCACAATGGAGGGCGATGCAAGATTCCACACGTCGTGTCATGCTTTGCACAACATTATCAAGCAGCTGTTGGGGTAATTTATCCCATTCCTCTGTCAGTGCACGGATGAGGGTGTCCTTGTTGGTTGGAGGGCATTGGCGACCAGCAAGGCTACTCTCCACAGCATCCCACACATTTTCAATGGGATTCAGATCTGGAGAACGTGCTGGCCATACGAGGCGTTGAATAGCCTCGCTCTCAAGACACTCCTGGACAGCGACTGTTCGATGACATGTTGCGTTGTCGTCCATGAAAATGAATCTATCACCGAAAGCACCACGGAGCATGCCAACATGAGGTAGCAGAACATCATTAATGTATCGTTGGCCAGTCATAGTCCCAGTTGGAAGCACATAGAGGGACGTACGGCCATTGATCATGATGCCAGCCCATACCATGACACTACATGTCGGATATCGGTCCCTTTCCTGTATGTTTGCTGGACAATATGCAGTACCACTATCACGCCAGATCAGTTGTCGTCGACAATCAGACGATAGACTGTATCTACTCTCATCTGATAAGAAGACAGCAGACGAGTCGTTATCAGTCCAATTGCGATGTTGATGGCACCATTGCAAACGGGCGGTACGGTAAAGTCTGGACAATGGGATGCACACAACAGGACGGCGGGCGTATAGTCATCCTTCATGCAAACGTCTGGGGACAGTTTTTTGGGAGATCCGCTTGCCAGTAGCAGCCATAAACTGATTTGCTACCACACAAGATGTGCTGTGGCGGTGCCTTTTTGTTGATAGCAATATGTACCGATCTTCTGTAGGTGTCGTACTGCAAACACGACCTTCCCCGTGACGTTTGCTACACTCTCCATTTGTTTGAAATGATTTCCAAAGCCTTGAAACAACACTGTGGCTGACGTCGAACTCCCTGGCAACATCTGCTATTTTTCGCCCTTCTTCAATCTTGCCAATAATACGGCCACGCGTAAAATCATCTAGGTGATGTCGGGAAGACATACTGAAACTTGCAAGTTCGTCAATTGATTCTTTCCCTTTCAACTTTGCGTTTGAACAACAACGGTCAATACGCGTCAAATCCTTTATATCTCTTATCAGCGCTGTGACGTCACGAACAAGTTCGGCAATTTAAAATTTGCATACGCACAACACGTCTTACTGTACCCCGAACTTATGCTAATTTCCACATTTTCCTGCCTTCCATTTTATGGTTGCCATCGTTGCTACAGTCATTCGTCCTTAGCAATTGTCCGGCAGTGTATATAAGCTAAAAAAAGACACAAAGAAGCACAGAGCAGGAGAACTTAGATAGCACGTTTCACAATCCAGGAAAACACACCAAATCCCGAGAATCACCAACACACAAAAGCTCACATCAAGGAACAGCAAAATCATCTAGAATCACACAGCAGAAACACTAAAAATTTTAACACCAACATCAACGCCCAGAGAAAGCAAAAAAATAAAAATACCGAAGCAAGGAACATAAGTGTTGTGTAATTTGTTTACAGTATACATATATCATCATCATCATCATCATTGTCAACCACTATCAATCCACTGCTGGACGAAGGTCTCCCCAAGTTTCTTAAACAACGGTCTGTCTTGTGCCAGTCTCCTCCATGTCACTCCCGCATACTTTCGAATGTCATCCACACATCTTCCATGTGGTCTTCTACTGGGTCCTTTCCTGTCCCTTGGAATCCAATCTAAAATTTCGGCTGTCCATCGATGGTCTGTTCTTCTGGCAGTATGTCCAGCCCATTGCCATTTCAGGGATTTAACTCTGATCATGATGTCTTCCACTCTTGACATTTTTCGGATCCACGTGTTCCTCTTCTTATCTCTCCTGGTTACACCAAGCATGCACCTCTCCTTGCTACTTTGAGTTGTCTGCAGCCTTTGTATGTCTCTTTTAGCTAAGGTCCATGTCTCTGCACCATACGTAAGCACTGGAAGGATGCATTGATCAAACACTTTTCTTTTAAGACATAATGGCATATTGCTCTTGAAAATTATGCTGTCTCTTCCAAAAGCTCTCCAGGCAAGTTTTGTACGTCGATTTATTTCTTCACCAATGTGACCCTCACTTAATATCTGCTGTCCAAGATAAACGTACGTGTCTGTTATCTCCAGCTTTTTCTCCATCAATCGATAAATCTTCATTTCTTGTAAAAGCATTGAACATCACTTTTGTCTTCTGAAAGTTCATTTTTAATCCCACTTCTTTACTCTTGTCAGCAAGTTCCTGCATCATACCCTGTAGCTCTGATGGGGTAGTTGCAAAAATGACTATGTCATCAGCAAAACGAAGGTGGGTTAGATAATCTCCATTAATCTTTATGCCTTTGTTTTCCCAGTTCAGTGATTGAAAGCCATTTTCCAATGTGGCATTACGAGCTTCATAGATATGGTGTCACCTTGTCTCACTCCTTATCCAATTGTTATGTGTGTTGTATTTTCAGATAGCAGAATCTTTGCACTTGTATTTTCATAGATGTTATTAATAATATTAATGTATGCATCTTCAATGCCGCAGGATTTCAGAGCCATTGCAACTGCTGATGGTTTCACCGAATCAAAGGCTTTTTCATAATCGATAAAAGCCATGCACAATGGAAGTTCATATTCCCTCGCTCTTTCAATTAGTTCTCTCAGTACGTGGATATGATCTATTGTGCTGTAGCCACTCCTGAATACAGCTTGTTCTCTCGGTTGAGCCATGTCCAGTGTTACCTTCAAGCGGCGTGAAAGAACTTTAGTGAAGATTTTATAAACCACTGATAGGAGGCTGATAGGTCTGTAGTTCCTGAGATCCTCAATGTCACCTTTTTTATGTAGCAAGATCATTGTAGCGTTGTTCCAATCCTCAGGAATTTTCCCTTCATTAAGGTATCGAGTGAAAATTTTGGCGAGTACTGTTTCGATTTCTCCACTTGCTTCTTGTATGATGTCTACAGTAATTCCATCATCTCCTGGAACTTTTCCCCGCTTCATGTTCTTGATTGCATGTGCAACTTCTGCTGGAAGGACTGGAAGAACTCTGGTACCTTTCATGATGCCTGGAGTACATGTATCATCCCTTTCATATAATTTGGAGTAGAAATCTTTCACTCTTGTCAAAATTTCGCCTCTATTTCTTGTTACAGAACCATCTTCTTTTCTCAGTGCCATAATCTGTTTTTTCCTTACTGAGATGTCCCTTTGCTATCTTTAGGCTTTGGTTGTTTTCAATTGCTTTCCTCACTAGCTCACAGTTGAATTTCCTTACATCTTCAGTGATACTTTTTCGTACTGTCTTGCATATCTCTATATATTCCACTTTGGAAGTCACATCTTCTTTAGTTGTCCTCATCTCTCTTCTTTTTTGCATCAACATTTTGGTTTTTCCTGATAATTTGTTCACATGCAATTTGTTCTTAGACCCAGCTAATTTTGTTGCTGTTTCCATAAGAGATTTGGTTACTTTTCTGTTAACTTCAGAAATATAAACTTCTTCTGATGTTAGGCCTTCTAAAGCAGAGAATCTGTTCTTCAGTTAAAAAGTTGAAGGTATTATGGTGTTTTTTAAGATTGGTTATGTCAATACATTTTGTTTGTCTTATGAGCTTGCTACGTTCGAGTTTAGTGTTGAGGTGCATCTTACATCTCACCAATCTATGGTCACTGCCTGTGTTGAACTTGTTTAGCACACTGCAGTCTTCTATGACGAATTTTTTGTTACACATAATAAAATCAATTTCACTTGTCGTCCCATTTGGATTTCTCCATGTCCATTTCCTGTGTGGCTTTTTCTTGAAGAAGGAGTTCAAATGAAAAACCCTTCTGCCTCTGCAAACTCTACGAGAGTATTTCCACGCTGGTTTCTGTTGCCGTGACCGAATTTACCTACTGAAGTTTCATTCTGTTGCCGTTGCCCTATTTTTGCATTGAAATCTCCCATAATTATCTTTAAGAGCTGCTTACCTTTATTATTTAGATGACGAATTTCCTCATTATATTCTTCAATTTCTTCTTCAGCATGACTTGTGGTGGGTGAATAAGTTTGAATAATCTAAGCTTGGTATCTTCTCGAGAGTTGGATAACGAGTCGTGCAGCTCTGTCAGAGGAACTTTCAACTTCTACAACTTTATCCTTCAGTTTCTTGTTTATTATAAATCCAACACCACTAGTTCTGCCAGTATCTGTCCCACGATAGTAGAAGAGATTTCCACTTTTCAGTTCAATGAGATCTTCTCCTCTTCTCTTACCTCACTTAGCCCGACGATGTCCCACTTGATCCTTTGTAGTTCCTCTTCCAATTCAAGAAGCCTTGAATCAGAAGATAGGGAGCGTCCGTTATACGTAACCAAGGTCAGCATCAGATGGCAGCCTAGTCCGGACCTCCGGAGATTCTTAGCACCCTCTGCCTTCATGTCGCACTGGCCGCTGCCTTGGCCAGGTACATTCTAGCTGCCGGAGACTGAGGGCCAAGATTTAAGTTGTGGAGTCATTTTGGAAGGGTTTGGCCATAACTCACCACGCTGGCCAAGCGGGTTGGTGAGTGTGGGATAGCATTTCCTCTAATCCCGATGGTATAGTTATAAAAATATATATATATATATATATATATATATATTTTTTTTTTTTTTGGAGGGGTTTGGCCATAACTCACCACGCTGGCCAAGCGGGTTGGTGAGTGTAGGATAGAATTTCCTCTAATCCCGATGGTATAGTTATACCGCTATTGGCGGTCGTTAGAGCCCCTTTAGTGGGAACAGGATGCACCACGAGAAGGCGGGGTTGACATTTGTCAAGGAGAGGCTGTGATGTTACGCATCACCTGACCTTACATCCCGGTGCTGACCTTGGCTATTTACAATGGACGCTCCCTATCTTCTGATTCAAGGCTTCTTGAATTGGAAGAGGAATTACAAAGGATCAAGTGGGACATCGTGGGGCTAAGTGAGGTAAGGAGAAAAGGAGAAGATCTCATCGAACTGAAAAGTGGACATCTCTTCTACTATCGTGGGACAGATACTGGCAGAACTAGTGGTGTTGGATTTATAATAAACAAGAAACTGAAGGATAAAGTTGTAGAAGTTGAAAGTTCCTCTGACAGAGCTGCACGACTTGTTATCCAACTCTCGAAAAGATACCAGGCTCAGATTATTCAAACTTATGCACCCACCACAAGTCATCCTGAAGAAGAAATTGAAGAATTTTATGAGGAAATTTGTCATCTAAATAATAAAGGTAAGCAGCACTTGAAAATAATTATGGGAGATTTCAATGCAAAAATAGGGCAACGGCAACAGAATGAAACTTCAGTAGGTAAATTCGGTCATGGCAACAGAAACCAGCGTGGAAATACTCTCGTTGAGTTTGCAGAGGCAGAAGGGTTTTTCATCTTGAACTCCTTCTTCAAGAAAAAGCCACACAGGAAATGGACATGGAGACATCCAAATGGGACGACAAGTGAAATTGATTTTATTATGTGTAACAAAAAATTCGTCATAGAAGACTGCAGTGTGCTAAACAAGTTCAACACAGGTAGTGACCATAGATTGGTGAGATGTAAGATGCACCTCAACACTAAACTTGAACGTGGCAAGCTCATAAGACAAACAAAACCCATTGACATAACCAACCTTAAAAAACACCATAATACCTTCAAGTTGGAACTGAAGAACAGGTTCTCTGCTTTGGAAGGCCTAACATCGGAAGAAGTGGACATCTCTGAAGTTAACAGAAAAGTAACCAAAGCTCTTATGGAAACAGCAACAAAATTAGCTGGGTCTAAGAACAAGTTGCATGTAAACAAATTATCAGGAAAAACGAAAATGTTGATGCAAAAAAGAAGAGAGATGAGGACAACTAAAGAAGATGTGACTTCCAAAGTGGAATATATAGAGCTATGCAAGACAGTAAGGAAAAGTATCACTGAAGACGTAAGAAAATTCAACTGTGAACTAGTAAGGAAAGCAATTGAAAACAACCAAAGCCTAAAGATAGCAAAGGGACATCTCAGTAAGGGAAGAAAACAGATTATGGCACTGAGAAAAGAAGATGGTTCTGTAACAAGAAATAGAGGCGAAATTTTGACAAGAGTGAAAGATTTCTACTCCAAATTATATGAAAGGGATGATACATGCACTCCAGACATCATGAAAGATACCAGTACCAGAGTTCCTCCAGTCCTTCCAGCAGAAGTTGCACATGCAATCAAGAACATGAAGCGGGGAAAAGCTCCAGGAGAAGATGGAATTACTGTAGACATCATACAAGAAGCAAGTGGAGAAATCGAAACAGTACTCGCCCAAATTTTCACTCGATGCCTTAATGAAGGAAAGATTCCTGAGGATTGGAACACCGCTACAATGATCCTGCTACATAAGAAAGGTGACATTGAGGATCTCGGAAACTACAGACCTATCAGCCTCCTATCAGTAGTTTATAAAATCTTCACTAAAGTTCTTTCACACCGCTTGAAGGTAACACTGGACATGGCTCAACCAAGAGAACAAGCTGGATTCAGGAGTGGCTACAGCACAATAGATCATATCCACGTACTGAGAGAACTAATTGAAAGAGCGAGGGAATATGAACTTCCATTGTGCATGGCTTTTATCGATTATGAAAAAGCCTTTGATTCGGTGAAACCATCACCAGTTACAATGGCTCTGAAAACCTGCGGTATTGAAGATGCATACATTAATATTATTAATAACATCTATGAAAATGCAAGTGCAAAGATTCGGCTGTTTGAAAATACAACACACATAAAAATTGGAAAGGGAGTGAGACAAGGTGACACCATATCTCCGAAGCTCTTTAACGCCACATTGGAGAGTGTTTTTCAGTTGCTGAGCTGGGAAAACAAAGGGATAAAGATTAATGGAGATTATCTAACCCACCTTCGTTTTGCTGATGACGTAGTCATTTTTGCAACTACCCCATCAGAGCTGCAGAGTATGATCCAGGAACTTGCTGACAAGAGTAAAGAAGTGGGATTAAAAATGAACTTTCAGAAGACAAAAGTGATGTTCAATGCTTTTACAAGAAATGAAGATTTATCGATTGATGGAGAAAAGCTGGAGATAACAGACACGTACGTTTATCTTGGACAGCAGATATCAAGTGAGGGTCACATTGATGAAGAAATTAATCGGCGTACAAAACTTGCCTGGAGAACATTCGGAAGAAACAGCATAATTTTCATGAGCAATATGCCATTATGTCTTAAAAGAAAAGTGTTTGATCAATGCATCCTTCCAGTGCTTACGTATGGTGCAGAGACGTGGACCTTAACTAAAAGAGACATACAAAGGCTGCAGACAACTCAAAGAAGCATGGAGAGGTGCATACTTGGTGTAACCAGGAGAGATAAGAAGAGGAACTCGTGGATCCGAAAAATGACAAAAGTGGAAGACATCATGATCAGAGTTAAATCCCTGAAATGGCAATGGGCTGGACATACTGCCAGAAGGACAGATCATCGATGGACAGCTGAAATTTTAGATTGGATTCCAAGGGACAAGAAAAGACCCAGAAGAAGACCACATGGGAGATGGGTGGATGAAATTCGAAAGTATGCGGGAGTGACATGGAGGAGACTGGCACAAGACAGACCGTTGTGGAGGAAACTTGGGGAGACCTTCGTCCAGCAGTGGATTGATAATGGTTGACAATGATGATGATGATGATGATATATATTAAAGCAAGAAACCCAAATGTCGTGTAACTTATTTCATCATCATTGTCAAACATTATCACTCCACTGCTGGACGAAGATCTCTCCAATCCTCTTCCACAACAGTCTGTCTTGTGCCAGCCTCCTCCATGTTACACCACCATACTTTCGAATTTCATCCACCCATCTTCTATGTTTTCTTCTTTTGGGTCTTTTCATGTCTCTTGGAATCCAATCTAAAATTTCGACTGTCCATCGATGGTCTGTCCTTCTGGCAGAATGTCCAGCCCATTACCATTGCAGGGATTTTATTGTGATCAAGATATCTTCAACTTTTGCCATTTTCCTGATACACGAGTTCCTCTTTCTTTTCTCTCGTGGTTAAACCAAGCATGCACCTGTCTATGCCTCTTTGAGTTGTCTGCAGCCTTTGTATGTCTTTTTTAGTTATGGTCTACGTCGCTGTGCCATACGTAAGCACTAGAAGGATGCATTGATCAAACAGTTTTCTTTTAAGACATAATGGTACTCTTTAAAATTATGCTGGTTTTTTTGAAAAGCTCTCCAGGCAAGTTTTCTTTTGTGGAAAGTTTTATTAGATATAAATACAACAGACTAAAAATAATTCTATACTTTTCTTAATAGCAATCACTAAATGTAATTTATGGAAAAACAGAATCTATGTCCCTGTGATCAGAATTATCGTAATACCGAGAAAATAGAATTAGTTTCATATTAACCGTTTGGTAAGAGCCTTTAACCTATAGTATGCATTTGCATTTAACTCCAGTTGTTTTGTCACAGTGCAGTAAAACTTATGTTTTCCTATGCTATAATGTGGTGTTTTTATTCCATTTCATGGAAATATTTTTTCTTACGTTGAGACTACAAGTAGTAAAAATTAGAATTCAACTGTTTCTCATTACATCATGAACGCTAACAGAATTTGCAATAAAATATTCATTTGAAATGTGTCCAGTAATAAAAATTCGGTAGTACTAATTAACTGTGATATTTATAGTTTAAATATTAATACGAGACACGTATATTTACATATTTTTTCTAACTTTTATCTGTACGTTTACTAATGACTTTCTTCATATTGTGTAGTATGATCATGTAAACGTTCAAACTCTTACGAAAATTTTAAATGTTATTTTCACTCAACTGCGCATATATAGAATCAACTGATGGCAGAGGAACACGTCAGTTACAAAATGGTTCCAAATTTATTACACATCTCTTGCGTGTGTCATCAGTAAAGATGAAAATATGGCTTTCATGCTGTTGATGCACTCTGCATTCTATTGGTGGTTTTTACGAGAAAGATGACAACAACAATTTTTCGAATTTCCCCTGTAATGATGTTGATTTTAAAATTATTCGTTCAACGAAAAGTGCACCTATACCATTTGTCACCATGGAAAATGATAAAATGGTCATGTTATGAACATTCCTAACTACTTATACCCATCTTTCGGAAAAAAACATCATCAACGATTTGTTATTACCGCGTCCTTGATCTCTAAAGCAGTCACTCGACAAGAAGTGCGTGAAAATGTCCCTCAAAAATAACGAAAATTACCAAATTAATTCCGAAGAAGCAAAAACAGTAAACGAGAAAAAAATAGATTTTATTATCAGCGCGAGTGAGTGATTTTCTTAGTCAGAGAGGATATTCGAGTTCATATGTACTGAAAGTTCCCATAAATAACTTATCAGATCTGATTTTAGTAAATGCAATTTGTCAGTATTAAGTTGTAGAAATCAGGATAGTCATTGAACGGAGTTTATTTTCTACTACATTTTTTAAATCGCAGATGTTATCTTTGCCAGCATAAAAGGAAAGAGTTGCAGGAAATCTAGACTTCCCTGGATTTTTATACACACCAGTTAATCACAATGTTGTGATTCTTCAGTGAATGCAGATTTGTGAACATAATTGCGTATATTCGTCATGGAATCGAAGTCTCGCCGAGTGGCCGATGTCTTGCGGGCTAAAGGGGCTTCTACAGTTTATAAGGTAGGTAGTCATAATGCAAAGGCTCATCGGTGTATAATTTAAACCGTTTAAAGAAGGGTAATTCAAAATAAACTTTTCATTTGTAATTTCTCGTGGCATTCACACATTTTTATTTACCAAAATAGTCACACGACATCAATTAGTCTGTACAGTGCTCTTTCATTAATATCGTATTAACGGTGTATTTTGCTTTATTTAAAAAAATACCACCAAGTATGAATAAAAACTAATAAAAACGGAATACGCTTTTAATATTGTATGCCGCAGTGGGTGAACCCCAAATTGCCTTTCAGATTCCCGTGTAGTTCAGTATTTTCGCTCTATCAGCGTTAAATGTAGAAACTGAAGGGTTCAATGTAAGATTAGAATGGTTATTTATTTTTCTATTTAGGAAAAGAGACTTAGTATATGTCATTGAATAAATAATTCTGGGCATCTTTATCTTTCGCACGGAAATTATTAACCAGACGAGTCACATTATTGTAACCACCTCCTACTTTTGACGTCAACAGCGCGTTGCCAATAAACGAAGGCCCGTGTCTCGAGCTAGCTTGGAGGGTACATAAGGTGTGCTTCAGGCAATCTGAAAACATATCACTCTTTGCTGTCATGAGTAAAAGAAGAGATTTACCAGATTTGTGAAAAGCGACGATTATGGGCTTTTAGGTCAAGTGTGGCAGCCTTCCTTAAACAGCGCATTTTGTGAACTGTTCGCGTGCTGCTTTTGTTAAAGTGTATCGTATATTGAAGAATGGCACCATTGCGAAGAAGCAGTGTAGAAACTGCGGAGCACCACGTGCCATTGATGTGAGAGGTGAACGTCTGCTACGAATGTGCATGAGGGCCGTTCGACACGCTACGGATAAAGCAACTCACTGGCCGAATGAACCAGGTTACTACCGGAAGGGTGTATAAAACGACAGTTCAGAAAACCGTGCTGAGTATGGGAGAATGGACGAAAACGGGATAAAAAAGAAATGAATTGACAAAAATGGGATAATTTGGACTGGAGTTCAACTCTACTGTTATTAGCGTTTCCGTGGTCTTGGGTTTCCTTTGTAGAATCCGTGCCACTTTTCCCAATTCTCTGTTTAATATATTAGTGTGGCTTTCACATTTTGTATATTTAGAGTCAGCGCAGTGTCCTTTTTAACAAGTATCAGAATCTTCGATACAGTTTCTCGTGTGCCACATGCTATTCTTGCATTTTATGACAATGAAGCTCTTGCAAGGCACATATCAATGATCTTACCTTTTAATTCAACAGTTTTCTTGGTCTCTCGCCTTACTGACATCAACAGTCAGTTCACTTCCGTCATCTGGCTGTCCAAGCATTGGTCGGCGGCCCAGACATTGTATCTTCCTGAGTCGCATGGTGGCATCCGGCTCATTGATATTCATCAATACTATAGAACGTACCGTATTACCAATTTTCTTCGTCTGCTTACCTCTACCTCTCCTTCTCTCGTGTTTACTTTTGATGCACTCCTTTCTGTCCATGATCCGTCCTTCACTTTTCTTCTTTTCCTCCAGATGGATTTTTGCACCTTTCCTTCCTCTTACATTCCGTCTTCTATCTCTGACGCTCTTACGTTTTTCTGGTCCCTTCCTCTTTCCCGGGCTCCTCCTGTCACTACTCTTGATCTCCTTGTCGAACCACTTTTCTTCTCCTCACTGATTCACCCGCCTAACCAACCTTTCTTTCTCCTCCCACTCTGGGTTAGTTCTGGCATCTTTACAGTCAACGCCCTGATTACTGCTAACCTCTCTTGGAAACCCATTACTTAACTTTTCCCTACTCCTACTCCTTCTCTTGAGGAGGAGTATGACCTCCTTCGCACTTCCCTCCTCTCTCTATACCCTGCTTTGGTTACTGACGATGGATTCGTGTTGTCTCTGGACCCAGTCTTCCTATTTCGTTCTTTCTTCCTGTCCTCGACTCTGTCGCCCCCTTCCTTTCCTTTACCAGTGCCACCCTCTATCGTTTTCTCCGTTCACCTTCGGACCTTCCACAACCTATCTCTGACTTCTCACCCTCGCTTTCCATGACCGTGTGGTCAGCTTCCTCTTCTCATCTCTCCTCTCCGCTCGAGCGCAATCTTCACTGGCGTTTCCTTCACAGTCGTCTAGCTGTTCCCCATCTTCTTTTCCGTATGTCGCTGATCTCTTCTCCACTCTGCTCTTTCTGTGGTAATATCGGTAATGTTTATCACACTTATTGCCACTGCCCTATCCTGCTACCGCTTCTCAATTCTGCTTTCCGCCTGGCCGGCCTCATCTTTTCTCAAGATTTTCCATTCCAAGCATATCCGTGGCTTCTATTAACTAAGCATCCGCCAACACGTCTACCAGATACCTGCTGTTTTCTATTGGTACTTGTCAAACATGTTATTCACATGTTTCATCAATAACAACGTTCTGCATCGCATCCACTTTGAATTCTACAGGCCGGAATTCGTTTGCTATCGTGCTTTCAAAGCTGAATAGTTGCACGCCTTCGACTTGAATATAACACCGCCCGATCGTCCAATTCTCTCACAATATTTCACACCACTTGGGCCAAGCACTCAGGATGGTTTACGATGGATGGGAGTTCTGTACGTCTCGCCATTTGAGTTTATGTTGTGTGTTTTTTTTCGTGTCTGGTACACTAAGTCCAGTGTGTCTTTTGTTCGATATTTGTTTCACCGTACCAAGAGTGCTCTGTGGTTTTATTTTTTTATTTTCTGAGTAGCCACGTTGTGGTAACCTACGTACGCATAGTTATGGTAACATGTTAACATTGTTTTGTGGTGTACATACTTGAGTTTTGCACTACAGTACGTGCTTTTTTTTCTTCCTATTTTGACCCCATTTATGATTAATGTTACTTGCCTGCTGTTTTCTCTAAATATCGTAATTGTTTGTACGTACTTATACATAGTTATCATAGTTTTTATCCGTGTTATAGGCAATCACGTTATTATCGTATCACTCTGAAAATGTACTGTAAATTTTCCTAGTGTATTCTTTCTTGTTCGCTGTATCAGCATCATGACATTGTACCTCTTTCATATCCTAGGCTCTGCATCTCTCTTGTAGATTTCATTTGCGAAGCTTCCCTGAGTAATAAATGTGTTACATGGGTACTTTAACAATATTAACCACTCTGAGTGTTCTATTCATTTTATTAGTCGTGTTTCTTTTTTTTTAAGAACAGAGTGTAGAACTGCGTCATCCTTTTCTTTCTTTCAATATGTTGAAAACAACATGACTTTTTTAAAGGTGGTATACTGTTCATGAGATGTTGACTCATCAAACTTTTGATTTTTATTTCCGCCAGGTTGTATTCACTGTTCTCTCATGTTTTTTTTTTTACTCACCGTATTTAGTGTGTATTGTGTCTCTACTCTTTTCTTCAGTTTCCTTTCTTTTTCGTCACCAATGTCAAGTAACATTGTGTGTACTGTTAATTAACTTTGTTTGTGTGGCAACATGTTGTACAAATTTCCTTTTTTCTTACATTGCATATTATATGTGATTTTGCTCACGAACATATTTTGTATCCAGTAGTACACATATGTATGCCATTATGTCTTATTATGTGAGTCGTGTTCTATAACGGTGTTATCTCCGTTAGCATCCCTGTATTTTATGATCAAAGTACTTGATGTGTCACCAACTTTGTGATGTTGTATCTTGTGTTTTGTGCATTGTTTTTGTTTATTACATACATCGTTGCATTTACTTACATTCCCTGTTCTAGCACACTCTCCCGAAATCATTTTGTTATTTGCTCTCATATGCTAAATATGCTTCTTGTGTTTCTCTAGTTGTATTTCACGTATTATGGGGCTGCACTTGACCCCAGATTCCTGTACCATTACGATACTCATAGAATGCTTGCCTGCATTCGTGTTCTTGTTTTTTTTAATCTGGGTAGCTTTACCCTCTTTCATGTGTACATATCATTATAAATGTCATGTATATTTTTATGTTTTTGATGGGCGCGAACAATAATCATGTAACGGCCTATTTTCTTAAATAAATTATGTTGAAAACCGCATGAGCTCAAAGAAATAAATCTCACTAAGCGCGTTGACATGTGCGATTCGCTCTGGAAACATGAAAAAAACCGACCCATTTTTCAAACGTATAATAACAGGAGATGCAAAATGGATCTTCTACGACAACGCCAAAAGAAAAAGATCATGGAGCAAACGTGATGAACCTTCTTAAAACACTTGAAAAGCAGATGTGCACCAAAGCAAGGTTATACAGTCAGTCTGGTGAAATTCCAAAGGTACTGTGTATTTTGAATTGCTTCCAAGCAACCAAACAATTAATTCGGACGAGTAATGTCGTCTGCTGGATAAATAAAATGATGCAGTCAAACAGAAACTTCCACAGTTGGTGAATCGCAAAAGGTGTTGTGTTTCACCATGATATGGCAAGACCATATACAATTTGATCACTCGTCAAAACTGTTACAGCTTGGATGGGATGTGTTACCACATCGAACATATTCGCCAGACGTGGCATCCCCAGATTACCATGAGTTTCGTTCTTTGCAAAACGCCTTGAATGGTAAAACTTTCGCTGATGATGAGGCTAACAAGTCGTTCTCGGAACTGTTCTTGCCGAAAAAACAAAAAAAAAAAAAAACGTTTCTCAGCGCGGATTCATCAACTTGCCTGCCAGATGTCAAAAGGTCATCGAACAAAATGGACAATATGTTGTTTACTAATTTTTTGTTTTCCGTTCAATTTCGCCTTTCATTTACGCAGTGAAAAAACGTAGTTACTTCTTGGCCAACCCAATATGATGAAAGCCATTGCTTCTACCTTTTTTCCGACGTAGCAGGCATCTGCGGTTTTGGCAGATGTATTCCGGAAGGCTAACCCACACTTTCCCAAGATATCTCTTGGACTTGAATACAAATCTGAGGTATGTGTGGCGCTTTTAAGAGCAACTACACTGACTAATTCCTCTACAATCACGAAGTTCGCGTCAACGCAATGAATGGAAATAAGTACTTGTGTAGTATCGTTTGTATCTATGGATTCATCCACCTGTTAATAATAAAACATCAACTCTTTGTACTTGGATTGGAAATTACTGAATACACCTCCGGCCAAATTCCTCACGCGCTTACCAACTGTCACACCAGACAAACTAATGCTCGAAACAACTTTAGCTTGCGACGCGCAAACCACATGAACTACACGTTGAAGACTTTCCGTCAATAAAATATTTCCCAATTTTTGAGTTTTTTTCTGTTATCATGTAGCTAACGCAAAGATTGCTTTCAACAGTTTATGTATGTACGTCAGTGAAAAACTGCTGCGAAAAGTGTAGCTTCCTTTTCAAATCTTTAACTGCATCGCTCTGAAAATATCAACCCAATCCAGAATATTTCGCACTGTTGTGCTTCGTATCGCAATGCTTTTTTGTTATATTCTTACATTACCGCAACTCTCATATTGCCAATAAGGCAAACTTCTTTAATCTGATACTCAACAACTCGCAATGGGACGACAACCTTTTGAAGAAATTGCACTTTGTCTTCAACCTTCCACGTCTTGTTTTACAGTTCGATAATATGCTCACATTCAAAATCCCAACACCTCTGCCGCCTCAAATGTTTCACCCGGTATATGGCAACTATTTAGCGTCGTTGTTATCACAAACTAGTCAAGAGCTTTATATCCACCTGCTGTATTTTTAACTTCAGAGTCTCGCGAAGGTACTCCTCCTACCATTAATAGCATAGTGGTAACTTTTGGGAATAGGATGCTTAGGCGATAAAAACAATGGGCAGATTTTAGCACTTCGGACGCTAAAACACTTTTCACTTCTTCTAAAAAGTAGCAGGGGCCATTTATGACTCTAATGGACGGTAATTATACTTTTTTCATTTACATAACGCCTACGTTCGTGGTAATTTATGTTTGAAAATCACGCAATTATTAATATTATGTTAGCAATCATTGTCGTATTTTAAACTCAATCTCCCCACCCACATCCCTCAGACAAACATTGTACTTAATCCGCATTGTAGATTTCGGCACATACAAATATCGCTCTAACAAAAAAATTATGAAATACCGCATCTGGTAGAATGTTTGCCTAGTTGACGTGAAATGTCTCGGTGGGTTATGGAAATATTTTTGGCTGGCAATTCATGGCCCACGAGCTCCTGTTTAAAGATCCCTACTGTACAGCTCTAAATTTTACCCGCATAGTTTGAATTGTTTGTACGACAAAGAATACCAATGGACGGCTACACGTCAGCCATGCAATGAAGATGATCGTCCTGTCCAATGAGGAAGGTCATTGGATGCACAAAGTGAAACATCATTGCCTACTCGAGTGAAGCGCACTCACGCCATTGGCCGATAGGATAAATGGCATTTCTCTACAATTCTTACGGATGATAGCCAGAAACAAAACAACTGAAAATAATGTTTCAAATTGAAACTTTATATAAGCTTCGAATTCGAAATTAAATATCTCAGCTATGTTCAGATACAATGTCAAAGTCAGTGAAAATTACCTCAGACGTGGATATTGCTAATTTATTACTATTTGAAATACAAAGCCATGGCCACCTGCCATGACGTCTGCTTTAGACAATTTATAAAGCTGTTTCGTGCGTTGTTATTCTAAAAGTAGAACGAACTTTGCCGTTAAATAACATTGACACAGGCCGTGCTGGCAATGTCAATTCGGCACTTCCATTGAGTTTAAAATTTTTAGCTATACTTTCCGAGAATTTGAAGATTGGTTGTCCACAATCGAGGGACCACCCTGAGGTCAATCTTTGTTCCAGAATTTGTTCATCATATATATGGATGTAATTAATGGTGGCAATGTCATTCCAGATGGCTGACGAGAAATAACAGATATCCTGAAATGCTAGGCAGGATATATTTAAGTTCTACGCCATTGAGAAGAGATGTCAGGCTTATTTACCGCTTCCGAAAATTTTAAATGTTTCTAGCGCCTGCCGCTATCTGGTGCTAAAGTAAAAGTGATCTTATAATAAAACCTAATGGAATAGTGGATCAGAAGGTAAATCCTTATTATGTGACAAGGTGGGTGATAGAACAACGCCTAAAAACTCTCAAATTAAGCTGTTTTTTTGTTCTCCGTAAATTTCTGGGTGACGGTGAGTATTAGATGCAGTTTTAGCTACTGCGGTTTCCAATGGTTTCACTTCCACAGGGGCTTTTCTGGTGTGGAGGTTCCTGGATATTTCCTTCTTCCAGACGAGTGGCATGCCTCGTTTCTATTGGACCTCCTAATTCGGAAAGCCTTGAAGCAGAGCCTTCATTTGGAAAGCCCGTCCATCGTTCCATTTCCAAAAAGGCACTTTCAGGCCTTATAAAAGGCATTCTGCAAATGAAACTATTCCACGCATAAGGCATTAAGTTTTGGAAGTCCTTACTGGAGCTCTTTTTACTTTTCACATAGGCCTACATATAGTAGCACGTCAGCACTAACACCATCATAGTGCCGAGATTGCCAGGAATAGAGTATAGCCAATTTATCTGCTTGGGAATGAGTATGAACCTCTTTGTACTGTATGTGCGTTTTACTGAAAGTTTGTTTCAGATTTGTTTTTATTCGTGAAGTCCATGAATATTTTCCACTGATTTATTCGTTTAAGTAGTTCTGGTTTAGATGAAACCCATAATATTCAAAGAAATTTGATTTTCGTGTTATATGAACTTGCATACTAGCAGTTGGGGATTCTGTACGTTACGTTTTAAGTCAAATAAATATTTTGAACATGATGATATTATTTGATAAATAACTTAAATTGAAATTTTGAGGATACTAATTTAACGGATAATATTTTTCAAACAGGAAAGCACTGGATGCCCTAAAAATCATGCAGTACTTTATTTGAAAAAATAATTATTTATAACGTTAAATAGGGAATAATCTATAATTCGTTTAATGACATGTACCTGCTTTCAAATCTGCTTCCTGGGAATTTAAAGGCTTGGAAGTTAACGGAAATAAAATCGACAATGGGCTGAACCATTTTTTTTGTGTGAATTTTGGTGTGGCGTCAGATCATTTAATTTGTCATGGACGGCTTACAAATTATTTCTAACACATTTTATTCATTGAGAGGTCGCGTTGCTATTGGAAACACATTACTGTAATCCTGAATTAAGACCATTATCCCATTCAAAACCAAGTAAAACGTTTAGTTTAAAATAGGAGTTTGTTTTGCATTTGTTGTAGGAAGAATGAAGACAAAACCGAATGTCTCCTTACGTGTAAAACCTCTTGCATAATAAGATCTTTTGAGCCCTCGATCCGTTGTTTAATGTTTGCGACTGACTGTCCCATTGACCTTCCTCACTTCCGTTTTATTCGATTTTGAAGTCTCTACAAGGAGTTTTCTTGGAACTTCCTCCATCTCAGAGTCATGAGGTGGCTCATTCGACAGACTTATAAATTTTACCGTGAAAATTTTACATCACAATTTGGATATAGTCACTTGCTGCAATTTAAAGAATCTCTGGTACACAATTCCGATCAAGCTCACAAGTCTCTCATGTGGTAACACTGGGGAGGTGGCCAAGCCCTGGAAGGCGGGCGATCGAAAGATAAAATTGCAAGCAGTTGTTAAGTCAGGACTTCTGGGTGGCCATTGGCTTAGTGGCATATTGTAGTCCGTGGTTCGTCCAATCCAACGGTGAGGAAGATGTTCATGGAGATAATCTCGTCCTGCAATTGTGACATTAACCAAAGACTTAACATATCGAGAAAAGAGCCTCCCGTGATAGTTTTCTCGTGAGAAACGAAGGGGCCGTTCACTTTCTTTTTGGGTACAGCAAAGAACGCATTTACCTTAGCTTTTAATCTCGCAGGTGTTGCTCTGCAAATCTGGGATTCTCCGTTCCCTAAAAGCAAACATTGTGCTTGTTTACCTGACCACTCATGTGAAATGTAGCTTCATCGGAGAAAACTAAGTGATCGGCAAAATCGTCATTTTCAAAACGGTGCTGCATTTCGTCACAAAATTCAAAGCACTTTGTCTTGTCAAGGTCAGTGATATTTTGCAACGTCTGCACTTTGAATATAATCATTTTCAGCTTCTTTCTCAAAATTCTCCAGACAGTGGGCTGTGAAATCTGCACTTCACGACTCACCCTCCACGTTGATTTTCCCGCGCTTCGTTGAATGGCTGTGCAAACACTATCTACGACTTCTACCGATACATGCGGTCGTCCAGGACTTTCAAGTTTGCACAAACATCCCGTAGTTTCAAATTGTTTATGCTAATCGCCGATCGATTTTCTGGTTGGAGGTTCTTTCCCGAATCGTGATCGAAAATGTCGTTGCACAACAGTTACAGTTTCCGTTTTGCTTAATTCAAGAACACAAAACGCCCTCTTCACTGCAGACGCTGTCATTTTGACTGACTAGTGGCGTGACGCTGGCTATCGGCTACGTCACTTCCCTCAGTAGCGGGACAAAATCATTGAGTACATCTACCTAACGGTTCGCAGTTGTGGTCCGTGTCTTCAACTGTTACTGTTTTACAGCATCTGGAAACTGTAAACTTCTTTAAGAATCAGGGTGTATATGAAAATTGAATTGTACAAATACCGACCCTTGAATCCCATACGAGGACGAAAAAATGTCAAACATCGTAAGGAATGCTTTAGCTCTCAAACTTCGGAAAGCGAAGAAATTTTTTTCGAGGTACACGAATTCGACTCAATGTTAAGAGAGTGCTTCTGTGACCTCCCTAGTTAAGGCTTCATATTATATATCATGGTTGCTTAAGTTGTTTTTATGCTACAGAGTAGCTATTAACAACGACACGTGGGACATATTGAATGGTGGCGTCACATCATTGGAACCTCATCTAGGGCACGTGAGATTTTTGCTGATAGACTGAATAGAGTCTCGGTATGTCGACCTGGAAGGGAAGAGTTCTACAGCCGAAGTTTTTCGTGTATAGGTATCGATCATGAGTAATTTCGTAAAACGCAGAACAAATTCCTTGTTAGAAAATTCTTCACACCACTAAGTTTAGGAAGCAGTTATTTTACATAGCTGTTTCTCCACCAATTCTGGGACACACTTGAGTACGTAATTGACAAAACATAAGAAAACAATGGAAAATGTCGTGGTATCCATTGTAAAATACCGGATGCTGATTGGTAAGGATATAAAAGCGGAATACAATGTAACAGAAAACACGGGCTTTTCTTAAAGTTCTCCAAAAGAGCCCAGATACGTACAAAACTCTAGAAATATTATTCACCCAAAATGCTAGTCACATAGTTGTAAGGCTTGTTCTTAACACTGAATGAAATCAAAAATTGACATATCCTGTCCCATCTAATCACTTAATGTAATCCTGGCACTAAAAGTCAAAAAGTTAAACAATGAAAAACCAGAGAAAGACTCAAACTCAAATTTTTGTCGAAAATAAACAGCTCGATAAAATAGAAATTAGAATAAATTGCAAAACACCGAAAACCACCAACTACAATTCATGCGGAAGCATTTGGAAGGGGACAATGGAAAAGTGAGATTGATCACTTTTGGCAAGAAATCTGCTGAAAAGAACTCTAAATAACTAACCTGCATTATGAAATCTGAAGCTATGGGTAACAGAATCAAATGAAAAAATCTAGTATAAATAAATCTAAGAAAAGTGAAACAGCTAAGTCTTTTTAATGATATACATTTGGCTAAACTGGCTTCCACATAGGCAAGAGGGCATAGGTAAGTTACAATACATTACAGGCATGTCACACTTTCCTTTGGATCTCTTTATCAACAATGATTGAAATCTGCCTGGAACTTTTCTACATTACAAATTGTATATGTTTCGGATATAAGGTCAGGTGATGCATAACATCACAGCCTCCCCTTGACAAATGTCAACCCCGCCTTCTCGTGGTGCATCCTGTTCCCACTAAAGGGGCTCTGACGACCCCCAATAGCGGCATAACTATACCATCGGGATTAGAGGAAATGCTATACCACACTCACCAACGTGCTTGGACAGCGTGGTGAGTTATGGCCAAACGCCTCCAAAATGACTCCACAACATAAATCTTGGCCCTCAGTCTCCAGCAGCTGGAATATAATTGGCCAAGGCAGAGGCCAGTGCGGCATGAAGGCAGAGGGTGCTAAGAATCCCCGGAGGACGGGACTAGGCTGCCATATGATGCTGACCTTGGCTACGTATAATGGACGCTCCCTATCTTCTGATTCAAGGCTTCTTGAATTGGAAGAAGAACTACAAAGGATCAAGTGGGACATCGTCGGGCTAAGTGAGGTAAGGAGAAAAGGAGAAAATATCTTTGAACGGAAAAGTGGACATCTTTTGTACTATCGTTGGACAGATACTGGCAGTACTAGTGGTGTTGGATTTATAATAAACAGGAAACTGAAGAATAAAGTTGTAGAAGTTGAAAGTTTCTCTGACAGAGCTGCACGACTCGTTATCCAACTCTCGAAAAGATACCAGGCTCAGATTATTCAAACTTATGAGGAAATTCGTCATCTAAATAATAAAGGTAAGTAGCACTTGAAGATAAGTATGGGAGATTTCAATGCAAAAATACGGCAAAGGCAACAGAATAAAACTTCAGTAGGTAAATTCGGTCACGGCAGCAGAAACCAGCATGGAAATACTCTCGTTGAGTGTGCAGAGGCAGAAGGGTTTTTCATCTTGAACTCCTTTTTCAAGAAAAAGCCACACAAGAAATGGGCATGGTGACATCCAAATGGGACGACAAGTGAAATTAATTTTATTATGTGTAACAAAAATGTTGTCATAGATGACTACAGTGTGCTAAATAAGTTCAACACAGGTAGTGACCATAGATTGTTGAGATATCAGATGCACCTCAACACTAAGCTCGAAAGTAGCAAGCTCATAAGACAAACAAAATGTATTGACATAACCAACCTTGAAAAACACCATAATACCTTCAAGTTCGAACTGAAGAACAGATTCTCTGCTTTAGAAAGCCTAACATCGGAAGAAGTGGACATTTCTGAAGTTAACAGAAAAGTAACCAAAGCTCTTATAAAAAAAGCAACAGAATTAGCTGGGTCTAAGAGCAAGTTGCATGTGAACAAATTATCAGGAAAAACCAAAAGATTGATGCGAAAAAGATGAGGACAACTAAAGAAGATGTGACTTCCAAAGTGGAATATGTAGAGCAATGCAAAACAGTACGAAAAATTATCACTGAAGATGTAAGGAAATTCAACTCAGAACTAGTGAGGAAAGCAATTGAAAACAACCAAAGCCTAAAGATAGCAAAGGGACAACCCAGTAAGGGAAGAAAACAGATGATGGCACTGAAAAAAGAAGATTGTTTTGTAACAATAGAGGCGAAGTTTTGACAATAGTGAAATATTTCTTCTCCAAATTATACATGTACTCCAGACATCATGGATGTACTCCAGACATCATGGATGTACTTCAGACATCATGGATGGTATACATGTACTCCAGACATCATGGATGGTACCAATACCAGAGTTCGATCAGTCCTCCCAGCAGAAGTTGCACATGCAATCAAGAAAATGAAGCGGGGAAAAGCTCCAGGAGATGGAATTACTGTAGATATCATACAAGAAGCAAGTGTAGAAATCGAAACAGTACTCGACCAAATTTTTACTCGATGCCTTAACGAAGAGAAGATTCTTGCGTATTGTAACAACGCTACAATGATCCTGCTACATAAAAAAACGTGACTTTGAGGATCTCTGGAACTACAGACCTATCAGCCTCCTATCAGTGGTTTATAAAATCTTCACTAAAGTTCTATCACACTGCTTGAAGGTAACACTGGACATGGCTCAACCGAGAGAACAAGCTGGATTCAGGAGTGGCTACAGCACAATAGATCATATCCACGTACTGAGAGAACTAATTGAAAGAGCGAGGGAATATGAACTTCCATTGTGCATGGCTTTTATCGATTATGAAAAAGCCTTTTATTCGGTCAAACCATCAGCAGTTACTATGGCTCTGAAATCCTGCGGTATTAAAGATGCATACATTGATATTATTAATACCATCTATGAAAATGCAAGTGCAAAGATTCTGCTGTTTGAAAATACAACACACATAAAAATTGGAAAGGGAGTGAGACAAGGTGACACCATATCTCCGAATCTCTTTAATGACACATTGGAAAATGTCTTTCAATCACTGAACTTGGAAAACAAAGGAATAAAGATTAATGGATACAACCTAACCCACCTTCGTTTTGCTGATGACGTAGTCATTTTTGCAACTACCCATCAGAGCTGCAGAGTATGATCCAGGAACTTGCTGACAAGAGTAAAGAAGTGGGATTAAAAATTAACTTTCAGAAGACCAAAGTGGTGTTCAATGCTTTTACAAGAAATGAAGATTAATCGATTGATGTATAAAAGCTGGAGGTAACAGACACGTACGTTTATCTTGGACAGCAGATATCAAGTGAGATTCACATTGATGAAGAAATTAATCGGCGTACAGAACATTCCTGGAGAGCCTTTGTAAGAAACAGCATAATTTTCAAGAGCAATATGCCATTATGTCTTAAAAGAAAAGTGTTTGATCAATGCATCTTTCCAGTGCTTACGTATGGTGCAGAGACATGGAGATTAATTAAAAGAGACATACAAAGGCTGCAGACAACTCAAAGTAGCATGGAGAGGTGCATGCTTGGTGTAGACAGGAGATATAAGAAGAGGAACTCGTGGATCCGAAAAATGACCAGAGTGAAAGACATCATAATCAGAGTTAAATCCCCGAAACGGCAATGGGCTGGGCATGCCGCCAGAAGGACAGACAATCGATGGATAGCCGAAATTTTAGATTGGATTCCAAGGGACAATAAAAAACCCAGAAGAAGACCACTTAGGAGATGGGTGGATGGAATTCGAAAGTATGCGGGAGTGACATTGAGGAGACTGGAACAAGACAGACCGTTGTGGAGGAAACTTGGGGAGACCTTCGTCCAGCAGTGGATTGATAATGGTTGACAATGATGATGATGATGATGATGATGATATTCAAATTCAGTCCCATTTGTAAAGAAGCGGGTAAGTGATTCAAATTGCTTTCAGGATATGTGTTTTTTCTGAAATACCCTTATTACCTTATATATCAATTAAATTTGTAAGATGTCCAGCATGCATACTTTACTTGCATTTTATGTAAAATAAACCCCAACATTTTTATCAAGCAAAGTTTCCATTCATATCTCTATATTATCGCGATCTACAGCAAAATAGCGATGCAAGTTTTATTGATAGTTTTAATTAAAACGATATGCAGCCTCTTGTTTGTTTTTGAAAAGTACAAAGTATGCATTTGTAAAGAAAGTTACAAAATTCCTTTGCAAATGAGGAAATCTCTGACACAATAATTTATTTTCTTTATGGAGGTAGTGCTTTAGATTTCCTTTACGTAGTACCACATTTTGCGGTAGAAATTTCATTTTATTAGCCAATAAATATCTACTGATTGTCGCCCAGGCGTCGAAGCAAGGTTTCCATAGCGTTCTTTTAGTCCTTCAAAATACTGTCATGTTATGTGTACTGATTTTAAATTGGGGTGTGGTACCTGTGAAATATGATTTTTCAGGCTTTTGTTCAAGAAAGGTCTTTTAAATGGTAGCTATTTACTTCGCATTCTGTGAGAACAAATTATATTTCTGAATAGCACCAAGATTTGATCGGCAGGCCATGCCATGGAATATATTTCAGCCGCCAACGCACTAGAAAGAAATTCATTCTTCAAACCTAATGTAGCAGGGAAAACGAAACGGTCAGCCTGAATTGCGTCAACCTCTTTTCGGAAAGCTCGCATTTATGCTGAAAGGGCGTTGCATTACATTGTGTGACAAACAAAAATCCTAATATAAACATCACTGATACACAAGCAAGTAACTTGTGTCTGAAAATAATGGCATTAATTCGTATTTAAAGTTATGCTTCTCCCTAAAGTTTGTTCTAAGCAATTTGGGAAACAAAGTTAATAACGGAAACATTTTGAAAACCAGAGCCCCGTAAAGCCACGTTCAATAGCCAGAATACAGATTATAAATTGCCTTCTTCGCAGTGTGGGGAAAAGATAAAATGTGAAAAACATAAACAGTAATGTCAACAAAAGTGTTCGTTTCCATTTTTATTCTTAAAGTAAAAACTTTCGTACATTAGATAAACAAAATAACTTTCGAAGTGAAAGTTATTTCTTTCAGCTCATGTATATTACTCAGTATTTTCACGTATTTCATTCAGCTCACATATAATTTTGAATATTTTCATGTACTTCTTTCGGCTCATGTATATGTTTCAGAATTTCCACGTACCTCTTTCGGCTCTTAGAGTGCCAGCAAATTTGTTGAGAAGGAACGGCTACACGCAACAGCGGAATATGCTGAGTGATAAAGCGGACACATGGTGAACTCTTTTGCTACAAAAATACAATGACCTGTTTAAGGTTCATATACATTAAAGTTTAGAAATAATAATAACCTATATTAAGGTTCAGAAATAAATTTAAAATTGATATTAGCGTTAACCCAGCTCATAGGAAAGGCAATATTTCAAAATTAAAATCAACGTTAATTCCGAAAAGACGTCAATATTATGGTTTGCAAATTAAATTTAAAATTCTGATAGGGAAAGGAACTCAAGTCTTTGAAAATTTAAATGATCAGTAATACGGTGTTAATGTCAAAAGTAAGCGAAAAAGTAATTCAAAGTTAATTAGAATATTATTTTTTTTCAATAAGAGATATAGAACCAATAGCCCGGACACACTCTTACAGAATACCATACAATCCGCTGTTTTACAACTACAGAATGTTAAACAATCCACCAATTAACAAGCTAATGAAATGAAATTTGCTTCTACAGTACTTATATCGCATTTCCCGAACATATTACTAAAACCTATTGAATTTGCAACCGTCATTGCATTAAAATTTTGTAATTGTAAGTTGAAGTATGTTATGAACAATATTAATTCTGCGAAAGTATCCTGCTGCTGAAAGAACGGAGGCTGAGATATATACAACCACTTTTTATCAAAGAATACTAAGGAATAAATGGCACTGCTTTTAACCATGGTCCTGAATAGTGGGCCGACATCTAAAGTTCGTAGTTTTCCTAAAATTCTTTTAAAAGCTTTGGTACATAAAAATCCTTGGTTCTGAATACATTTTAAACAATAAATTAAACATTGCATTTAAGGGACCAAGCGTGGGTTTATGAAAGGTTAACAACAGCAGTACTAGTAAATGCTTGAAATTGTACTTAAATTTCCAACTTTATCGAAAAGGATTGCTTAAAAATTGATACTTTTGCTCAGAAATTATGATATAAAGAATGTACAGCGATGACATAAAAAGGATCTGAGACGTTTCTGCAATAGATAATAAAAAAATGTTATCTAAATTACTCTGCACCATATGAAAAATTACGGTATTGAAATGATTTATCCAAACTGACATCACAAATGACATTTAACCAAAAGTAAGCACTTTCATCTAATAGAAACATGATTTTAAACAAAGTTTCTTTCTTACTCTTACTTTTGCGTATAGAACTTTTAATTTTCCTACAGAAAAGTTCCCCGAGTGCTGTAGAAAATACTCAGAGTTACAACTCTGAGTTTTTGAAGAAGTAAGAAACAAAATTTCACAATTAGGACAACCCTTCCTTTGCGATTTTATGGCACAATGATTTTGTTTAAACCATTGAGGTTTTCATTACAATAGTTCACTATCCGGAATCACAATGCGAATTTAAAAATTATTTTAAAAGCAAAGACTTTACTCGCCTTCCATATACTTCGGAATATCGAATGTAGAGAAATTTTCTGTACATAAATCAGTCAATTGAGAGAGATGTCTGTACATTTACTGTGTCATATGATCCATTGCCTATCCTAGTGGTCTTGAGAAGTAGTTTCTTATGGTTATAGAATTTATTATTCGTGAAAAAAGTCATCTAGCAGAACATTTTATGTTTCATAAAAATGTCTTTTTTAAACGTATTTCCGTTGAATTTTCGAATCCAAAAGCTAAGTTGTCAGGTAAGAAAGTCATAACATGTTTTAATTATTAAAAGTTTCTCCTGTTATAAATTCCCGATTTCAGGAATTATTTTCACATCGTGCTCTACCCTTTATTAAATTTGCATTGATGGTTAACATAAGTCCTTAGGGGAAAAATTATATAAGACATAAAATGCGTTATTTGTTATTATATATTTTAAATTATTCTGTAAATCACTGTATCGTGCAGAAGAAAGGGGTGTCACTTATTGAGTAATATCCATGCCACGCAGCATTTCTGATGAATCTGTCAGCTTTATATTTTTTGAACTAAAGGGTAAAAAAAATCACTGTGGAAGTTTCGAATTAGCTGTCGACCTCACCTTTATTTACTCTATACACATCACAAAGCAAACTAATAAGTGCGTGAGAGCATATAGTCATACATACTGTATGACTGTGCTTGTGTGTCGGGGTGAATGTGGAAAGACAAATAACTTACATAATTGAAAAAACTAAACAGGGCTTTTTCTTTTCTTTTTTTCTAAGCAGTTAAGTTAATAAAACAATTGATTAAACATTCATGTAATTCATGTTAAAAATTAAAGTACAGGAACACAGAATACAAAGGTGGAAGGGTTTCATCTTTAAGACAATCTGTAATGCAAAATATGTATAATTGCATTAGAATAATATGACCGCCCTCGGAATCACAGTGCACCCGTCCATGCTCATCACGGATTGCATGGGAAAGGTCGACCACACGGACATATAAGCGGCCGGCCAGGACATACGAAACATACTACGTAACGTGAGCACAATAGGCAGGGGTAGTGATTTGACTGACGTTCAAAAAAGAATGATAATCGGCTACCATGCCAAGAGTGGAAGCATCTCATAAACAGCAGAATTCGTGGGCTCTTCGCGAAGTGCTGTAATAAGCTGCACCAGGAATGGATCACTGGCGCACCGAATACCTCCCGAAGTCATAACTGTGAATTCCCAAAACCCATCGACCCCAGAGCAGAACGTCGCGTTCGTCGATTGGTAAAGGACAATCGATGCGCAACACTGCAGCAATTGACCTCGCAAATAAACGCTGGGGAACCCAGGTAAGTGTGGACCATAACAGGAGAGTTAATTCTGTTACTAAAGGGTCTCCGGAATCGACGCTGCGTCATGGAGCCCTATAATGACTCACGTCCTTCGGCAACGACGCCTGCAATTTGCATGAGACCACCGTCATTGGACAGTGGAAAAGTGGTTGCTTTCCATGTCGAATCGAGGTTTCTGCTCCACAGATGTGACGGGCGGTGGCGGGTACGGCGTCAGAAACACATGAGCCAACGACCGGGCACGCTTGTCTGTCAAATGCAGGCCGGCGGTGGCAGTGTACACGCCTGACTGATGTTTTCTTGGTATGATCTGTGATCGCTGGTACCACTGGACAGGTCACCGAACGCTAATGGCTACCTGAATGTCCTCTCTGACCACATGCATTCTATGCGCCCCTTCATGATGGACATTTACTCTGGTGATGATGGCGTCTACCAACAGGACCGTGCGCCCTGCCATGTCACTAAAGGGGTGCGTGACTAGTTCTAGGAACACGACAGCGATGTCTCAGTTCTCTCTTGGCCGGCAAAGTCACCCAACACCAATCTCGTAGAGCATTTGTGTAACTATTTGTATTGACAAGTTCGACATGACAACCCACAACCACGTCATCTCAAAGAACTCAATGACATGGTTGCCGGGGGCACACATGTCCGAATCGGCATGTGTGCCCGGGCAAACTTCCGGGGTACATTATCTACATCTTTTTTCGAGCCTTCATCTTTTGGAGTTACGTTTTTTGGATATTGTGGTACAGCTAAGCCGTCACGGTGAGGGTCTGGCCTAATAGAAAAAAGGAAATGTGTGTATATCACTATTTGCTTGGATTTATGTGTTATTCCTTTTATGTATTGTTAAATAAACATTAGAGTCTAAGGAGTGATTTTTGGGTTCCTTCCAAACCATGAGAACTGCAAAGGCCATATGCCGGGAATCCTTTACACATCGTGTCAGACGCTTCGCACAGGTCAAACAGCAAATGTGAGGAGCAGAGTTCTTAGCTTGGTTACCTACTTTACCGCCAAAATATATCTTATAACACTTTTTAAAGAGCAGGGTGAAATTTTGCAGTTAAGCTTTAAACGTTAATTATCCAGATACATAGCAAAGGTATTTGGATGATATAAACATTTCCATAATGACATACTATAAACCACAACATAATTAAATAGTAATGTGATCACTAGACAAATTATAAATCAAGCTCTCTCAGTGTGTACACAGTGAATGTCAGTTTACTAAAAACATTATTTGCTCAGACTATTGACCCGTTCATGTTCCGCCACGCAGGATAACTTGCATCTCCGCTGCCTACATGCCAGTCAGTCTGCATACCACTTGCCTGTATATAGCAAAAAAACTTTGGGAGAAATTACATAACCAGTTGTCTCAAAATAAGATAAATATTTCAATATATTTACTAATAAATTGCTTCATGACAAAAATGTGTGATTTATAGAAAAAAAAATTCATTCAATATTCAGCGCGAACAATTATATTACAGGTAGCTTCAATTGTTCCAAGTGTGTTAACTAGGGTAATATATGTTGCACATTTTGGAGACTTATAAATACCTCAGAGTTAATTATTTTTCATAGGGCTGCAGATAGAAACTCTGACCTACACTTTCAAGCATATGGCGACACTACGTACGACATTCGGGAACTTCAGTTTTGATGAACTAAAACGACTTACACTGCGTATTATATGACTAGCCTAAAATATAAAAAAAAAAAGTAAATGGCTTTATCATATTATCATTTAATGTGCATGAGGCGGTATACTATACGTCCTAAAAGGACATATTATTTTTGTAATTCAACAGAATTTGAAAGATACGCTTTGAAAAACGTTACAACTCCGGAGGTCTAATAAAAAATAAGTTCGAAATGTCGGTTGTAGTATTTTAAAATTTATGTTATTTAAAACTCTGTCGTCGTTCAGAATTAAATCAGTGATAAAAAAGTTTTCTGGGAGAGTGAAATGAACAAATACAGTTCCTCCTCTCTATACACCATGCATACGTTGCCGGGTAGCTGAGAATGTTCAGAAAAATTACACTGCTAGCCATTAAAAGTGCAACACCAACTATATATCATCCCAGGAGCTCGAAAGTTTTCAGAAGTGCAGAACACGGGAGCACATGTAAAATATTAACCATGTAGCACATATGCACATATGGAAATCATGAACTCGAAGTGTGATATTTAGTCGTCCGTGGCCACGAACAGGTGCAGTGTACCCCACCAAAGACAACGCAAACCCTAGCAGCAAGTTTTTGACTTCGATCGCGGGAGAATTGTGGCACATCGGGAATGCGGATTTGCACTCTGAGACGTCCGTGTTCCTGTGGAATGGCATGCGGCCACGGTTGGGAGAGTATGGTGTCCGTGGGTAGCGAAGGAACGTACACACCTTCGTACGGAATTACCACAGCCCCATCAAACCACAGTACGAGAAGGCTAACACCTGGTGCACGTAGCACTGGCGGATCGCACAGCCTCAACGACCACCAGGGCACCACAGTTCGGGTATTTTGCAGAACACTCAGTCTCCGCACGGACGACCCGACGTCGTCTGCACAGTGGGGCATTTTTGCCCGTCGCTCATTTCTTGGGTACAAGATCGGCGTCTGCGTCTGAAATGGTGCGAAGAACGTCGAACATGAAGGAAGAAACGGCAAGGCTTCGTGTTTTCCGACGAATCCCGCTTCAGTCGGCGGCAACATGATGAACGAATCCGTGTCTGGTGGTACCACCGCGACATGCTGAGTGAGCCCTGCATTATGCTGCGCAATACCGGACCACCATCAGGCTTTGTGGTATAGTGTGCTATGGGACTCCATTTCAGCTAACCCCTCATCCTCATTAACGGAATGTTGAACAACCATCGTTACATCACTGAGGTGTTGGTGCGTGTTGTTGTGCCACACGGACTATCTGGTGCCATTTACCAACACGAGAACGCATGACCTTGTGGCAAGCAACGCCCAAGATTTACTGCATCTACATCATGTGCCAAGTCTTCGTAAGCCCGCACGGTCCCCAGATATGTTGCCTGTTGAACACGCGTGGTCCATGTTCGTCGAAACATTGGCACACCAGCGATCACCCGCTGCTACAACATAGGAATTGTAACATTGTATTGAAACAGGGTGGACGAACATTTCTCAAACACGTACCCAAAGTCTCTTAATCTGGATTCCAGGCATAGTAGGAATTGTAATTGCCGCACGTGGTGACTACACCAGATGCTGATTTGTTCCTCTCGTCACACCGTCCTATATTTGTAACCGGTTCAACCTTGTATCAGATGCTTTCTCTAAAATAAACATGGCTTTTATATCTTTTGTGTGTCGAGGTGTTACACTTTTAATGACTAGCAGTGCAGTTTTTGTTGAAATTCTGCTGTTTATATAAATCATCATCATTGTCAACCATTATCAATCCACTGCTGGACGAAGGTCTTCCCAAATTTCTTCCACAACGGTGTGTCTTGTGCCTGTCTCCTTCATGTTACTCCCGCATACTTTCGAATTTCATACGCCCATCTCCCATGTGGTCTTCTTCTGGGGCTTTTCCTCTTCCTTGGAATCCAGTCTAAAATTTCAGTTGTCCATCGATGGTCTGTCCTGGCAATATGTCCAGTCCATTGCCATTTTAGGGATTTTACTCTGATCATGTTGTCTTCCACTCTTGTCATTTTTCTGATCCACGAGTTAATCTTCTTATCTCTCCTGGATACACCAAACATGCATCTCTCCATGCCACTTTGAGTTGGCTGCAGCTTTTGCATGTCTCTTTCAGTTAAAGTTCACGTCTCTACACCATATGTGAGCACTGGAAGGATGCACTGATCAAACACTTTTCTTTAAGACATAATGGCATCCTGCTCTTGAAATGTATACTGTTTCTTTCAAACGCTCTCCAGGCAAGTTTTATATGCCGATTAATTTCTTCATCAATGTGACCCTCACTTGATATCTGCTGTTCAAGATAAATGTAGGTATTGCTTATCTCCAGCTTTTCCCCATCAATCGATAAATCTCCATTCCTTTAAAAAGCATTGTACATCCCTTTTACCTTCTGAAAGTTCATTTTTATTCCCACTTCTTTACTCTTATCAGCAAGTTCCTGTAACATACTCTGCAGCTCTGATGGGGTAGTTGCAAAAATGACGACGTCATCAGCAAGACGAAGGTAAGGCAGATAATCTCCATTAATCTTTATCCCTTTGTTTTCCCAGTTCAGTGATTGAAAGACATTTCCAATGTGGCATTAAAGAGTTTGGGAGATATAGTGTCAGCTTGTCTCCCTACCCTTCCATTTTTTATGCGTGATGTATTCTCAAATAGCCGAATCTTGGCACTTGCACTTCTATAGATGTTATGAATAATATTAGTGTATGCATCTTCAACACCTTAGTATCATAACAATTCAACTGCTGATGGTTTCACCTAATCAAAGGCCTTCTCATAATCTCTAAAAACCATGCAGAATGGAAGTTCATATTCCTTCGCTCTTTCAATTAGTTCTCTCAGTACGTGGATATGATGTATAGTGCTGTAGCCACTCCTGAATATAGCTTGTTCTCTTGGTTGAGCCATGTGCATTGTCACCTTCAAGCGGTGTGAAAGAACTTTAGTGAAGATTTTATAAACCACTGATAAGAGGCTGATAGTTCTGTAGTTTCTGAGATCCTCAATGTCACCCTTTTTATGTAGAAGGATCATTGTAGCACTGTTACAATCCTCAGGAATCTTCCCTTCATTAAGGCATCGAGTGGAAACTTGAGCGGTACTGTTTCAATTTCTCCACTTGCTTCTTGTATGATGTCTACGGTAGTTCCATATTCTTCTGGAGCTTTTCGCCGTTTCATGTTCTTGATTGCATGTGAAAATTCTGCTGGACATAACTGGAATAACTCTGGTACCCTTTGTAATGTCTGGAGTACATGTATCATCCCTTTCATATAGTTTTGAGTAGAAATCTTTCACTCTTGTCAAAATTTCACCTCTATTTCTTGTTACAGAACCATCTTCTTTTTTCAGAGCCATAATCTGTTTTCTTCCCTTACTCAGATGTCTTTTTGCTCTCTTCAGGCTTTGGTGGTTTTCAATTACTTTCCTCACTAGTTCAGAGTTGAATTTCCTTAAATTTTCAGCGTTACTTTTTCGTACCGTCTTGCATAGATCTATATATTCCACTTTAGAAGTCACATCTTCTTTAGTTGTCCTGAACTATCTTCTTTTTTGCATCAGAATTTTGGTTTTTCCTGATAATTTGTTCATATGTAACTTGTTCTTAGCACCAACTATTTTTGTTGCTGTTTCCATAAGTGCCTTGGTTTTCTGTTAACTTCATAGATCTCCTTTTCTTAGGACGTTAGACCTACTAGAGCAGAGAATATGTTCCTCAGTTCCAATTTGAAGGTCTTATGATGCTTTTTTAAGGTTGTTCATGTCCATACACTTTGTTTGTTTTATGAGCTTGCAACCCTCGAGTTTAGCATTAAGGTGCATCTTACATCTTACCATTCTATGGTCACTATCTGTGTTGAACTTGTCTAACACACTGCAGTCTTCCAAGACAAATTTCTTGTTACACATAATAAAATCAATTTCACTTGTCAATCCATTGAGATGCCTCCATGTCCATTTCCTTTGCAGCTTTTTCTTCAAAAAGAAGTTCATGATTGAAACCCTTCTGCTTCTGCAAATTCTACGAGAGTAGTTCTACGCTGGTTTCTGTTGCCGTGATGGAATTCACCTACTGAAGTTTCATTCTGTTGCCGTTGCCCTTATTTCGCATTGAAATCTCCCATAATGATATTCAAGTGCTGCTTGCCTTTATTATATAGATTTTATATAAATACAAACATGTATATAACAGGTTTTCCCCTTACAGAGATATAAGGTATTTCTACATCAAGCATTCAGATGTATGTGAGATATGAGAGATAAATCTTTCTGATCTTAAGAATTAAGATGCATATACTTTTTTCGGCAATCTGAGAGAAGAAATGTATTTGTCAAATGAATACGTTTACATATTCGAAAGGGAAGATTGTTCAACGTATAAACGTTTTCACGTGCGCTAATTTCTCGCTACGTCCATTGCTATTTATGCAAGGAAGAAATCATCTTATTTCGCCGTTTTAGATACTTATTTATGCATTGCAGTGAGTTTCTCCATTAAATGATTTTAAAATACGTCGGCAGTTAATACCATATCAAGGAGAAATATTAGAAACAGTCAAGAGCTAACTTTTTTGCTTTTTGCAACTGACGATTTAATTAAAAATTGAATAAAAACAGTTTAAATGAGATTTAATCTTTGTCATTCGAATGAGTCAGTTTTGAACCTAATTCACTGCCTGAGATTCGACATGAAATTGCTAAATACGCCATTGATGTTAGCATCTGAAACAAAAACAAACCACATAACATGGATTTATTTTTAGTATCATTTTATAAAATGTAGAGAACCCCTGCGTTAGTAGTTTCATAAGCAATATTTCCATGTGCTTTGGTAAATTGTTTCTGTGACACATAATTCAAATTTCGTATGTCTCTAAAACACCCTTATGCATTGCTTTGTAGTATAGCATTACAATGAGGGCTGCAGAAGTTAAGAAGTTTTAATAGAACGAAATGTGGAAGTTTTTCTGAAGAAAATGGGAGGGGTTAGAAGAGCGAGTGTCCCCGAAATCGGTATATTGTTTGAAAAAATCAAAAGGAATTTGGTTAGACTCAAAAGTGGTAAATGGTAAAACACTATAGATGGAAACTGTAAGAACTTAACGCATTTTCTTTCCGCAACTGAAGTTTGTGTCCAAGAGACGTTACGAGGAACTCGCCTTCCCTGTTCGAAAGATATTGCAGGTGTTAGGATCAAACACTAGAGCTGCTACTTACAACGTAGTTTACTATCCAGGCATATACAACAGCGGTTTGTATTAAAGTGCCCGCAGCGAGACAACTTACAAAAGTCACTCCGCACTTTTAGTGCTATTAATTTCAAGAACTTACAAAAATCACTCCGCACTTTTAGTGCTATTAATTTCTAGAAATTCGTGTCAGAGTTCCAAAAAAGAAGATAGAGCCCACAAAGAAATCAGATTTGAGAGTTCGATGGAGGAGATACGATGCAGAACCGTGATTATAATTTGTAAGGACACAATATATAATTTGGCACTTGAAGAATAAAGCAAAACATAATTGTTACAGACGAAAAGCAAGTTACAGACGAAGAGTCATGACGGAAGAGTCACAGACGGAAGAGTCATGTGGACCAAACGGGTCCACATGACTCTTCCGCAACATAATGCCTACTTTTCTTTTGTACATGTCGAAAAGATACTGGTGTACGAAATGTTTATATGCTCGGGTACGAATTGAATTATAGGTAAACTCTCATTCGTTGTCTCTTCTAAACTTGATTCCTCAGAAGGAAAGAATGTCTGAAGAGACAGCGAATGAGAAAGCTATTCAACACATCAGACCTCTGGAATCGGTATTTGCAGTGGATACCCATTCTCCCGCTATCTTGAAAAGGAGAAGAACCCAGTGTCATTCGTTCTGACAGATGGACGATCATCCCAAATTATAACTACGGTTCAGATGGCAAAACTTCTACCTGAAAACAAGGTGACGTGCTGTTTAACATTTTAAGGGGCCAACGAATCTGAAATAAATGTTGTCCAACGCTTTCCGCGTTTTCCAAACAGAAATATTCACGTAGCGCTTGGGATTTACGAAAGCTGAGGCGCAACAATTTCTTTCTTTCTCTCACGTGATCAGTACTGAGCGTGAACTTGCCGCCGTTGATAGGCATCCACTGATCCATAGTGGTATGCTTTCCTCTACAACTTGGTGATAGTCCTTCGTGATTGGTATAACAATAGTCTTTGCTTGGTGATAGGTATTCACAGTTCTTTATTCCCAAGAAATGATGGGTATATACCACTGGGTAGTAACAAGTCACTCAGACATCTTTCTTTTCTTTCTGAGTTTCTTTGACATTGTTACAGCCCTTTTCAAGTGTTCTCAGACAGAAAGGAATATTGTCAATATATACCCCTAAATGACCACTTTGAATGACATAGCTAAAGGGGGAAGCAAAGCTTTCTCATGCTCAAGTTGAATCGTTCCAATCGCTCACGGTCACCTTCTTAGACAGTGAATATATCAGTTGGAGCTGAATTCATCCCATTTTCCTAACCCCGAAATAATTCGTTCCAGCCGGCTAAAAGATTAACTGTAACGCTTGTGTGGAAAATCAAGGCGCGTGTAATATAAAAATGCTGAATTGCAAAGTTCGTGTTTTACAAGAGATAGGAAAATAATTTTTAATTCTGAAAATGATTTCTTGCTACATTTTTGTTATTCCTTTTTAATTGTTATTATGCTACGCATTCTTAAACCCTTGTCTCTCAGTGCCATACATGTCGTCTTTTGTAACTATTTCTTTCAATCTTTGCTTTCTTTGAATACGTGACCTGAATAACTGTCATAACCTATATAGCTCATGAGTTTTAGAAGCAATTTCAACAGCGTAAATTGAGAAACAATTTAAACTGCTCTTACTTTAAATATTACAAAGCAACTCCTGTTAAAAAAAAACGTTGTAATTACTATTCCGCTGTTAGCAAAGACGTGGAAATTAAAGTAGGACCAGCACGAAACCACCGTCTTCTTCACTTAAACGTCGGTGGCTAAGTGTTGGGCCAATGTTAAATTGCAATGATATAATAGCCGGGTCCCGTTTGTGTGATGGTTAAGATGACTATGTTAAGTAACCATTTTGAGGAAGTATTGACATCAGGATTCTCCGTGGGACGAACAAATACTGGAGGAAAAAGTATAACTGTGGGAAATGTTCTGCTTGGAATCCCTCGTTCTAGTCATTCATATGCAGGAAACTATGACTCCTACCGACTACTTAAACATCACTACAGAACAGGATCATTTTAGGTCAATGAGATTCTTCTCATGTAGTGTCTTCCTTCAGAAGGATAATGGGCCTTGTCAAAATGCCCGGGCTGTTCGAGAATTGGTTCCGTAACCACGAGAATTTTTTTCCTGGCCCACCAAGTTCCGCAAATGTCAATCCAGTCGAGCATGTGTTGGAAGTGGAAATTAGATCTGCGACGCCAGTAATAAGTAACTTCCATGAATTAAGTGAAATGCTGGTAACTTATTGTCCTAGATAGCACAAGAAACCTTCAGAAATCTTGCAGTGTCAATGACTTGCCGGACAACAGCTGTTTTGGCTGCACGTTGAGAACCGTCATCATATTTGGCAGGTTGTCATAAAGTTTCAATATTCAGTGTATACGTTATTCTCAGCCATCTCAAGAAATGGATGGAAATACTACTTCTTCTCCTAGAGGCATCAAAATGCAGAATCAAATCGAACTAAATAAAATATAAAAAACCAAAACTATATTATATGTAAACACATATGAATTTAAGCAAAATAGGATTCTTCTCTTTTCTACTCGTGAAACAAACTGCATCTACATTAAATAGATGGAGGAAAGAAAAAAGGGTGTCTGGTCCATACGATTGATATGTTTATGCCTATAACTGTGGCTTTATGATTGTACCTTTTGGTACAGCTGTATCAGAAATTAAAAGTTAATTAACATGCTGGCATTCAAAACCTACGTATTAGACATAGATGAGTCTAAATAATGCCTACTGAAAGGCGAATTTCCACGTTACCATTCGTCATAAAAACAGAAAATAATTGAATTGAATTTCATACATTCTGTATTTTACGGATATAAAACTGAACATAACTATTTCGATTTGGCTTGCTGTTTTCGCGAGATATAGATGGGTAGTGATCGAAATATGAGTTTTCACATTGAGCTTGTTGACCTGTGCGCACACACGGAATCACGTGGAATATACTGATACTACACTTTAGAACATATTATTAGAAATGCCCCTACAATTTTTACACAACGTCTCTTGGAAACTAAATTAACTGCTGTGTACTGTACTTTAATGAGGATGTCAAGGTTCAATGCGCTGGGCAAACAGTTTGTTATGTTTACATAAAGATTCAATTTATTGGGGGTGCGGACGCAAAAAGTGACACGATGTGTTCCTTTAATGAAGCATACTGATACAGTGGTGTAAGAAGGTATTGCATCACATGCAAGAACCGTTAGTTTTTTAAGAATAACTCTTTGTTTAGCTAACTAATTTTGGTAGTTATTTCATCATTTATATGTCATTATGTACAAAATTTAATGGATATTTAAAAAATGTCTTAGTTTTTCGTGGCGCTACTTCTGTTCCTAAAATACATTTAAAAAAATCATGACCAAGTCGAAAATATTATGGAAAGACTCATTTATCCAATACGTAGGTTTTCATCAATAAATTTTATTTGTTATTCATAAGGAATGAGATAACATTTGAGTACAGAAATATAATAAAGCAGAATTTTAAAATGTACCTAATATTTTGTTGCCCAGCCTTTAGCTTTAATCACAGATTTGCATCTTGTCCCGATTTGAATTAATCACAGATTTGCATCAAAGGTCCCGCTCCTACGTCGTGACCTTTGACTCCATTTGTCCCATTTTCAATAGGGTTCGTCCCTAGGTGGTCCTCTACCACATAGTAACCTTTTCATTGAAATCGAACCATATTTACGCAAGTTATGACACATAAGGGCAATGAAATGATTCCGCTCCTACGTCGTGACCTTTGACCCTATTTATCCCATTTGCAATAGGGTTCGTCCCATGGTGGTCCCCTACGACATACTAAAATTTCATCGAAATCGAGCTATTTTTACGCCAGTTATCGTGCGGACAGACGGACGGACGGACTGACGTACGGACGGCCGGATAAATCCGGAGCATATACGCTTCTTCAACATACGGTTGGAAAGCGTAAAAAACACAAAGATTACTTTTTTTTAAATATTGCCCTTCAACCAATCACCTTGTTAATCACGTTTGAGGGTATTTAATTTTAAATGTCCTCAATCAGACTCATTTGTTTATGGAATAGAATTTTAGACAGATGGAAATCAATATTTTATCATTGCTACTAGTATAAATGAGTAATCCAGAAGAAGTAGCAGTAACAATAATAAGAGTAAAAGTTAAAATTATTTTGGCTTGCATTTACACCGAACAATTTAAGAAAAATAAGAAAATATTGATTAAAATGAAGTCTAAATACTCAAGCACGCCTTCCTATATAACATTTTTAAGATACACAGGAAATGATATCAGCATTACGCTTAATACCAATAAGTAAGCCCGAACAGATTAGACTTCTAAGCCATATAAATAATCCATAATCTTCACAATAATCGGAAAAAATCTGACAAAAATTAAAGATAACTTTGGTTATAAATACATTATTTCCCCATAGGGTTTTTTGCAAGCACTTTGTGTGCATGAGTTTGCAGCAAGAGACTCAAACTCATAGACAATCCATAAAATTTAATCATATGAATTTAGTATGTAAAAAGCCTACCAAACTAAAAAAAAATTAAATCATCGTAATACTATACGTAAAATTAAGTTTAATTATTTAAAACACGGTGGATTACCCTTTAGATGTTCTTGGTACAGTTATATAACCAATTGTTTAATCCTACAAGAATCGTATGAAAGGCTTTCACTGACGGATGCGTAAAGAAGCAAGTTCAGATGGCAAGTCAGTTTTCGATTTGATGGTTTGCATGATCTGTTTCTTAACACTTCCAGTTTATTAAAAGGTTTACTTAGCGATTAGTTTTTCACACTGATTACGTAGAGAATGAATTTAGGGAACTGTTTACATAGGGAATGGATTTAGGGGATCTAATCCGGTCGTTCCTCATTCTTTCTGTTTACTGAGCTATTTTAAACTGCAAATAGACGATGTCATCGCTCTGTCCACGTTATTTTTTAAACAACGCATAACAACTGATAACTTGTTCTAGCGACACCTCTGGAATTCAATCCCAGCGGTGTAGGTAGAACAAGTTTTCAGTTGTTATGCGTTGTTTATAAAATAACGGGGACAGAGCGATGACATCGTCTATTTGCAATATCTCCACCTATTTAAAATATATTCACCATTTCTATCATCCTCTGGATTTATCAGCTACAATGAAATAGTCGCAATCTTGTGGCTCTGTTGAAAGACACCAGATTGTGACACATCAGTTGCTGACCACATCAATAAGGATTTGTGTCGTCAGATAGATGATCACTGAGAAACCACACATCGAGCTGTGAATTATTGGCACTGTAGCGTAAATCGAACGCACTCGGCTAGATATCGATAGATCTGGGCTGTCGGTAGACCAATTTTTCAGTTGCCATGCATTGTTTATAAAATAACTCGGACAGAGGGATAACATTGTCTATTTGCATTATCTTCACATATTTGAAATATATTCACAAGCTATTATCAAGTTATTAAAATATCAAAGTTTTGAAGACAAGGTAAATATTTCGGCTTTCTTTACAGAAATTTAGAGAAGCAGATATTGGTTAAAATAACAAGGCATATCTGAAACAGATGCTTTATATTTTTCTTATAATTTGGTTCACAGCATGTTTCATAGCTTATTGTGATGTATTATCAAGCAGAACTCACTTTATGGTAAACTGTGGTGGTAAAAATAATTTCCGATTTTTTTTAATTCACTCAAATGGATGCAACCATTCCTACACTATTTCAGAAAGTGATTTTACATAAAAGAAAATAAATATACAAGCGTGAGAAAATGAATTAATCTTAATAGCACCCGGTTTTCAGCGTTGGGATGTGAACGAAAACCAAATTTTATGGTTACTTTAAAACTGTCAAATTTATTGAAAATGTACCCTTAAAAATGATGCATGATCAAATGGTGAAACATAATTTATATCTGCTTTTACTAGCTTTACTTTGAGTATCTGCAATAATTGTTAAATTATTTTATTGAAATAAATAGGAGACTGCAGATTCTTTTTTTTACTCCTATAATCTATGTAATATTTAAAATTATGACACTTGAATTAGGTTGTAGTGATAAATTCCAGAATAGAATTTCTAATTATATCTTTGATATTTGTTTTTTGCTGAACAGCATGTTTCATTTAGCATTACGGGAGCTCATGAGTCCTACAAACAAAACACTTTACTAGAACATTGCCTGTAGTTTGTTTTTATTTCAGTAGAATGTATATTATTACAATTAGAACATGAAGATTGTTATCTTTTTTGCACGATTTCAACGCCCAGTATTTTCCAAAAAAGCGTAGCGTCATACAAGATCGCCATGAGAAAAAGAGAATTCGTTACTGCAATTCATTTTCCTGCATTTTCTTTCTGTTCTTTTTATTCAGATGTACATGTGAAACACAGTACCTTTTTGTATACAAATTTTCCAATAACAATTACTCAGCAAAAGGTTCATCGCTGACACTTATATCCTGATACGTGCGAATCCCCAATGCTACCTCACAATTTATTTCCAGAGCACTCTTGCGACATTCAGTTAGGTTTGAAGATGCCGCCTATGGAACGCAGTGGTGGTCTATACTCTGATTTTGACTATTCGTCCCAGACGAGTACGGGATCGAATCCCGGTGAGGCATGGATGTTGTTTTTGTCTTAATGTACCGGCTCTTTAAATAGTTAAATGCGGAAATCATACAGTGTGTTATTTACGAACGAGATCAAAATATTAATATATTAGCACAATTTTAGTTATGTTTAATTGGATGTCCACAGTAGTGAATGTAAACGGTTTGTTTTGGAGGAACACAATGTTTAGTGTTGAAAGTCCGGGCGGAAGGGCTCGCTCTCTCTCTCTCTCTCGATTTTATACGTCTGTGCTCTTTTATATGCGCATAAATAACGACATATTAAAAATATTACTCTGAATAACAACTAAATCCTTATGAATTTATTATTCGTCTAAAAAAATGCTGTTATCACAAAGAGCATGATACGCGCCAGCTAAAACAGTTTCGTTTTTCTTAATTGCGCTGTTGAAAATTATTGAAACCGTTTTTAATTCACTAAATGTTCTCCTACATAATGGTAATTATATTAAGAAGTGAGCATATTCAGTTCCCCGACATTATGCAGTATCAAAAGGAGGAAAGCTACATTTGGCTGTAATTTAAACTTCGAGAGGAACATCTCAAATACTGTTCATTTCTTATGTTACCAAAGAAACGACACTGTTCTTAGACACGACTTGAAATAATTAAAGCATGCCGTCTCTTTCTGAATCCACTGCGGCCTTAATCAGCTGCTATGTGCTGAATTATTAATGTGAAATAATTTAAGAGTGGTATTCTAAAGCCAAGGTTAGTATATTCTGTTATCTTTGTTCTACATAAAGCCTGCACCATTGTTGCTAGTTCAACATACCGCCCTGCGAGGTAAAATGCTAAATGTTACGAAAGCGAAAGAATCGATTGCGTGCATTTCCTCTGCTCAAGGGCCTTTAAGAGTCCGAAGAACAAAATTCATTGTCTCGGGTCAAAAGCTCTGCAAACTGCAGAATCAAAAACAATTTTTCAAACATGAAAATATTTTATAAATTACAAATAGTATTGAATGATGTTAATAACCTGTCAGCCAAAATTTCCTCGGCATATTTGTGCAGCACATTATTGTTTTAAATATGATGTACTTTTGTTCAACTATTTAAGGGAAGTCCGTTCCCCTTACTAATTTCTTGAAGTACGCCGCGCCGTTTCCAACCTTCCTGCCCACTTTCACCATTGATCTCAACAAGAAATGATAGATGCCTAGTATTGAAAATTAGTTAAGACCCATTTCTCATCCGTACAACGTATATCTCTAGTTTTACTTTCTTACTAATGTAATTTACTGAGTAAACGACATATTATAACTCCTAGATCATTTTTCCATATTTCACCTGGACGGCAGAACATGGTGTAGGAGTTCAAATATGTAAATCTCTGGTGACTGAATCGTACCTCAGTTAATCATACATTACGTTGCCGTGACTTTTGGTTATACAATAATTTGCAGTACAGAAAGAAATTGAAAAATCTGATTTGATGTTTCTGTTATTAGCATTAAATCTGTCTCCCACGTTATTCGAAATATTTTGATCCAGAATTTGCATTTTACATATTTTTAATAATGTGCAGTAATAGTCTTAAATATGAAATATTAAGAAGAATCACTATACAATAATTTTTACAGCGATCTTGAATTCTAACTTGGTGGTGTTTTAAACGTATACACCGCGATCTTAAAAATAATGTTCATTCGAAGTAGTAGTGAAGAAACATCGATTGCTTTCTATAGTTAAAAAATAATAATTGATAACTATTGATAGTACCATCGATAGTGTGCTGGCAAAGTTTTTAGGAAGAAAATTTGTTTTCCGTGATGAAAAATTACTTCTGACAAGATGTTTTCTTACTTTTTCTCATTGTCAAAAAGTTAAGCTCCGAAAAACTTTGTAACTAAACTTTTGTTTGTTTGTTTGGAGTTGTACGACCAAAGTGAGCAACTCGATGGGCTGCAAGTAAGCATTCGCCCATCTCTGATTTAGGGCCACTGGTTTCAGTAAAGGGAGAAGCCAGTGCTGAAAGACAAACATAACCACAACATCTTTTCCTCACGGGATTCGAATCCGGAACCATCTCGGACGAATGACCGGAAGCCAGCGCTTAGATAACTGCGTCACTGGCGTGGGGAATCTACGTTTTGACGAAGTCCTCCCAACGTGAGTGAACAGACGTCACGAAAAAATGGTTTGTCTAAAGAACAAACTAATTCGCGGCTCCTTAATTCTCATTTTCTGTTTGTACTGTATGATTTCTTTATGTTTCTGTTCACAAAAGTTATAGAAGAAAATTCTGCAGTTTTGTATGGAAAAAAATTTTTTTCCATATTGTTTAGCAAAATCCTGGTAATAAATACTTGGTGAGAAATTCAATAAATAAAGCTTTGAGTGGTGCTGCTCTTCACTTGTTTTTCTCTGGAATCATTTAAAACAACAGCAGCTTCCTGCTGCCTTTTTAAATTATGCCTAAGATTTGACGTATTGCCCAACGTTTTGTAATTCTTTCCGCAAAGGCTATATTTTGCGTAGACCTTATCCTTACCAAAAGAAAAATAATGTTGCACAAAGGATTTTTTACGTTAACCTATTATTACGGATTACTTACTCTCAACAAATAACGGTTTCAGCACCTGACGTACCTTTAAACTTTCGGTAAAAATAACAAGAACAATGTTTTTGACTTCGTCGTTTTCCGACTGAAAGGTGAAACCGAGTGCAAAAACCACATACCCTCACCATTTATTCTTTTGATTAGAGTTAACTTTAGTTTCGCATTGTCATAATGTATCAATATGGCTGGGCTCAATGTTTTCGACACCAGTATGAATGAGGTAAAACAGTGCATTTCAGTTATCAAAGCCATCGATGTTAGCTGAATAGTGTACATCATCCTGATTTCCCTTAAAGCATTGAAAAACGTAAAACTATCGATAGTTACAAAAACTGTCGATGTACTATCGATGTACTGAGTTCGAGAAAACTATCGATACTATCGATAGTGAAATCAATAGTAGCTCCATCTCTAACTCTAAGATGAAGAAACGAGTGTCCAGTTTGTGGGCTCCCACGTGCACGTGCGAAAGTGGTAGCTTTGTGACGCGTCTTCACTTAATATTCAGTATTCACTTAATTGAAGCATGAAAGAAGCAATTAAGTGAATATGTATTTGCTCTGAATACAGTTGTCTGCGGCAGAAAAAGATAGTCTTATCAAAAGTAGGCATATGGTTCTAGTATAAAAAAATGATTTTCATTCTCAAAAAAGAAAAATGTTTTCTGTGTTACAGATACAGCAGTCTGTGCTTTAAAACAAGGAAGGAGCTCTTAACCACTTAAAGCTCCAATCAAAAATTAAAATTCCGTAGTCAAACACTACAAATTTCTTACACTAACACTGTCAGATAAAAAGAAATTCTTGTTGTCTGCTGAGGAGAAAGACTAACGCGAAACAATATTCTCGGAGAGTTATGAAAACGAGGTTTCCTGTGACCATGATCGCACCTGTTGGTGTTCACCAAGCAGAGGTTATATCTTAGTTAGTGGGAGTCCATTTGTAATAATTTGCTGTGGTTGAATAAATTAAATGTGCACAGCCGAAGCTAATAGTCGTCGTTTGTGGTGTATCATGCCGGTGAATAAATGAGATGTGCACGGACGAAGATGTTGTTGTCTGTCCATTTTTTGTAGTAGGTTGAATTTTACTTACCTGTTAAATTGTGAAGTGCAGGATTTCATTTATGTGAAAGTGTTTAATTTAATTACATTTTGGTACAAAAGAAAGACATAATGGCTTTGAGTAAGTTAGCAGTTTCAGAACTGAAAGAAGTGCTATTATCTAGTTTGTCGTTGGACAGAAAAGTAAGAATAAAATTGAGTGGCAGAACAACGCCTCAATTAACATAATGTAAATAACTAATTCAGAAAATCAGGATTTTTAAAGAGTGTTTAAGTATATGGAAAAAAACTTGTGGATGTGAAGTAACCAACCTCCTATTTCGCTTCCTCTGCCTGCTGTGTTTAAATTACAGTGGTTAATCCAGTTGAATAGAGTTTGGCTTCTCTGATATGTCCCAACTAACTCAAAAAAAAAAATGAAAAAAACATGAATACTCACAATCCCATTTTAAGCTCTCCCCTAGATTTTAACCTTTTGGGAAAGAGAGATATTCGTCAACAATTTGACAGCGCAAATATTTCTCAGTAGTGCCGCATTTAACATACTTGAACGTCTTTTCCAGGGTTCCCCAAAACGGTAATTAAAAACAATTCATGCAGAAGTTACATGCTTTTACATTTCATTTAAGCCGAAAGATGGCATCACGTCAGTGCTAACTCTTCTGCAGCACGAAGAAGAACAGGGATGCATTAATTCCGAACAAAAACGATAGGAGTTGAGACAGAGAACCTAATTTAGGTTCAATATGTTCTCCAAAATTTGTGAGCCCCGGTCCTAAATTCAAAAGTTATAATCATTCCAAAGTGAAGAGCATGGATAAGAGTAAGATAAAATTGTACACATCTGGGTATCAAAACAAATTAAAATACCCGTTCTCCGCACTTGAGTCGTATTAAATATTAGCTAATAAGAGCAGAAACTATTTTATCATTTTCAAACTAATTTGGGTAAAAGAATATTAAACGTGCTCTAACATCATTGTGTTTCGGAAGAATCACGAATTGAACGATAATTGACAGCGGGAAGCGTAAATGATTCTTCACCATTCATGGTGAAGTCACTCGTTGTGAACGAATCGTTTATGAAGATGTGATATCATATGTGCCTGTCTCTCACCTCATTTTTTCTTTCTTACAGAATTTCATTACCCAATATTTTCAAGGCCATTCTAAAGGAGGTAGTTTTAAACCAGTGAGAACGGCACTCCCTTACTAAAACTAGATTATCAATTACGCATTAGCTTTGGTTAATATAACAATACGCAGTTAAGCAATTTATTGGAAAAGGAACATATTTTACGATACCCGACTGTAAAATTATTAGGGTCATATTTTTATGGGCATTTTAAGAAGCTACGATAGCATGGAAGTATCAATGCAAAAAGTTTGTAGGGATCATCTTCCAACATATTGTCCCGGATTTATATCTATCTTATTGTTTCAAGCACTAGATGTAGCGTGTGACATTTCTTTTATAAAGATTTTCCTCCCACTAAATTCATTAATGAACACGATGCGATCATCACTGGCAACGAAAGTAAACTTCCAAGTCAGTTTCACGCTCCGAAAGAAATACCATCCACATTATCATGGTTGTGCTTTCTGTGGAGTTCTGGGCTAAAATCATACTATATCATTAATCAAATTATGGAAATGAACCTATAAAAGATGAATTCCACTTTGAAAATATTTAATAAAATATTGTATATATTTTTTTCTCGTAATATTATTAGCCTTAATACAGCTTAAACTGGCATTGTCTGGAAATGAGCAACTTAGTATTTTCTCCACAATGTCTGCTAAAATTAGGTGAAACTTTACATCTTTAAATACGAATGCAACACAATTACAGCACGTAATGAAATTGGATGAAGTTCCAAATGCTTATGCATTTAGGTGAGGAATTGAACAGCCAAAAACTTTGACCAATTGAAATAAATGTAAATTCGAATCCGTCGCTGTTATTAATAGCTACTTGAAAGAATCGAATCTATGGTAAGAGAACCATTAAGTACTAATGAGTGTATATGATAAGCAATTTCCGGTTCAACTGCTTGAACAAACAATACACTGTTATATTATTTTTGGAGTCACCAAAAAACTGTGTTTCACAAGATGCATCGTATTCTAAGAAAAGATACACCATTGTTTGGTGCAAACAAAACCCAATAATATGGTGAAACCTTTTCACCATAATGTGAAGCAACTTTGTACCATAACCTGGAATAAAGTTGCACCACGTTTTTATGTTTTGTTTGCACAAGACAACGGCGTATTTCTTGTCAGAAACTCTTGCAGTTGGTGTACCACCACTCTTTGTCGCAACCTACCACCATTTTTGTAACAGTGTAGAAGTGCATCCGTTTTTAGACAAAGTTCGTCTCTGTTCTGAGCTGGAAGTTATCTACAGACGACATTCCCACCTCCGGTCACATGAAGAAAGATCATATCAGCCTAAACGCCGTACACGCGTACGGTGTACTTCTTAAAACTCTAACATTTCTTAATTCTTTAAACTCTTTTTTATTTTCTTATCACGATACTTATCCTTGAGTACTGGCCTTTAACGGAAACCTACGTCGTCAGGATGATTTCAACAGTAGAACGCTTCCAAAAGAAACATCTTTTTGTCTGCTAAATGTATATCCTAATCGGTGTCTCCCTCTAAAGATCCGGCAATAACTTATCTCAAAATTACCAATACCTTGTTTAAATCGCAAACCCTGTTGCGCAGCGGTATAAGCGCTGATTTGTGACCATTCGTCCGAGATATGTGCAGGTTCAAGTCACAGTGAGGCATTGACGTTTTGTTTGTCTAACTTTGCGGGCTATCCGCTTCACTGAAACCAGCGGTCCTAAATTAGAGACGGGCGACTACTTATATCCACTGTGTTGCTCACGGTGGACATTGAACTACCAACCAAATAAAATCGTAAACGCAGCGATTTCACAACTAATTAAGCCTCCTAGTTAAGTGCGAAAGCTTGGCGAAACATTATGCGATTTACACCAGTGAATGAACAGATTTACTGTGCTCTAAACATTTCTTGTTTGTGAACAGTCTTGTGTTTATTGAAATGTACACTACATTAGAACATGTCAAAAGTTATCCTTTTACCGAACGTTTTACCTCCCAACTTACTTTGACTACTGTTTTTTCGCTTCATCTATTCATTTTGTATAAAATGTACATCAATCAAATATACCCATGTGTGTTTCCTTTTTTTACCAAATGTAGAAGATCAAAACCAAAATATTTATTACAACTCTGCAATATTCATGCTAAATTATTTTACAATAATTTTGCACGTAATTACGGTATCTTCCTTCCATTGACATGACCCTTTGACTCTATTACAAATCTGTAAACACTGTTGAAGTATATTAATATGCCAGTAAATTCGTTCAAGCGTATTTTAGATTATCTAATGCATCTTTCCGTAACTGCACCAGTTCCAGTGGATCAACCACGAACGTCTATAATAGGGGACTTTTAAACATCCCGTGCCACAGAAACTGAGTTCCACAAGGTTGTATCTGATTGAGCATGGAATTTTCTTGGTTGTCAGGATGTTTCTTTCAAAAACGACTGGTATCCCCGATGGGTCGATGAAATACGGAGGACTGCTTATTATCTGCTCACAACGAAATGAAATTTCGCTAGAACTCAGACAGAAATAAAATTTAGTATATGAATAATATCAAATTTGAAAAATATTCTTGTTCTTCGTGTTCATACATTTCCTTTTTTCTTCTATATTTTTCTTTAAAAAATTGTTATGTTCGAATAAATAATATAAAAACTCCTTGGTATCATTCCCCAAAATGAAATGATATCTTTGGAAAACGTTCGGCAATATACATGTACTAATAAAGAGAAGGAAAATCTCGAATGATAATTATTAACGCAACGTGATGAAAAACTGCATTACCTAAATTTTGTATTACTAAATACCAAACAGTTCAAATGTTAAAAACAGTAAACCGCACGAAACATAGAGGATTTACACATTATTTAATTTAATAAGTGCATGCTCCCGAACTTTTGTTTTAGGAATAACATGAGCTAATAATTTAATCGCTTTTAACTATACTGCAGAATTATTCAATTAAGAAATCAAAAACTTTAGGAACAAATGTTTTAAGAAATTATTTTTTCTTACATTTTACTAAAAACTCTTTAAAAAAAGGTTTATTATTAATCCACTACTAATTTTATCAGCAGTCCCAGTCCTTCTGTTTACCATTTAAGAAGTTTGAAAATAGCGTTTAGTTAATTTCAGTTTCTACTATTATATTTTTACCTTCTTGATCAGACATGCATTTTTGCATCTTTACCTGATTTTATGTATCTAGTGTTTATGTATCATCTTTACGTGATTGATAGATACACTGAAAAGCAATTGAATTAGAGACAGCTGGCGGTATGTAAATGTGGAGCTGTGGGCGGCACTGTAGACGGAAACGACATGACGTATGCAGTGATCCGACAATATAAGGAGTGATGCGATGGAAATCAGTAAGAGTCGGACGCAGTATGGGTAAGACGAAGGATCTAAGCGCATTTGATCGTGGCAAATTGTCGGGACCCGACGATCCGGAAGTCGTGCAGGCACTGAGGTTTTCACCAGCCACTGTGTCACGGGCGCACCGTGAGTGCATCGAATCCGGTTAAAACCATCCCTGCAAGGACCAACTGCCGTGGACAACAGCGTGTGGATGAGCGGGGTAATCGTTGGCTAGCTCGCATTGTAACAGCGGATAGACGGTTCACAGTGCAAGAAATCACTCGGCAATTTAACGCTGGTGCATAAAAACGTGTAAGCAGCCACACCATCTGGAACCATCTCCTCGCTATGGGGTACAGAAGCCATCGTCCCACGAGGGTACCGCTGCTGACCGCACATCACAGCGTGCAAAGATCAGCATGGGCGCAGGAACATCACCACTGGACCCTAGACATGTGGACAAATGTTGTCTGGACTGATGAGTCGAGATTCACGTTGGTACATGCGGATGGCAGGATACGAGTACGGCACAAACCACATGAAGCGATGGATCCTTCTTGCCAACATGGTACTCTTCAAGCTGGTAGGGGTGGCATTCTCGTTTGGGGACTGTTTACGTGGACTGGAATGGGACCCCTGGTACGTGTGGCATCGTCCCTCACAGATCAATGTTACCGGGATTACCTGGACGATCATTTGCTCCCGTTTGTGCGTCTTCCACATCCCACCGGGGACCTCCTCCTGCAACAAGACAATGCACCGTGCCGTCACTCTCGAATTGTATCCGAATGGTTGGATGAACACTTCACCGACGTGACCTCGCTTCCTTGGCCAGCTAGGTCACCTGAACTCAATCCCATCGAGCACACCTGCGATGCCATGGAGAGAGACGTTCGAGGCTCTGACCCCCTCCATCAAATCTTCCTGAACTCTGGGAGTTTGTTCAGGTTTCGTGGATCCGTATGACTTCCCAACGCTTCCGGTGTCTTGTCGAGTCCATGCCGAGACGAATCGCCACCGTCATCAGGACGAAAGGTGGTGCTACACGTTACTAGAGAGGTATCTCTAATTCAATTGCTCTTCAGTGTATGTATGTAATGGATATATAGATTACTTCCAAGTAAATAATTTTTTTCATGTTTAGAGAAGTGATGAGTACACCTTTTTGACCCTGAGAAATTCTTGTAGTACTGACCATGAACGTCAGTAAATGTATTTAATTTTTTTAAAAGTTACATTCACTTTGCTCAAATGATTTCATGAAATATCATAAGAAATGTTCACCGCCTTGTTTTTATTTTTTTATTTTTTGGCAAAAATGGTACAGATGCCAATGAAAAAAAAATGTTTTCTTTTTATTTTTTGGCAAAAATGGTACAAATGCCAATGAAAATAATATATTTTACTACATGATGCTTCCGTTATTTTGTATAATTGGAGCGTATATTAAAAGTTTCATCATGCAACGTTTATAAGTACAGGATAAGTCAAACTGATTTTCGCGATAAAAATTATTTTGTACTCATGTTTAATGTAAAACAGATGCACACACCTAGTACTATTGAAAAGCACATTTCATAAAGTTTTGTTCGACTTACTTATAAATGCTCTATAGGTATTCCACCCGTAACACGACACACATGAATTCGGTAATCAATTTCCTGCCAAACTCTTTGTAGCATTTCAGTGTCAATTTCCGTGACGGCTGCGGTGATGCGAGTTTTCAAATCAACCAGCATCGTTGCAAATGGTGGTACATAGATACGATCCTTTATGAAACTGTTCAAGAAAAGATCAAATGGGGAAAGGATGTGGGGACCGTGGTGGCCGACGCAGTAGTTCTTCTTTCATCTCAGCTGAGCGGACAAAGCATTGTTTTGGCAGCCTGTCATTGAGGTTGGCTCGAACCTCGCCATGGAAATGCGGTAGAGCACCATCCAGTTGAAAAATATAGTTCTCAATGTCTTCTTCTAGCTGTAGGAGAAGCCATTGTTCGAGCATTTCGAAATAGATAATGCCTGTCATATTGGCTTCAGCGGAGAAATAGAGCCCATACACCTTTCGATGAGTAATTGCACAGATGATATTGACTTTTGGGGAAACACGCCCATGCTGCAAGATTCCATGGGCTTTAATGCCCCAGATTCTCGCGTTATGCTCGTTTACCTTTCCTGAAATGCGGAATGTTGCTTGGTCACTAAAAACTAAGTTTTCAGAGAAACGGTCATCATTCATTAAGGTAAAAAATGTTTCACAAAAAGACGCTTGCGAGAGGTGGTCATCCCTCTTCAGGTTTTAAATCTACGGCAGACTTAACGGTTGCACGTGCAAAAGTGTTGTGAGAAATCGCCACACAGTGTTTCCTGCGGGACACGAAGTTCTCGACCTGCTAGATAATTGGATTTCTAAGGGCTCTTTATGTAACTTACACGAACACGCTCCACTGCGTCGTTTTCTATCGCCGGACGTAAAGTCAATTTTTCCTTGCAAATGCAGCCCGTGTCTTGAAATCGTGAATATCAATAACGAATTGACTTACCACTGGGTAGCTCTATCGCAACGTGTGTCCGAAAATGCCATTGAACGGACACAACAAATTTATCTGAATGAAAATTGGGAATACAGAATGCGTTCTGTTGTCCGCTTGCCGCCATTATATGACTTGTTTCTTCTGTCAGACTTATAATGCCATCTTCCAAACAGTCGGGGAATCGGCAGCAGTGCATTGGGACTTGGGGAGATCTTTGCAACTAAATATACACACTACATGTGTGGTAAAGTATTGAAATCAGGAACATCATTTTGACTTATCCTGTATTATTCTGTAATATTAATACGAACATGAATTTAGACTGTTGTAGTCTTAAATTTGGTTTTTAATTGTGCAATAGTAACATGTTGTGCAAATTCTGAGCTTCGTCTCCGTTCTTAGGCTTTCTGAAGCTCCTATAGTTTAGGGTAATGAGTAATTTGGAATTAAAAAGTTCATTTGACAAACTTCTACTTATGTTTAAACCTTTCCTAAGAAGAACAGAGCAGGATTCCAGCGAAATAACGTGGCTCGATAGTCGCGCTTCGGCAGTTTTAGTAATCATGTTTGCCTGGAGATATCAAAGAACTGGAGATATACACTGCCGGAAAGTGAAATATGAACACCAAAAAGGAATTGACGGACGATCATGAAATTTACATATGTTAAAAGTGTCGTGCTTACGTAGGTGTGATATTAATTTCGGGACCAACCGGTGAGCGCTTACGCCACAGCACGGCATACTATGCAAATTGTCGTCGGTGGTATTTAAGGAGTACGGCCAAGTGAATGTAATCAGTCGTCGGCGTACGGACACGAGCGAAGACTCTGAAGAAGCTGCAATGCCTAGACATAGAAGACGTGTAGGATTTCAGCAGTTACCGAACTATGAGCGAGGACGCCTAGTGGGTCTCCTCGAGGCCGGTTGGTCGTATCATCGTATTGCGGAGCGAACAGGACGGGAAGTATCGGTGGTGGTACGATGGTGGCATAGATGGTCCGAAGCACATTCCTACACGCGAAGACGTGGAAACGGAAGTCACAGACCGACTGATGAGCAGGCCGATCAACGCCTAAGAAGAGCGGCGTTGTCAAGCAGAACATCCACTGCGACGCAAATCCAAATTGCCGTTGCACCTGAGGTGACTGTGCGAACAATCCGCAATCGTCTACTGGATGCAGGACTACGTGTACGTGTGCCTCTGTCATGTGTACCTCTGACTCTAGCCCACCGTCAGGAACGGCTGCAGTGGTGTAGCCAACGTCTGCACTGGAGAACGCAATGGCGATCTGTCGTGTTCAGTGATGAAATCAGATTCTGCTTGGCAGCCTCCGATGGCCGTATGCGTGTCCGCAGACGCACAGAGGAGCGTCTCCACCCTTCTTGCATCCGCCAGCGACACACAGGGCCTACACCTGGTCTCCTGGTGTGGGGAGTGATCAGATATCACTCCCGTACACAAATAGTGTTTGTACCGGGTACGTTAAACAGCACCTCCTACATCAACAACATCATTCAGCCCGTTGTTGTGCTATTTGTAAGGTCGGTCCATCGTGGTGTTTTCCAGCAAGATAACGCACGCCCACACACGGCACGTACAAAGCAACATGCACTTCAGGGTGTGAGACAACTTTCATGGCCTGCACGTTCACCGGATTTGTCCCCCATTGAGCACGTGTAGGATTTTATGGGACAATGACTTATCCGGTCTCCACGGCCAGCCACGACCATCCCCGATTTACGCGTCTAGGTTGAGGATGCTTGGAACTCAATACCCCAAACTTACATCCAACATCTGTACGACAGACTCCATGCCAAAACTACACAGTGTGACGCAGTTCATGTCGGTTCAACCTCGTACTAACAATGTTACATGGAAATGTTTTTTTTTTTCAGTTTACCCGCAAATACAGCTGTATTTTGCCATACTATTTTGATCATGTCATCCTCTGTATTCCGTTATTATGCTGTATACATTTCGTTGGTATATGACGTCTCCATCTTGGTGTTTTTTTTTCAATTTCTGCCAGTCTATCAGTTGAAAGGTTTTCTTGCAAGAGTGACAGTGAACAAGTGTTACAAAAGTATCTCTAACAGCTAAACATTTAAAGACTGTGTAAGGTGCAAGGGGTGATTTTTCCGACCACATTGGTACAGTAGAATTTGTTGTTTCTTCTTTGGGTAGAGCTACTGTATAGTGGCTATAGGGTCTCTACGTACCTGTTGTTTTCGTCGATTTCAGCTATAACGGATCTCTTAGTTATTCGCACGTATGCCTGTTATGTCTCCATGATTACATCGTGGACAGGTATTGGTCAGTCTTTTACCTATACAACTGGAGGACCTAATCTTGAAATTGCACTACTTCATGAATTTTTTAACGTGAAAGCGAATCCAGAGATATATGACAGAGATCATTCATTCTTCTGAATCCACATCGTTAGATCAATTTCTTAGGTTATTGGCTCTCCGAACATTCCGTAAGAAGGACTGTACTTCCTCAGTTAAAAATCCTGTGGACATGTCTTTGGCTATGATACTCATATTTTCTTCAATTTCAGTTTCTTATTGGAACATACAGTAAAATACTTGTCTAAAAAGGCAACAAAAAGAGTAAATAAATGAATACATCGCTCTTAACCACGTTCTAGAAACACACAGCACCCGAAAAATTTGTTTTTCAGCCGCCGCTGTGGAATTGAAACAACAGAACTCTCGATATCTAGCCGAGGGCGTTACATTTACGCCACGGTGGCCAACAATCCACGGTGCTATGTGTATTTTCAACCAGTACAAATACACATAGCACCGTGGATTGTTGGCCACCGTAGCGTAAATGTAACGCACTCGGCTAGATATCAAGAGTGCTGTTGATTCAATTCCACAGCGGCGGCTGAAAAACAATTTTTCGGTTGCTGCGTGTTCCTAGAACGTGGTTAAGAGCGATGTATTTACTAATTTACTGTCGCCACGTATTTGGAGTATTTTCAACAAAAAGAGTAGTTTATAATGTTTTCTCGCATGCTGCATCGGGACGTATAAAAGTAGCTAATGTCGGAGGCTTATAAAATTTAAACTCGAAATTTGTTTCTCTTTCGTGGTAAGATATACACCCAAAAATAGGAATGCTGCGCTAATTTCTTCTCATGAGAATGAGGTGGCTGGTGAATATTATTTATTTCTTAACAAAACGTTCTGAGATTCTAGGTACTGTGTTACCAAACACAAGCTATACGATCTGCGTTCCTAAGAGAGTTTTAGGTTTTGATGTACTCGCATCTAAGTATCTTCCTTGCTATGGGCCTTAATGTGGTGATTCTAATATCTGAAATATTAGCGATCACATACGTATCTGTTTGTTTCTATATACTTCGCTGTTGTAAAGCTAACGAAATATTTTTTAACACTACATCAAATACTCTCCAGATTTATCCAAAAGCATCTGTGGAGAATTTGTTAGAATCCCGGAAAGATGCGCTTGTAAATTAGCGCATGTGTCTTTAACTTTGGTGGAGGAATATAAGCAGACAACATCAAAACAAATTGCCGAAACGTGAAAGTTGCAACTTCATGTATTTCTCCGTAGGTTTGAAGAATCGCTAGCCTCGACAGCGTTTTGATTTTGGTTTTTGGCGCATTGTACTAGTTGAAATTAACTGGATTATGAGTACTTTGATTTTAGCACAAGTGTGTGTTATTTAATACGGCTATTTTGTATAATTTGTCAGACTTATCGAACTGTCATTCTGTAGGGTTTTCAGGTCTTTGTAGTTTTGCGATTCTCATTTCACGATGCGTTTAAAGTAAGACTTGAATTGTCAGTAAGGGTCAGAGTAATCGACCGGTCATTCTGTAGGGTTCTCAGGGCATTCCAAATTTGCGATTCTGGTTTACCGAGCATTTAAAGCAAGAATGGAACGAGACGGCCGTTACATGACTTACGGTATTTTTTACGGTACTTTCTCTGGTTGAGATATTTTCTTTATGCTGATTCTTGCTCTGAGATAATCTGCTCTGAGAAATTGTACTTTGCATTCCAATGCGCAGTTCTATTCTTTTCCGCACACGGACGGATTCTACGTTCGTGCCTCCTGCAAAGGATTTTTGCGCATGATTTAGTGAAATATGAGCTGCGTCCATCATAATATATAAAAGCTTTTATTTTCTGCTGTTGTCACTATCGGGAATGCTAGGGGAGGCCATTTTACGACCAGTTAGAAGATTAAATATTGTGTCTTATTGCCAAAGATCAAGCACAATATACGTACGCAGGATATCATCTCCTCCATATTCAGCACGGTACACAGAATCTCAAAACTTTTTGCCAAAATTAAATAACATTCACCAAGACATCTCATTAATAGGTGATGTAGAAATCAATACATAAATTCGACTTCTCTAAAGTCTTTTCCGAAATGCTTCAAATAATTTTACTGCTACATGCACTATGAACACCCAAACGAAACACCAAAGGAAGAAAATGTTTGAAAAATGGAAAATGTCTTTTTATTGTTCCATTCAGAAGAATGGATTGCTAATAAAACATTATGTTTTTGAAGGTATTAATTGTAATTAGCATAATAATAATGTGATTACGGGAAGTGTAATTTTGTCGGTGATAAGAAACAAGAAAAAAAAGGGATAATTGCCGCACCTTCGGTTATATCTCACTTTTTAGAATGCTCTTTTTTACCAAGTCTTGGATCAAGTGATTTTCTTGTAAAGTAGGATAAAATTCGTTACTAAATTGGGGTTACTTTAAGTTATTTACGATTACTTCAATCAATCTGTTTGTTTTTATCGCATCTTTACAATTTGCTGGAATTTAAAAATTTCTCGATTTCATTACCAATTTAGAATAGTGTACTTTCTTCAATCCCGCTTGAATAAAATTTTTTAATGTGGAATTTGTTTCCAGATCCTTATCTGGTAGTGCGATTCTTTCCGCTGTGATAGTTTACTTTAAGGGAAATCTGTTTTAAAGTACGACCTTTTGTGAGAGTGCACGAAGCTTTGAAGCTGTACTAAGGAAATCTGCTTTAAAGTACGTCCTTTTGTGAGACTATAAAGTTTTCATCACATGGTATTTAAAGGTATTTGCTAAACATTTTAAATTTTGATTTCTGCTGTTTTCCTGTTAAGAGTCTATTTTCAGAGTTAAAGCAGGATTAAGTTATTTTCGTGAGAAGCATATTTCCGTTTCATTCAGTAAGGTAATTTTGATAAAATGATGTTTCATTAAAGAAACTTCTTACTCCTTTTCTGTGATTGTCTTTTTTAATTACTTTAACTTATCTTCTGTTTTAATCACCAAGGTGGTATCAGTAATAAACATATTTGAGTCTCCTTTTTCCAAAAATACGCCGAAAATCGTAGCTGCACGAAAGTTTCATATTAAGAAGGTATCTTTTAAGATTTGGAGATATTTTTTTCACAGGCGAATGCTGGAAGATGCGTCAATATGGAAACACCGGGACTAGTGTAAAATATTGCTGATTCCATCAAGTCGATAAAGCACAGCCACTAGCCTCGTTGTTCGTCCTTCACGAACTCACGAAATATGATACATGTGAGCATAACAGTCTTTTGCAGGGGGCCATTACAATGATATAATAATGCTCACTCATATTCTTCTACTATGCATCCGTTTTTCCATTAACAGGCACCAGATGGCAGATGTAGCATTCTGAATTAATCTCCTGCAAGAACTTTGTTTTCCCTTTTGAAATAAATAACGTCTTAAACTATAAATTCGAAGCTCAGGTAAGTGTTTTCTATTACTTCTGGTTTCAAATAATTCCGTGAAATTTATGTTCAAGATAATAAATTATCAGAAACGTATATTTTCGAAGGACATTTGACTACGGGAAAGTAATTCATTTATTATCTAAATTAAAGTCCTATATCATTCACGAACAATAATATACAAATCACTAAATATAGAGATAATGCAGTTAGGTCAAGCGATAAAATTTTTAAATCGGCATTAATTTACAGTAGAACCTTCTAAAAATGAGGAGCTCGAATAGACTATTTATTTTAAACAATCTGAAAGGATTATTACCAATCATTCCTCTTAAGCACTCTAAATCGCAGACGACGGAAAGGGTCGAAAACAGCCTTTATTACTGCACACAACTTTTAATGAAACACGAGGGAGTCACTGGTGCTTTACAAAGTTGGGGTAAATAAATATATTTTCGTACTAAACACCCTTGATCCGAGTGTAGAAATTGCAAAAGATTATATATATGTAAAAGAACTTTAACACTATTGCATTTTTCAACGGTTCAAAATATCCGGCAGCCGCCATAGACTACAAGACAAAAGAAGCACTATACGTTTTGTAATAACGACATTGAGGAAGATTTGTATTCCACAAAGTACTAG